>CM047584.1:17887247-18027705 GCA_026184515.1 Peronosclerospora sorghi
CAGTCTGATCACATTTTTCATTATCTCTTTCTGCTGCTTGATCAACCATCTTCTTATCCATATATGCAAAAAATCACAGACCAGAACGCTCGTCTCGTACCAGATTCCAACCTGGCGAGCGTCCTAGTTTAACATGTCTTCGGCTTCCTTGGGCAACATTCCAGCATGCTTGGTGGGGTTGTACCACTGGCGAATGCGATTATAAAATTCTTCCATAGGGCACTTGCCCGCATCGTGAACTTCGCCGCATGCTCGGCAGAAGTACAAGCATTGATCGGTCGGGTGTCCCTTCTTGCAACACTTCAGACAAGCGCTTCCAACAACGTAAATTATCATGCCTGATCGATCCACAATGACTGCAATTCTTCATCGCCGCTTCTTCGACTGCTCTTGAATCACTTCGTTTGCCCGATAGGGACTCACCAGGTTGATCGTGCGCCCCTGGTTGATCGCGCATGGCAGCGATCATGTAACGGCGCTGATCACCATCACTTCCACTTTCATCGGCACTTGAATCTTCACTCCCTGACATCGCCTTGATCGCACGTACTGCTTTCGGCTTCCGCGCAGGGTCAGATGCTCTATCATCACCGAATTTCTGGCGGAATCGGCTGGTGCCTACCGCCACCATTGGCTGGCACGACTTATTGCGTGCATAAGCCCGCAGCGTCTGTTCCAGATCCATAACATTATCCAGACGCAGAAGTGCCAGCTGATCAGCGAATTCGCGATTAACAAATGTGTCCAGAAAATGTTGCAAGTGTTCACGTAATATCGTAGATGATCCATCCTTGATCGGCAGCTTTGCTCGCATTCCCGCCACATTCAACCGGTGAATATACTCCATAGGCGTTTCATCCGATCGCTGCTTCGTGTAATAGTATATGCGAGATGTCGATTGTACTCTTCCACATTATTGCGTCTCAAACTCATCCACGAGACTTTTCCAACTTGCGCGAGTTGATCTACTCAGCCGGCGATGCCAATTGCGCGCCGGCCCTTTTAGCAGATCGCCCATGATCAAACAATTTTCATGATCAGAAGCTTGATCACGCATAAATGTTGACTTGAGGCGACTGATACAATTCCACGCTTGATCTTCGTCTCCTTCCTTTTCTGAAAATTATTTCAGATCACTGATCGCAGACATCCGGTCCTTGGAATTGGCTGTTGATCAGGCATTCCAGTATAGGCGGACGCAACTGTGGCTCGTAGAGGCAGTGTTATCGACTCATCTGGATCGATGTAATCACGCTGGGATCGTTGATCATGGAACGAATACACGGATTCCATGTCAACATCCTTAACCGCCGCTGATCCTCCTGACTTTGACTGACGATCATGAAGCGAATGCACTGACTCCATATCGACATCTTTGATCGACGCAGCTCTTCCTGGCCTCGGCGGGTGAATCTTCGCGTGAACCGCTCCAGGCGTCGACTTGCTTCTTTCCTCAGCCAGAAACCGCTCCATACCCTTATCAAAAAATGTCTGCAGATGTGGGCCCTGCGATGCTTGATCATCTTCCACCTTGATCGATTGAGGTTCCTTCTTGATAACCGAGAACTTGGATTCATCTTTCTGGCAAACTGTCATCCTGGTGATCTTGGGCTCTATACTTCCGGCACTGCTCGACTCCAATTCAGAAGCGACGCCTTCGGAAGGAGCAGATTCATAACAGGATGATACTGTGTGATCTGCTGCGTTGATCGACGGACCCTCTTCAATATTCAACGGAGAGTGAGAGGGTTCTACCTTAGTAGTTCGGACCACGATAGGTACCAACAGATCAAACAACTGCTGGGTAGCTTCTGCCAGATCTTCTGGGTCCTGATCAAACACCTCTTCAGCATCGTAGGCGCCTGTCGTCAGACCAGCCTGCTTGATGAGGTGTGTTAGCCTCAGTACGATCGTGAGCTTGTCCCTCCCATCCTTAACTGGCTGATCGACTGGTCCGTTCAGCTTCCCGCTGATCATTACCCCAAGTAGGCTCATGATCGAATTCGTCAATAAGAAATCTTCCAGTTTTCCTTTATAAACCTTTCGGTAAAACGTCTTCACCAGATCGGCTTCCGTTGGAGGATTACTTGATCGACTTTCGTCGCTCTCCGACCCAGGCGACTTCATCAACACCTTTGGCTGGTCGGTCTTGTAATACTTCACCACCGGATCCCAATCCGGATCATTATACACACATATTTTTGGCGGTTCATAACTTGCGTTATGATCCGCATGGGCTCCCGAAGGAGCCTCGGGAGTTGGTTGAGGCTTCGCCTCCTTTATCTCATCAAAATTCCTCCCCAGGTCCTGATGATCAGCATTTCCTTTCTTCTTCAGAAATGACGACGGCGAACTGCCTTCCATCGTCACAACAACCTCCTCCTTTTCCACTTTGATCTTCAATCCGGCTTCTTCTTCCGTTTTCACTTCCTCATCAGCGCCATCTTGCGTAGAATCGCGGTGATATCCCGCGTCGACCAAAGATCCGGGCACGCGCACCGTTGTGGTGGAGCGGCTGATAAAAGTTTTTGACGCTTGATCAGGCGTTACCACGGCGCTCGGACTGCCGACTAACGAAGGGGGTCCTCCGGTTGTCCTTTGACTGCTTGTGTTCATGCTCACCTTGTGTACCCGACGGCTTGGGCGTGTGTTGTTCTCCAGGTGGGGGGGTGGTGGCACGCTGCAATTCCTAGCTGCACGATTGAGATGACTTGTGATGAAGTGACTGTTGTCGATCAGGCTTGATAAGGCTTGATCAGGAGCAAATAGTCGATGATCAGGGTGATCAGGGATGATCAGGGCCAATAGACGAAAATTAAAGATCGTGATCGACCTGATCGGTCTGATCGATTTAGTCGATCAAGCACTAGTTGGCGCGAGTTGCGAACAGATTAACGCAGGTCGCAGGTAGTAAAATGTCTATCTGGAGTTGATCGGTGAAGGTGTACTTGATCAGGCAGCGGAAGTCTTCACTGCCCGATCACGGAGCCTCTGAGTCCTAACCAGCTAACAGAATACCCAATATAAATGTATTCTTAGCCTAGACCTACGAGGGAGGGAAAATTTCACTAAATCCACCTAGAGTTCCCGTGGGGCGCTTATATCAGCCGAACTCTAGGGTCCAAACGTGAACCAAAGGGGAAGAGGTGAGAGCGCACTGCTCAATCATGTTCCCGAGACCAAAAAACCTTTACAGAAGAACCGCTGTCACAGCGGGCGGAGTTGCGGGGCGAGTTCTCGACGCTCTACGCCTGCCGGTGGGCCAAAAACGCACTAGGAGCTCCCGCCCGGGACGTAGAGGTGTTTAGAGGTAGGGGAGGCGCAAAGGTGCCGCCCTGTGGTGTCCTAAGAGGTTGGACGCAAAAGGAGAACTTTTTTATTGCTTATATCCCTAGAACTACCAATTACCTAATATCGACCAATCAGAACTACCCATTCCAGCGTACTCCGTCGACCAGTCGACCTGATTTATCCGTCGTTCGTTGCTGTTCGTTAGGTACCTGTACATAGTCGTACCTTCTCACGATGCCCCGTCTATGTCCCGTCCATGTACACCACAGTTGTACACACAACTGTATACACAGTAGTACACACAATCGTACACGCAATTACTCACCCGGTTGTGCCCACAGTCACACCCACAATTGTGCCCACAGTCACACCCACAATTGTGCCCACAATTGGTACCAACTTAATGGCACACTTCACCACAAACATCTTTTGTGTGCGCAGCTACTCAAAACGATCATGACGTGAGTCAACCGAAACGATTGCAAGGAAAGACAAAAAACACTCACGATTCACGCTGATCATTAACACATTGCACGCAATGGTTTTCGAGCGCGCCATTTCTGTTCTTCGACGTTTTTGCACTCGTTTCTACAACACCAACGAGTACAACACTTGAGTTCAACGAACCATTACGACAACCACAACTCAACGGACCAATAAATCGGCTCCCATACCGACTTGCCGCTTCTTTAACTTCTTCTAGCGTTACGACACGATTTGTTAAATCAATCTTGTTGCCTACGAGAATCATGGCTGGCATTTTTGTCGGGGAGTATTGATGAATGATCTTTACTCCAATTTGCCAACATCTGTACCATTCAGTTTACATTAGTACCTTCATTCAGACAAAATAGCAATAAAATGCATCGTCGACACGTACTATCAGAGCTACGTCGATCACTGACATCACAGACAAGAACAATGCCATCCCCACCCTTATAATAAGCTGCAAGTCATTTACAAACCTGCGTTAGTCCAACTATAAAATAGTGGACAGTGGGCAATCAACATACTAGCAGTGATGCGATGCTTTGAGGACTTAATCTAATTGGAGCCGAGACCCAAAAGCATGAGCAATGAGCACCATCTTCGTTTTGTACAAAGAAAAAAGGATCGACAAAGGAATAAATGTCAATTGTCTCTTTATCGTGCAAAAGGCTCAAGAAAAATCTCACATCGGTTATAGCTTTCTCGAGCTCTTCTCTATTCCTTGTCAATGTCTTTGGATCCACATCCACAGGAATCGGTACGACTCCATGGTATCACGTCACATAGAGAATATCAGGAATTGTGATTACACTACACAATATCTGACTCCGTTTTGGCAGTTTTAACGTTTGCAAAAGCAGACCAAATCCCATGCTAGCATAAAATTGACACCAAAAACGTAAGAGCATCACGTTTAATTCACCAGCGTATGATGTTGTTACAGAAGTGAGAGGGCGACCGTAGTTCCCATCGGTTTGTGATTTTTTCATCCAACTCCAAGCGTTGGTGTTCTTTCAGCTGCAAACACGCAACTAGACAAGCACCAATGTTTCGATACGTCACGTCCATTTTTTGCGAGAAATTATGGCCCAAGGAGCCGACGCTGAGTGTAGGAAATTGACACGAGTTGGGGGCAAGGCCAATATTCCGTAGTGAGTATACCGGCCGTTAGTGCCTGATAATAGGAGAGTAAGTTTCTGGAAAGAAGCGCGACCTACGTGATCGGCGTAGGGGCGCACATGGGACGCAGGTAAGTGTTCACTGCGTTTTAGAGTAAAAAATAGGGTCAGCCTGCGGTTACCCCCCTTTTTTTTTCTTCGGTCACACACACACACACACACCCCTCCACTTTATGTGAGCGGTTTTGCAAAATTGGAAGATACGGAGAAAATTTCGCTTTCAAAGCAGCAAAAAAAAACAGGCAGAAAACGCACCTACCACAACAGAGAAACGATATGATTGCGGAGTTGAATGGAGCGACCATCAAGAGAAGCAGTGAGAAAGCCATTGGGTCGTGCCCGAAAGTCTCACTTAGCTTGATGCGATTGAACGGATTTAAAATTACGTCCTATGACAAACATGAACACCTCTGTACTGTAAATAACCCCGTCACGCCGTTTTGTCAATACAGGTCGGTCGATCGTGTGATGGGCTTGTTAGACTTCCCACTACTTGATGTGACGTCAGTTAAGCATCCACTGCGGCAATACATGTACTTTCGAATCGATCTGAAAAGGAGCTCTGTTTAATTAACGAACTACTTGTCTACTCGTGCAAAAATCGCTTCGTTTCATAATGTGTTGCGGTGATGACGCTGCCGCTGCAGTGGACGAAGATGAATCCATCATGTTGTCTCTCCAGGCAAGTATCGACATGCGACCTTCCTTTCGAAATGATACATCTTGAAGAATGCCGTGACGCCAGAGCACATTGGTATCCTTCGAGAAGGCATAGACACATGCATCCGGCTGCGGCACACTCACGAATGTGGCAAGTAAGCGATGAGATGGACGGTACGCATCTTATTGTTGATGACCATTCTAGTTGGAAAGCCACATGCCCTACATTCGACCTCGTCTCGGACCGACTGAAGAAGGTTTCTCCGATTGGACATCAAGTCGACTCGCTTTAACTATTATAATCACACCTTACAGTGGAAACCTTTCCACTAAAGAATTTCTTAATTAAAAAAAATATTTTTTAAAAATTGTTGATAATTTAATAAAATATTATTTTTCAATTTTTCCCTTTTGACGCTGGCCGTAAGGCCAAACATTGCCGCCCTCCAAACCTTCCCGGTCGGAATCTCATTCGGTGCCACCCGTGACGCTGCCTTCGAACATGCCGAGACAAAGGTTCGCAGTTTCTTCTGAGGTATAGCGCAATTGTCCCACTCAACCAAAAGCATAGCATCAAGCTCGCCCTGTCTGTAGTCTCTCAAAAGAGTGGGCCATTTCTTGAGGTTTGATGCTTCCCCTGTTCCGTTTTTTCTCATCTGTATCAGCTGCCACACCAGCAGAGGTAGTCGTCGCCAACTCGAACATTCGAGACAACTTGCGTCACAAAATGTTTTTTTTCGTGGCACGCGCGTCCCCGTACGTACATTGTCCAGTTTTTCCCAAAACAACTGGCAAAAGCTGCTTGTCATGCACAGACTGGAATCCAACACGCGTGCATCTTTTCGTGCGCATGCACACACGACAAAAAACGGTATGAAAAAGACCATCCGTGTCCTCAAAGTGTTGTAAAGTTTTCTTCCTATCTTCCTTGTCAGAGGACTTGATGCCACACTTTCCTGCTTGGTTAGTTATGTTCCTATTTTCAAGAAGAAATGGTACCTACTATGTTTAAATCGACTGCAAGGTCAGAATTAATAGGAACTTTAGTGGTATTTCTTAGGGAGAGCCTGCCCCCCCTTTGTGTGAGGGGGGTGTGACCGGAGGGGTGACCGCAGGCTCTCCCAACAAATATACTATTAAAAAAAGCGTACTTAAGAACCTAACCTAAAATTCCTCATAAAAGCAACTATAGAGTTACAATCCCAAAGCAGCTAAAAAGGCACAAGGGACCACTCTGGTCGTGCTTCACTTGAAGTTTGTATCGTCTCATGCCTGACGATACACATCAACTTGACACTTCAACACTGAGAGTGACACCCATGGACCTTCCGAACGACAATATATATATGGGTGCCACTATTGCCACAGACGTTTTGTCTATTTCCACAGACGTTTTGTCTATTTCCACAGACGTTTTGTCTGTTGCCACAGACGTTTTGTCTATTGCCACAGACGTTTGTCTGTTGCCACAGACGTTTTGTCTGTTGCCACAGACGCTTTGTCTGTTGCCACAGACGTTTTGTCTATTGCCACAGACGTTTTGTCTGTTGCCACAGACGTTTTGTCTATTGCCACAGACACCACCACCACAGCCAATCGGAAGCCGCCGTCGCCTTGGTTATTAACATAAGTTGATATTTTTTTCTTGAGATAAACTTTATCAGAAGCCGAATTAGAAGATGGACGACGATGTCAAGTCCGCGGCAAATGCCATATGTGCGTGGGTATCAGTGATTACCATAATGTACTTACTTTCATTTCCTATTTCACATTTACATGCTATGTATAATACTTATGAACACAGTCGACGAGTAACCCTAAAGGCACATGAGAAAAAGCAGAGTCATGGGCACCTGGAAATATTTGTCCACGATCCAGATGAGCATGGGTAGGCCCAAGAAAAATATTCCGACGAGTGTGTAAGCGGAAGCGAGACGACTAAAATCATACGATCAGTCTTCTGTTTTTCCATTGTAATCAAGGAAAGATGCCGCATTGGTGCACGATGCCAAAGAAAAGATGAGAGTCGTTGAGAGCCAAAACGGCTCATACGCATCTGGTGACTTCAATGCTAGCTCATCAAATGTAGGATCTTTTCTGAACGGCAATATTGCTTGTATCAGACGTTGCTGAATGTCCGACGTATCGTCCAGTCTTGTTGTCTTCAGAGCCAATAAGTGTACTAGTATCTCGAGCCTTTGGGGACATAAGTACATCTTTTAACTCGTCGACATTGACTACTGAAACCTCTACTACTCAGAAGCACTCAAAACCAACGTTACGGCACGTTGAATTTCTGCGGATATATACCGAAGTCCAAGTTGACACCTCGGTCCTGAACGGAATGATAAAAAAAGACGAGGAAGTATTATAGATAGCATGTAAATGAGAAATAGGAAATGAAAGTAAGTACATTATGGTAATCACTGATACCCACGCACATATGGCATTTGCCGCGGACTTGACATCGTCGTCCATCTTCTAATTCGGCTTCTGATAAAGTTTATCTCAAGAAAAAAAAATATCAACTTATGTTAATAACCAAGGCGACGGCGGCTTCCGATTGGCTGTGGTGGTGGTGTCTGTGGCAATACTGGCGCCCTATATATATTCATTTGCACATATTTCAAGCGATAAAAACTGATTATTCAGCGAACGAAAATGGTTAATAAACACAAGCAAAGAAAAATTGGAATTGTTAAAAACGACACCCGGGGGTCGTTTTAACATTTCCCTTTGACATTTTGTTCAATAGGGGGTTTCAAACTTAGCCAATTTGCGTCGTATTTGGGTGAAATAGTACAATGGAAATACGATACACCACCTCTGGACCTGGTAATTTCCAAAATGCGATCGTATTTCACTCACAAATACGACACGGGGCATTTCCACACCCCAAACCCTTATCCCCATCTTCGATCACGTCTTCTGCCCTCCCAGTTCCCTTTGCGTCCTTTAAGAGTTCTGCCTGTCTCCCTTATTAATACTAGTTATTTATTCACAGACGACTCTTTCAACCTAGCCGCTAAGAATGCCCTTCACGTCTGAAAGACAAGCTTTGCTTTCTGATCTTCAGAAGCTATGCGCGTTCGCGTTTCTCGACGACGACGACGAGGCTCCTTAGCTCCTTGAAGACGCCGGAAATTTGTACACGCTGCTTTGCGCCTCCCGATTCTCAAGACGAGGCTGCCGCTATGTACGTACAGGAAAACGCGTTTCCGAATATGTGTAGCGGCAGAGCATTCAGGCGAGCTGCTCTTGTGTGGTTGGTCGATAGACGGGGCGAAGGCAAGTGAGTGTGGTGTGCGAAAGTGTGTGTCAAAAAAGGAGATCGGAAATACGACGAATTGGCGGAGGGAAATACGACAGGTGTGTCAGGTTTGAAAAGGGGTATTTCTGATCGTGAATTCGTCGTATTTGGTTGTCGTATTTTGGGTGAAATACCGTCGTATTTGTTGTTGCGCCAAAATCAAGTTTGAAACCCCCTAATGTAATTCTAAAAACACAACGAATTAGTCCGAGTCACTACTGTCACGCTTATTGTTCAAATACTTGACATAATATTCGAAAGTCGTTGCTGCTTGGGTTTCCTCCCACGTAAGATCTTGTAACCCCAAAGCACTTTCAACATAGTCCTGAGGTGCTCTGGTCATGCTCCAAATTTTCGTCTTCGCAGCTAGCTCACCCCTATCAAAGTCTGGTTGAACTTGCAATTCTGGAGGGACAATCGAGTTTTTCCGATCGAGAATGTACCTATCCAACGCCATAACGTACTCTGTATACAGACGGTATGAAGAGGATGTCGATTGGTGGATGAGGGGCACGCTCTTGGCCCCGAGTTGATTCCAAACCGTCACCGTTGGGACTTCCTCTTTCATCCAGTGTTCGATCAGGTATCGACGCCTGCTTTTTACATATTTCTCCAGAAAACGAAAGTTCCGATGCGTTTCGAGATCATAGCCTTCGAGGTCCGTCAAGCCCAAGTTATCCCTTACCGCATCGAGATCATAATCATTTTCACTACTTGCCCACTGCTTTAGTTTCTTTCCCACAAAGGCTTTATAGAACTTGTAGTTCGGATGACGAACGAGCTCATCGCCGTCGAGCGTGTCCAAGCCGAGACGCTCCAGGACATCGTCAACATGTGCCCCATCCTTGAACCATTTTCGTAGCTGGATGGTTATGAAGCTATCGTAGTAGACGTAGGACCAAGCTTCTTCAAACGCAGCTCCTGATAGCCAATTCAATTTTAATTCGTTCAGCACAACGTCGATGGAAAAGTCTTGTAAATATCATACTCCGACTTTGTACTTTAAGAACTCGTCCACGTACTTGAAATTCGGGTCCTCCATGAGCGCATCTAGTCGAAGATACTGTACACCTAGAAATTGCATGACTTGATCCAGGGTCCAGTCCTTCTGTACCCAATGTAGCACGAGATCACTCACGTACTTGTCGTAATACTTAAAGTTCGGCGCCGAGGTGAAGGCATCGCCGACGAGTTGATCCATTTCGAGTTGCTCGAGCACATAGTACACCGGTTTCTCCTCCCTTACGCACTCATCGACCCACCTCAGCATTTCGTCTTCAGTGGAAACCGTGGACGCTGATCGCGAGAATGTTCCAGACGAAAGTGTCGAAGCGGATCGCGAGAACATTCCAGACGACAGTGTCGAAGCGGATCGCGAGAACGTCGTATCAGAGTGGGTGGAAGTGGACCACGGATATGATTCCACCGAGTCGCTCGAGGCCATACTATCGGACCGGGCATAGGTCGGTAACGAATCAAGCCATTTAAATCGGATGGGTGCTCGCTTCTCGGGTTCTTTTCGATCGACTTTAGCAGTCGCATTCAGCAGCACGTTGACCGCGTCCGTTGCATTTTTAGAGGCATCGACTCGTAGCAACTTTCTCGAGTTGGAAGCGAGGCCGGAGGCTGAGAGAACGTGGTGGTTGGCAACGAGATGGATCGCAAAGACGACAAGAAGATGATGGCATGCATCGTTGAAAATTTAAAAGTGAGACCTACAGATTGTCCATGATTCACAGTGGCAGATAGATCTCTACGCTTTGGCTCGACGATTGGCTCCATTTTTTATGCTTTTAAGGTACATTCTGGATGTACACAGTCTAGCAATTGCACCTAATCCTGTCACATGTGTCCTTATTGTTCGATTGCTCCTATTGACACGGACACTTACTGATTGCGGGCGGTTATAAAAAGTCGACAGTGGTTCTCTCTGAACGATATACTGCTGATAGATTCCCCTTGATATACATCATCGAGTGATAAGTATTTGCACGTGGGAACTCTTCCGTAAGGTTCATTAAGAAAACAATATGTTGTGGACATATACATTTTGTGAGTGCTGTATACTTGAACAGCATCTGAGTTTCTAAAACAAAGTGCTCTCAACCTCCTTGCTGCAAACAAAAGACAAACAAACGACGAGTTAGGCATATGATATTAATAAAACGCATAACTGTCAACTTACTTGGACGCCAGACTTTTTATGAAATAGTCGATACGCAAAAGGAGTCGAGAATCTGCATAGAATCTCCGGTGATACGACAAATCGGTTTCTGGGTGGCTTTTCATGTTCGTACGAAAACAAGTGGAAGTTAGGGCGGATACTTCAGTCATGTAGTAAGGAAAGTTTGGGATCTATATATTGGTGGATCGACCGTTTGTGGTTTATACTAACTGACCATGCGTCTCGACTCTACGCGTGGCCGTAAACGCACCGCATCTTCCCCAAAGAATGTTCCATTTTTTCCACAATATAGAAGAAACCGTCTTTAATCCAATTAAATGATCAGTGTAAATACAGTTTATTGCACTGCACCTGATTCGCCTTTGTACAACAAGTACGAGAAGTAGATGAATGTATGATCAGAAAAGAAACACGAAGAACTTCCGGTGTTCTTACGCACAAGTTCTCATCGGTATCGACTGCACGATGGACTGCTGCTATACAGCACTGATTCGCCATTGTACCACAAGTACGAGAAGTAGATGAATCTATGATTAGAAAAGAAACACGAAGAACTTCCGGTGTTCGTGTTGGGCTGACAGTAGATTGAATAGTGAGTTTGATTAGCAGCAGAGTTAAACGAAATATATGCATGCACATCGCTAGGGCTATTTCGGTCTGCCTCCTACGTCTAGCTAGCGCGCGTGTGCCGGCGAACAATCAGATATCAGTGCGGGTGCGGAGCGTGTACCATCGACCAATCAGTTCATTGTGGGTGCGGAGCGTGTGCCAGCGACCAATCAGCTGGCACATTGCCACGCGCGGACTAAACGGACTAATCACCACCAACGTGTTGGTGGGTGCCGCATACAGGCGGCCACAGATGAGATGGGCAATTTTAACACTCCCACTCCCATCATATCTTGGACCACCGAAGCACGGCACGAACATGGTAGCCTTATGCGACCTAGCGGACACCACAGCCCGAGCGGAGATATTCGAACTGCGCCTTCGCAATGCTCTTTGCCATGATGTCTGCCAATTGTCGCTTTGTCTCGACATACTTCAGAGCAATCTCGTTGGAGTGGACCTTCTCGCGGACAAAATGATGGTGCATATCAATGTGCTTCTCTCGGCTGTGATATCCGTCGTTGCTTGCGAGTGCAATCGCACCCTGGTTATCCTCCATGACCGTGGTAGCACCTCGCTGCTTGATACCCAAGTCGGATAGCAGTGCACGAGTCCATAGCACATCTTGGGCACACAGAATGAGAGCCATGTATTCGGCCTCGGCCGAGCTCATGGCCACGGTGTGCTGGTACTTAGACTTGAACACAACCGGAGCCCCATGCAGCATGACCATCACTCCAGACACTGATCTGCCATGATCAAGGTTTCTTCCCCAGTCAGCATCGCTAAACGCGATAGCTTCTCCGCCATGTTTCTTGCCATGAAAACAGAAACCGAGATCCATCGTGGTCTTCAGGTAACGGACGATACGAATCGCCGCATTCCAGTGCTTCTCCCCGGGCTTATCGAGGAACTTGCTCACATTACAAACCGCATAGCAGATATCTGGTCGAGTGCATACTGCGACGTAGATCAGACATCCCATCAAAGCACGAAACGGTTTCTTTTGTGGGGGAGTCAAGTTAGAAATCGAAAACATTAGCATCGATAACCTGACTACCACCATCGCGCCCAGCCTTCCAACTTTCGGAGGGGGTACTCCGCGGACCACCACTCGAGATCTGGTCCGATCGTCCGCTACAAGCAGACGACCGGTCGTCATCAGAACCCACTTGGTCCGATTGTTTAGTGTCCATCTCACCTTGTGTACCCGATGGAATGGGCTAGTTACACACTCGGTGGATCGGG
Source organism: Peronosclerospora sorghi (assembly GCA_026184515.1). Classification (NCBI taxonomy): domain Eukaryota; phylum Oomycota; class Peronosporomycetes; order Peronosporales; family Peronosporaceae; genus Peronosclerospora; species Peronosclerospora sorghi. Next base: position 17,900,218 of record CM047584.1, read on the forward strand.
ATCGCAGATTGGATCGAAGCGGTCTTGAATATAGAACACCGATCTGGGTAGGTATCTCTGGGGCGGAACTCTTCACCCCAGACACAAACAGACCAAAAACACTTCCAAGAGATAACTTCCAATAGTTCGATCGTCCAAACGATCAAGACCTGACCAATACGAATTAATAGAGGGTAGACCGAACGTCCCGGTCTAGCCCCTGACCAATACGAAATAAGACCAAAACCGGTCTAGTTTCCAACCAATATTAAAACAAGCCAATATGTCCGCGTAAAGACCCAATATGCTCGTGAAACTCCACAAACGATATATCCACGCTAAGACCAATCCAGTGAATAGCACGTTCCAAACGTACTTGAGTTGAGGTGTTGAGATCGCCAAATCGTACTCCCGTCGAGGGACTTCCGGTGGGCCAAAGTGCGCGTGCGGCGCTTCCAGACCAGGTATAATGGGCGAGAGGGGATAATTCGACCCTTTGCCCCCAAACACTCCGCGGCGGGCGGAGGCGACTAGTGTACGAAAAGGGAAGAACGGCGACCCCTAGCTGTAGTGTGAACCAATACCAAAGGACTTCCACTTAGAAAAATCCTGCAACCAAAAGACTTCTACTTTATTAGGCAAATCCACAACTAAAAAACTACTACCCTATAGTCCCTAAATGTACCCACACAAAAATATGTAAAATACCCAAAGTCGGGTGACTCACCAAAACTTGCGTTCTTGACACTTCTTGAGTCTGATAGGCTGAAAAGCCCCCCTTGTTTAAACCAATCCGAAATTAGACCAAATGCCTGACGAGACTTGACCAGAAGTGTGCCAAATTTTGGGCACGCTTCTCCACAGCCGCCCCCGAGTCCATCAAATTCAGTTAAACCTTGGTCATTCAGACTTTTCCGACATGGAGCAACCATCTTCTTCATCCGTTCCAAGTACTTGCACTGCTGGACTTGACCTTCTTGTATTTCCTTAACGACCGTTCTTGTAGGCACCTCGCATACCACGTAATCGCATGTCACTTCTCCCGTCCGGTCGGTCAGGTCTGGCAGCTCCCATCGTTCTACTGCACCTCGGACATCGGCAGGGCATCAGACCGGGACCGACGCGCAGTTGCAAGACGCACTTGAAGAGATCGCACGTCTCCAGGAGCAGATTGCTCAACAGGCAACACAACGTAAGCATGCATGTCCGGTCTTCACCTTGGACCTGTTCTAACCTTCGTTTGTCTTCAGCCCGTATACCTCCAGCCCGTATACCTCCTGGCCTCAGCAAGGCGATAAATGCCCTGCTTGCCGCCGATCGGCTCCTTCAGCTGCGTCAGGTTTTGACTGGACTCATAAACGCGCGCAACAAGCTGACCCGCTTGGAAGCTCATCAGCTTCATCTTCGGGAGCAGCTTGTGCTGGTCCAACAGCAGCAAGCGGAAGGCCTGCTGGACCAGACAACGTTGAGCGTTCAAAGCGACGATATCGAGAGGCGTCTCACCGAGATCCGAATTTCGATTCAAGACCAGACCGAGAAGGTCCGGTCTTGTGAACGCAAGTCGAACGATTGGACGCCGGCATCGAACGGTCATCGGGCGGTATTAAAAGAATGCCATCAGCGCTTGGTTGACCTGTTGCGTCTTCGTCGGCATCCGGTTGCTGCCTCCAGCGTAGACCGGTCTGCGTCGGCCGCCCTGGTCGACTTGCACCAGGACCAAGACCGTCGCCATCCATTGGCCAAAATTCCACAGTCCAATATTTTACAAAATTCCAAGAAGCGCGCAAGCGCGCCGGGTGGCTCGAGGGCGCGGGGCATAGCGCGCGACCCCGAATTAGGGGGGAAGCGTGCGGTGCCCCATAAGCGAGCCAAGACGCAGGCGCTTCTCGTGAACCCAAGATTGGACGTGAGTGATGCCTGCAACCCTGCCAAAACTCAAGCGCCCTCGCGCCCTCGTGCTGACCATGCCAAGTATTCAGAGGTCTCGTCCTGGGATGACTCAGGCGAAGACTCCGGTGATTCGGAGTTTGCTGTCCCGATCCCAACCAAGTCGCGAACAAGTACACATGAAAGTTTTGTTCAACTTGCATCGACTTCGGAGCAGACCAAGAAGACCGGTCCGCATGGTGGCGTTCTACCACCTCATGCGTCGACAAAGTCACCACCTACGGTCTTGCCTGGGACGTCCAAGCTCCACAAAGATGCTTTGTTGGCCAACGTGGCAATCGACAGTTCTTCCCTTCCGCCACGAACGGGTGAGGATACTTTGCCGTGGTCGCCAGGGCAGATCGGTTGTTTACGCCGGTCCACCCTGACCAAGCAGCTCCTGGACCGGTCTTTCTCTCGTCCAGACCATTGGCTATTCCCGCCGGCGAAGAAAGTTCCTGCCGCGTCGGAATGGCGGCCGGACTTGATCACGTCGGCACAGATCTCCTGCTTGTGCGCTGACGAGCCGTGGAAGATTTTCGAGCATCCCAAGCTGGGGTTCATCTTCCACTCGACTCCGTGGGCCAATGCTTTCATGAGTCGGGTGAAATATTTTAACAAGACTCACGCTCAAGCCATATGGGAGGCATCCCACTATCTGGTGCTTCCCCCTGAACGAGTTCGGCAAGACCATGGCTTGGCGACCATCCAGAACAAGCGCAAGCGGCGTCGGATCAGAGCGGGTGAGGCCTGGAAGTCCCTGTGCCAATATGTTTTGGACGGGATGCTGGCCCACGAGTGCGACGTCGATGTGTTCTTATATCCAGTTGTACTTCATATGCCGCGGCGTCCCGGCTACTGGCTGACGGTGGCACATGGTACCCCGGTCTTGGGTGCACTACACCGGTCTTGGACCTCAAGGATGCTTTGGTCCAACTAGACCAACAAGAACCTTGGCGTAACCAGTACCAGGACCAAGTTGAAAAGCATCCGTCGTTGACCGTCGGCCGTCTGTGGGGTGACGGCGAGTAAGGTCGTAAGTAGTCGACCAGATAACACTTAATATATATCATCGTTCTTTTTCACATGTTCGGTCATCAAATCACTTGAGCTAATTCCACCACTTTCTCCAGAGTTGCACTAGACACGTTATCACCAACCGTTCCACTTACATCGCGAAAAAACAATCCACGTTCGTTACTCCACTATTCCAATTCGTCACATATTCACAATACACAATACACAAGACACAAGACCTTCCACCTCTTCACATCGGTCGGGAAGACAGATTCTACTGCACGTCTTGGTCTTGGTCTTCATGGGTCTGCATCACTGCGAAACGGTTCTGACTGACTCGGTCCCGTTCGAATTCTCGTAGTAGTGCTCCACAGTTCAGGTCGGACTCATCGATCCAAGTTGTTTCATCATGGTCCTTCCATCGGACCAGATATTCTCGGTGGGTCCGGCCGAACCTGGTCTTCTTGACTGATCGGACATCTAAGACGTTTTCCACTTCAAATTCGTCCTTCTCCAGCGGTCTTTCCCAACTGTCCTCCGGCAGTAATGCTTCATCGAAATCAAACCGTTCTGCCTCGTCTACTAGACAGGGCATTTTGGGACGATCAGGAAATTCTCGGACCAGTTTTAACTTGGACACATGTACGATCGGGAAGAACTTGTAGTCCGTGCCGGTTGTTACTAGACGGGCAGCGTGTTCACCAATCATCTCGGCAACACGGAAAGGACCGTGCCACATGTGATCCAGCTTCTTCGCATAGCCCTCCTTCACTCGGTCTAGGTACAACCATACCCTCGCCCCTGGTTCTATACCGTGGGGTTGGGCCTGGTCGTTGTTCCGGTCTGCCCGGTATTGTGTAGCTTGACGTAACTTTTCGTTTACAATTTCTCTTGCATGCTGGTAATGTTTCTGGACCTGCATGCGCCAACGTCGAGCATCATGATCGCGGGTTTGAGTGCAGCCAATAGGTATCGCGGCTTCAAGAGTGGACCGGGAGTCCCATCCATACGCAAGATAAAAAGGCGTTTCTCCTCGGACCCGATAGATCGACTAGTTGAGTGCAAACACCAGCCTTTCTGCGTATTCGTCCCAATCGCGCTGGTCTGGATCGGCAACGTACATCTTGATTGTTCTTGTAATAGTTTGTACCATACGTTCTACCGATCCATTCGCTTGCGGACGATATGCCATCGTCGCGCTCTGTTTCTGGCCCAGCATATTGTTAAACGACCGGAACACATCGGCCATGAAACCGGGTTCTCGGTCGTGTCTGATGACCTCACTGGCGCCGAACCTTCGGAACACGCATTCTTCGTAGCTTTTGGCGATCTGCTCGGCGGACCGGGACGCTTTTGCCTTCGCAATAACTAGACCGGTGAACAGGTCTACCCAGATCAACAACTCTGTATTGCCATATGTCGATTTAGGCAGCGACGGTATATGGTCCATCGCTATGACCTGGAAAGGGTAGGTAGCTTCGATATTTCCGGTCGATCGCCCCTTGATTACCGGTCTACCCTTTCCGGTCTCGCAATCCGTACAACAACCCACATATTTCTGTACACTTCGTAAAAGACCTCACCAGTGAAAGTGGGACCTGATCTTGTGATACGTTCTGCATATGCCCTGATGTCCCCCTTTTAGACCCACATGGTAGTGATGGAGGACATCCGGCTGCAGCAACTCAGGTATCACCAATTTCGCCAATCGGTACCGGTCTGCACTGTCTTGGTCGGCATCGCGGCAGTAATATAGTAAGCCATCCTCATCCACTTCGTAACTGTCTGCGATCTTGGCACATTCTTTCGCTTGACCATTCGTCAACTTAGACAATTCACCGCGCAGGTAGGTCTTCAAATTCACAATCCATTCTTCTTCGTCCTGCGCCTTGAGGATCCGTTCTGCCCTTAGTCGTTGCACAACAGATTCACTCAACCGTTACTTTGGGAACGGTTGGTGGGACTTCCGAGCTTTCGGTCTAGTCGCGACCATCACATGCACCTGGTCCGGAGCGTTCTTGGGTCCGATCACTTCGGGGAGCCTGTTTATATTCATCAATTCATCATGAACGGCCTCCTCGGTGATCGTATCCCCGGTCTGGTCTCGCATGGCCTTGGTCGCGAGGTAGTCGGCGCTTCTGTTCCAGTCCCGTTTCACGTGCAACAGCTCGTGGTTGGGACGGTCTTTCAATGCCTTCATTACCCGATCATTTAGCGACCTTAGTCGTGGATCCTTGCAGTCGATCTCTCCGTTGATCTGCCTGATCACTAGGTTGGAGTCACCACATATGATAACTCGCCCCTTCTCTTGCGACGACAGCAGGTCCAGACATAGAAGTAGACCTTGGTACTCCGCCTCGTTCACAGTAATATCAGGCGTGAAATCGGCAGCGGCTGCAATTATAGACCATTGTGGCAACTTCCACAATATGGCACTATAGGCGCCGACCTTCTTCTTCACGCTTGCCGATCCGTCAAAACTTAAGACCAAGAGCTCTTCGTCATGGTCGACGGTCGGTGGCGGTCTCGAAACTGACTGCCGAGGTTGCTTCCTCTGGGCAGTCGCTATCAAACCTCGTCCACTTCAGACCGACGGGTGATATTGGCAGCTAATGTGCCCAATATCTCTTCCTCGCCCCTGGTGCACTTAACGACCTCGAGGGTCCACTGCGACAAGACCGCCGACCATCTGACTAGACGTCCGTCCATCCCATTGGCTGATAATAGCCAGGACAAAGTAGACCGCCTTGACAGGACCTTTATAAGTCGGCCGACCAGCAGGTTGTAACACACATCCAGAATTCGTAGCAACGCCAGAACTTCTTTCTCGACAATTCCATAGTTCACTTCATTTGGCTTCAGCGTTCTACTCGTGAACGTGACCGGATGGTACACACCATCATGATCTTGTACTAGAGTGGCCGAAATGGCCCACTGACTAGCATATACAATAATGGTCGGGACCTTTTCGGGATCGAAATGCTTCAAAATCGGTGCCGTCACCATCTTAGCCTTCAACATACCAAAAGCAAACTTTTCACGCTTCATATGGTCTTCGGCCTCCACTTGCGGACAATCTGCAGCAAGACCAGAGTCGGCGCCCCCATGTAAAGTTTCCCGGTCTTCTTCGCGCAACATATGGTAGTCCACTTCCCGGAGCTCATACAACACAGCCGCGTAGATAGCAAAATCTTCGATGAAGCGGCTGTAGTAGCTTAAACTTCCTAGGAAGGACTGCATTGCCTTCAGAGACTTGGGAAACGGGAGGTTGCTTAACGAATCCAGGTCCTTAGGATTAGCCTCTAGACCATTGTTCGAGACCATATGGCCTAAATAGGCGACCTTGGACATACCCCAAAAACTTTTCGCGGCGCTGATAGATAGGTTCCAGCGGTCGCATGTCTCCAACAATCGTTCAACCTTCTCGCACAGATCGTTCCATGACGATGCAGGTATCAGAATGTCATCGATGTACGACCGCCTCCCTAGAACGGACGGTCTTCTTTCCCGATCGGGTTCACCCTCTGTAAACACATCATAACTTTCGGCAGGGTCCCGATCGGTCTTGATTTTGAAGTGTCCGTACAGTGCGTTGTCTATCAACCTTTGATAGATCTGGGGTGCGTTCTTCAGACCGAACGGCATACGGTTCCAGTCGAAAAGACCAAACGGTGTCACAAATGGGGAAATCTCACGGGCTCGATCAGTCATCGAGACCACCCAAAATCCACTTGCCATGTCCAGAGAACAATACCACAAGGTCTTGTCGAGGTCTTCCAACAAATTATTAATCAGCGGCATCGGGTAAACCATGAGTTTAGTTAACCGATTTACCAGCCGATAGTCGATGCACAACCTAATGTCGACGCCGTTCTTCTTGATAACAATTACGATCGGCGAGGCCCATGGCGAGGTCGACGGTCTAATAATCTTGGTAGCCAACAGTCCTTTGATGAGATCAGAAAGCTTTTCACGGTACTGTGGCGCCACGCGTCGACACCGCTGAGCAATCGGCTTGGCATCTCCAACGTCAATATTGCAAATCGCACCACGGGCTGCAGGTGGTAAGGCGTTGCCCTTTCCGATCAGCAGATGTCTTTTCTTCCATATGATATTATTCAACTGCTCGATCTGGTCTGGACTGTTAAGGTCTTGATCACCCACTTGTAAATCATCCATTGTAACTTCGGGAGAGTCGACAGACACTTCAGAGAGGACTGCCATTTGGCTTTCCAGCTCCTGAATGTACTGTTCCCCGACTTCATGTATACAGACTTGTTCATCTTCTGGGGTGATATCACCTAGACCATCTGGACCGGCTGAACGCCCCTGGTCTTGATCGACGGGCTGTCCTTCACTGATATCGGTCTGATTAGGAATACCGTCATGGTCCGACCTAGCAACTTCATGTTCCCCTTCTTCCATTTCTTGCTCCGCTGTCTCCTGGTCTTGTGCTGACACCACGTTGACTAACCTTGGCTCGTCTACTTGATATCCACCGTTCCTGGTGACTGAGGCGCCTTTCTTCGGACCAACATCTTTTTTGGGGTGACATAACTTGGTCTTTCCACTAAAGGTGAGGTATCCTCTTCCACCGACCCATAATCACTGATAAGATCGGTGGTCGATTGGTACGCCAGGTTTTGCCACTCTACATACCGCCTCGACCCAATCGAGACGAACCCCATCTTCCTTGGTACCTTCCCTTCTGCTAACCACATGCCGACAATAGTGTTATTGTCCAGTGTCAGCGGCTTGTCACCGATATTGGTAACACGGAAAAAATCACGTCGACCAGCACTCTTTACGAAGGTCGAGACCCACCGATCGCCCCTGGTCAACCACAACTTCCTCGAACGAAAACCTTTCTCAACCGGGGTATCGGCAGACCGACCAACTGGGATAGTGAGGTCTTGGTCCCACCGGACCAGATCGGTATACGAACCATACAGAGGTCTTCGACCAGCCAACTGGACCTGGACCTCATCCGGGAGCGTAAGCACTCCATGTGACAGGTCTAGGCGAATACCAGCTGGGACCATGAAATCCATTCCTAGTAAAGCGTCTTGACCAGCCAACTGGCCAACCCAAGCGCTGAAAAAGTAGACCAACGATCCCGACAAACTAATTTTCACACGCGTTCTTCCTTCGATCATATAAAATTTTCGCCCATCCCGATGCATTCTTGTCTCTGGGTATCGTCTATACGACATCCAACCTTACGAGCAAAGGCGGAGTCGATTATCGAGACTTCAGCTCCAGAGTCAAACAACATCGTCGCTTTCTGGTTATTAATCTTGCCACAGGCTTTCGCCTGCTTGAACCATTTATCAGGCGCGTGATACTTCCAGTATCCGCGGGATTCTCCAGGCAGCAAGTCCAACTGCATAACCACCTTAGTCCGGGAGTACTCATCGGTCTTCAGACTGTAGACCGGATGGTCTCGGTCGACGCAATTTGGAATAGAACGTGTATTGTCGGTCTTATCCTCCTTGCCGAAATATGCATAGATGTGAACCGTAGAACGCTCGGCTCGACCCAGATTCCAACCTGGCGAGCGTTCTAGTTTAACATCTTTTCTGCGTCCGGCGGCAGCATCCCCGCGTGCTTGTCCGGCACGTACCACTTGCGCATCATGTTAAAAAATTCTTCAATCTTGCAGTGGCCGGCCTCGTGGATCTCTCCACATGATTTGCATACGAAGAGGCAGTGGTCCGTCGGGTGGCCGCGTCTCTCGCACTTCTTGCACACCATCTTCTTCCAGCAGTTTGGACCATCATGTTTTCTCGACCCACAGTGGGAGCACTTCTGACGGGGTCGGTCTGGGTAGTACTTGCTTCCGTTCCTTCCCTTCCGGTCCACCTGGTCGGACTTCGACTTGGTCTTCGGGGCAGGTCCCGCAACATAGACGTAACGATACTGGTCTTCATCCGATGACTCCTGGCTGGATGGACTTCCACTTTCCCCTTCTGACCCCGTGCTGTCATCAGCTACAATTGCCTTGACCTCTCGGGTCGGTCTGGTCCAAGGTCTCTTGACCGGATCGGTCTGGGTCTTGGAACGATAGCGACCTGATCCACCAGCGGTTTTCGCTCTCATACTACGCGAATGTTGTAACGTCCGCAGGGTCTGTTCGACTTCGCCCGCATCCTTAAGACGCAGTAGAGTAAGCTGGTCCGCCAGTTCTTGATCGTCAAGGGTACTTATATAGTGACCCACATGTTCTAAGGCGGCACCGTTCGGCGGGTTATTCTCTTTGATTGTTATGCCGGCGCGAAGTACAGCCACGTTCAACCGATGCAAATACTCGATCGGTGTTTCGTCGGCCCGCTTCTGCATATGGTGGTACTTACGGGCGCTTGAAAATCCGGAGTTACAATATTGACCTTCGAACTCCGCACATAACAGGTCCCAGTCAGACCGGACGCCCCGACCCAACTGTTGAATCCAGTTCGCAGCCGGTACTTTTAGCACATCCCGGAAGATTAAACAACGTTCGCCTTTTGGGGTCTGGTCTCGCAGAAACGCAGACTTGACCCGAATGAACCAAGACCGGGCCTGGTCTTCATCAGCATCCTTGCCGGTGAAGTCCTTGAGGTCGGTCGTCGTGGCCATACGAATGCGCGGAATTGCAGCAGATCCAAAGTCGTAGGCAGTAGTGGAGGCTAGGTTAGCCTTGCGCACCTTGCCTGCGCCTGTACCATCTGACCCACCATGGTCGTCAAGACCGCCGACCGACTCCATATCACAGTCACTTGTCTTGCTTGGTATACGCGGTCTTGCCGGTTCCGGCTTGCGGCTTGCGCCTTCCCTTGCCGGTTGGTTTATCACTTCTAATTGGCTTATCCATAGATGTTACCGATTCCATATCCACATCTTTGCAAACATTGACACCTTGACAGGTAGACCGGTCTTGGACATGTGGGCGCATAGGTGGTATAACCCGTTCTTCCATGAAACGTTGCATCATCGTCTCAAACATGGCTTGGATGTTGGCTGGCGTCATGGGCAACGTGTTGATACCCTCCTTTTGCGGAACTGAGGCCTGTGGGGCTTGCTGGGGCCCGACTGGCAAGCAGCCCCTTGCTGCCGCATGTCCCTTTTTTGTTCAGACCGGGCATGGTCCACCCCCATGGTCATCCGCTCGACACCGGTCTCCAACTCTGATGAGCTGTTAGAAGCCGGTGGAGACTGGTAGATCGATTCATCATCGGAACCAATGTCAACAAGCTCTGTGGAGGCTTCGGCGACCTTCATTGCCGTGGTGGGAGTTGGGCGGCGAACCGCCCCCACCAGTGGCACCAAACGGTCGTGGAGGTCCGACATCGACGCCTCCAGTCTCCAAGCATCAAATTCAAACAATTTATTGACGCCGGCGGGGTTCTGCATTTTAATGCCAACCTCCGCCAACATCTCCACCAAATTCTTGACGAGCAGTAATGGTCGATCACTCTGGATCGGCTCGGTAGTGGGACCGAGAAGACGGTCGGGGATATGGAGGTCCAACACCCGAAAGACCTGGTTTTGGCGAACAAATCGCTTCAATTCAAAAACATAATACATCTTGTCCAGGTCTTGTTCGGTGATAGCCTCATCCCCGACCTTCGACTTTTCTTCGAAGTCGTCTTCGTCGGGTGGCATTCCCAGCCCTTTTCTGGGCACCTTGGGTACCTTGGGGACTTTAGGGAGGTAGAACGGATCGTTCCAGTCAGCCTCCAAGTAATTTTCATCTTTTAGTTTTCCATAAATTTTTTCATTCATACACATAGGATCAGGACCAAGGTCCTGATCCTTTCCGGAACTATAGCAAGACCTGCTATAGTCCCGATCGGCTCCGGTGGGAGCCTTTTGGGGAGGAAAAAACTTATTAATCCCGATCTGGTCCTCCACCAGTCCAGATAGGACATCGCCATCTTTATCAACAACGAGAACGTAAGGCGATAGCCTTTCCTTACGTCCTCTCCAGAACGACTCCATATTCAAATCATTCAAATTTTCGAATCCAATTTTTGATGGAATATCAGCACGGTGATATCCACGATCACCAAGTGATCCGGGCACGCGCACCATTGTGGTGGAGTCAAGTTCGAAATCGAAAACATTAGCATCGATAACCTGACTACCACCATCGCGCCCAGCCTTCCAACTTTCGGAGGGGGTACTTCGCGGACCACCACTCGAGATCTGGTCCGATCGTCCGTTGCAAGCAGACGACCGGTCGTCATCAGAACCCACTTGGTCCGATTGCTTAGTGTCCATCTCACCTTGTGTACCCGATGGAATGGGCTAGTTACACACTCGGTGGATCGGGATCGCAGATTGGATCGAAGCGGTCTTGAATATAGAAGACCGATCTGGGTAGGTATCGCTGGGGCGGAACTCTTCACCCCAGACACAAACAGACCAAAAACACTTCCAAGAGATAACTTCCAATAGGTCGATCGTCCAAACGATCAATACCTGACCAATACGGAATAATAGAGAGTAGACCGACCGTTCCGGTCTAGTTCCTGACCAATACGAAATAAGATCAAAACCGGTCTAGTTTCCAACCAATATTAAAACAAGCCAATATGTCCGCGTAAAGACCCAATATGCTCGTGAAATTCAACAAACGATATCTCCACGCCAAGACCAATCCAGTGAATAGCACGTTCCAAACGTACTTGAGTTGAGGTGTTGAGATCGCCAAATCTTACTCCCGTCTAGGGACTTCCGGTGGGCCAAAGTGCGTGCAGCGCTTCCAGACCGGGTATAATGGGCGAGAGGGGATAATTCGACCCTCTGCCCCCAGACACTCCGCGGCGGGCGGAGGCGACTAGTGTACGAAAAGGGAAGAACGGCGACCCCTAGCTGTGGTGTGAACCAAGACCAAAGGATTTTTACTTAGAAAAACCCTGCAACCAAAAGACTTCTTCTTTATTAGGCAAATCCACAACTAAAAAACTACTACCCTATAGTCCCTAAATGTACCCACACAAAAATATGTAAAATACCCAAAGTCGGGTGACTCACCAAAACTTGCGTTCTTGACACTTCTTGAGTCTGATAGGCTGAAAAGCCCCCCTTGTTTAAACCAATCCGAAATTAGACCAAATGCCTTGACGAGACTTGACCAGAAGTGTGCCAAATTTTGGGCACGCTTCTCCACACTTTTTCATCTCTTCAATTTCTTTATCCGTGGATGGGGAATCAGCACGAGAAAGCTTTACGCCAGCTTCACACGGGCTGTAGACTTCCTTAACGTTGCACTGGTTGAAACGTTCGACTACTCGGGTGATGTAGTTACGTTAACTCAGTGTGAGTGAACACTTGCTGGTATCGTGGGCTATCTCAATACTCAGGACAAACTTTGCCCTGCCGAGGTCCTTCATCCTAAAATCAGCATCCAGCTGTGCCTTCACGTCGTACACATCCTCCTTCGTCTTGGAGGTGATCAGTAGGTCATCGACGTATAGACAGAGCATAACGAGGTCGTTATCATCATCATCATCATGATCCTTGCGTTTCTTCGTGAACACACACGGATCGGAACACGACGGCTCGAAACCAAGTCGAATTAGTACAGCCTTGATGGGTGGTGCCACACATTCGCAGCCTGCTTTAGTCCATACAGTGACTTCAGCAACTTGAGCACCGAACCTGGTTTGACGTCCAATCCCTCTGGACATTCCATGTACACGTCTTCGTTGATAACACCATACAAGAAAGCTGTGTCCACATCGAACTGGTACACCACATATTCATGGAAGCATCACACCGAGAGAAACACTCGGATCGAGTTCATACTCGCGACCGGCGAATACGTGTCCTGGAAATCCACTCCCGGTGTCTGCGAAAATCCACGCGCAACCAAGCACGACTTGTGACGGATGATCTCACCATTTTCATTTCGCTTCAGAGCAAACACCCACTTGCACGTCACTGGACGAGTTCCGACGGGAGGGATCACCAAGGACCAGGTTCCATTCGACTCGTGTGCTTTCAATTCTTCCAGGATCGCAGCACGCCACTGCTTACTATCACGGCAAGTGATGGAATCTTCAAAAGAACTCGGCACATCAGAGAGGGTTACCACCATAGAAGTCTCGTCAGGGCGAGAACGCTTCGGCTCTGGGGTAACGAAGTCATCGTTCGTACTGTCACTGCCATCATATAGAACGATGCTCCGGTCGGAAAAATAATTCTCAGAATTGGTGAGAGAAAGCCGAGGATGCCGTCCTTCACCGACTCCCGACCCATCAACTGGACGATGCGGAACGATACTTGTCGTAAAACGGTCACTCGACCTAGTGTTGTATTGCGGACGGAAAACCATTGCGTCATTGAGCGTCGGCACACTTCGAGTCAACAAACGCTCCGTTCGTGGCGCCGGTACGTCGAACGGTGGTAGTGCCGTCACGGCTGGCAGTATCACGGGCACCTGCGTGTTTGTCATCTGCGGTGTCGTGCTCACGAGCTGTCCGGTTTCGTCGACAATATCGTCTATCTTCATGCTGTGATCATCCTCTTCATCATCGCCAACCATGAGTTCGTCGTCGTCCACCGACGGAGTGGGACGTACACTCTTCCGCGTGCGCACAGGTGAGTCTTCGTCATCAATCTCGTACACACCTGGGGACTGAAGCTCTTCATTCGGATGTACCTAATCATAGATTCCGTCGACCTCACGCTCATCCAAGACTATCGAACGAGAGGTACGGATCATGTTACTGACCAGATCTAGTACGCGATAGGCTTTGACGTTGTCGAGGTAACCGAGCATCATACAATTGTAGCTTTTCGCGTCCAGCTTGGTGCGCTTCGAATCATCAATGTGCGCATAACCGAGTGATCCAAACACACGGAGGTGATCAAGAGCGGCACCTGCGCGGTGCAAATCTGGTACGGGGATCGATCGGGGTGTGATCGGTTTAAGATGCGATTGATCAAATATACTGCCGTGTTGACCGCCTCGGCCCACCATTTTTGTTGCACCGCCTTGTAGTGCATCATCGAGCGAGCCATCTCCATCACAGTGCGATTCATTCGCTCAGCCAGACCGTTCTGTTGAGGACTGTAAGGCGACGTGCGATGATGGATGATACCATTTGCCGTGCAGATCGAGCACAACTACTTGTTCACGAACTCACCGCCGTTGTCGCTGCGGATGATCCGGATCCGAGATCCCCGTTGGTTTTATACCAACGCCTTGTACTCACGGAAGCGGTCCGCGACCTCAGTCTTTTTCTTTAGAAAATAAAACGTGACAAAACGAGAGTAATCATCGATGATGACGAGCACATACTTGGCACCACCATGCGACTGTGTCTTCATTGGACCCATCAGATCCATATGAACAAGTTGAAGGACGCCATCAGTCTTCACCGCTACGGTTTGGTGGGGGAACGAAGCCACGGTCTTCTTGCCGCGCATGCAGCCACCGCAAAAGGCTCTCAGTTGGTTTGTTCACCACCGGCAGCTCAGGGTTGATCAGTTGGAGGTGGCGATAGTTGTCCAGGTTTGTGTGCCCGTGCCGAGCGTTCCAAAGCTTCCACTCCCTCTGGCCACGGGTGTGTTCAACGAAGTTGGACCTCTCCGTGGTACGACACGGGAGGTAGTACGAGTCACCGTGTCGCGGCACACGCACCCATAGATTGCCATTCTTCATGATATCAAAACTTCTATGACCGAACATCACGTCCAGCATACGAGACGTCAACTTCGGGATCGAAATAAGCCGACGGTCCAAATTGGGGATGAACAACAACTCGGTCACAGGGATATCACGACCATCTATAGTGACCATTTTCACATCGCCGACACCAACCGCATTGAGACATGCGCCGTCTGCAATTTTCACCGCAATCGGGTTCGAGATGTTGCGGTACGAGATGTAGTCAGCTCTGAACGGCGTCATGTGGGAGGACGCCCCACGGCCGAGCAACCAACCATTTGTGTGGTCCTCGGTAGCCATAAACAGCATCTCGTCGTGCGTCGCAGCCTGCCTGCTTCGATAGTCTTTCTACATGTGGCTCTTCTTGTTGCACTTGAAGCAGCGGCCCTTGAAGTTTCGCTTCTTGTCCTTCTTGTTGCTCATGTTGTGATGATTCTTCTTGATAGTGTCTTGCGCCTTGAAAGCGGCCTCTTCCTTCTCCTTGTCGTTGATCTTAGTGTAGGCCTTGAGCATCTTCTCCTTGACATCGATCAGAGCAATCTTGTCCATGTTCTCCACGATTGAAACAATCATATCTTACTCGACTGGAAGGCTCCCCAGCAGTATCACAAGCTGCCGAGGATCGTCGATCGGCTCTCCCACCGACTCCAGTGCCACTACAAGCTCGTCGAACTTGTCGATGTGAGCAGCCATGGTTGCGCCGCTTTCCATCTTGAGCTCGTGCAGACGTCTTGTCACGATGACGCGGTTCTGCAGATTCTTTCGGTGATGGTACTCTCTGAGGGTATCCCACGCCTCCTTCGCCGTGCGGGCCAAACGGATCTTTGTCTGGTGCTCGATCTCGACTCCTTGAGCGATGATCGCCAACGCCTTCATGTCGTCAGTCTTCCAGTGCGCGCCCATCGCGCCTTCCTCCTTGACTTCTTCGATATGAGCCCCGAGACCCTTCCGGTACAGGGTCATGCGCATGTTGAAGCTCCAGTGGAAGTAATTGTCGCCTCCCAGGACGTCCTGTGGCTTTTTCATGGTTTCGGGGTCTTCTACAGTTGCTCGGTCTTCTACAGACGAGAGCTTGGGCTCATAACCTGTTGGGCAGACAGTAGATTGAAGAGTGAGTTTGATTAGCAGCAGAGTTAAACGAAAGATATGCATGTACATCGCTAGGGATAGTTCGGTCTGCCTCCTACGTCTATCTAGCGCGAGTGTGCCGGCGACCAATCAGATATCAGTGCGGGTGCGGAGCGTGTGCCATCGACCAATCAGTTCATTGTGGGTGCGGAGCGTGTGCCAGCTACCAATCAGCTGGCACATTGCCACGCGCAGACTAAACGGACTAATCACCCACCAACGTGTTGGTGGGTGCCGCAGACAGGCGGCCACAGATGAGATGGGCAATTTCAACAGTTCGCACGCACAAGTTCTCACCGGTATCGACTGCACGATGGACTGCTGCTATACAACACAGACCAACAACATAAAAGTCACAACGCTGTTCCCAACGCAGAAGTTGTTACGTGTCAATTCGGCATACCAAAGGTTATGGTTTTGACACTTCTACTGGAGGAACCACTTGTACTGATCCTCGAGTAGAAGTACGTACGCGCTTGAGGAGGTTTGGAAGCTCGTGAAGCCTGCGCAAGCACCACATTAATCTCTACAGAGTTTTGGAAAGTCCATTTACATTGACTTAGTACTCCGGAAAAAAAGTTGGAATACAGGCATATTGATCTATACACATTATTCATTAAGTAAACTAAAAGTAATTACTAAGTGACTAGGTTAGAATTTGATATTCCTATTGGTATAAATGGTGATACAAATAGTCAATTTACAATAGGGTTTTGCTAACATACATACCGTATGTACGTACGTACCCCCCTAAACCCTAAACCCTAAACCCTGCAGGCTTAAAACAGCCAATCAAAGGGGTATGCACGATACATACGGTATGTAAGTTAGCAATTCCCTTTAAAATATTATATGATGGACGTTTATTACGTGAAATACGTTTTTGAATAAAAATAGGAAAAATCTAATGCCCCCCCCCATTTTGGCTATTTGCCCCCCCCAAAAGTTATTTCCATGGGTCAGCTTAAAAAATTTAGGGGATTTTTAACAAAACCTTGTTGAAAATAAAGTAAATATCATCAAAAGTAGTGTAATCATGTCATCGGGAACGTGAGTGCGTTATGCAGCTGCAGCTAGCGAAACGTTAGTGGTTCGCATCTGGCGCTGGGTAAAGAAAACTTTTTGTACGCTGATTCATTTTCCAGTTTTCCAGTAGGAATGAATGTTTCTGTTTGTTTGAATTTGAGGAAGGGAATTTGTTTTACGGACAGAACGAGTGGCAGCGTCTTTGCAGTCGAATGGAAGTGGACGAAGAAGAGCGCATCGTGCGCTTCCAAACGGAGATGGCACTGTCTCCCGATATGGTGCAGCTTTGAAACGTTGTGTTCGACTCGGAGCCGTTTCCGGTACGTGGCATGCAACTAATCGGGTTCGGTACTAAAGAAATTACTGAGTTTAGATAGACGCGACATTGCATGATGTAACCGTAAAAGCAAAACTGGACGAGACTGATGCAACGTACGTAAAGCGAGG
The DNA here is from genome assembly GCA_026184515.1 of Peronosclerospora sorghi. Classification (NCBI taxonomy): domain Eukaryota; phylum Oomycota; class Peronosporomycetes; order Peronosporales; family Peronosporaceae; genus Peronosclerospora; species Peronosclerospora sorghi. The sequence continues at coordinate 17,917,397 of CM047584.1, forward strand.
AACTTGTTTGCGTACTCTTCTGACGGAATGCTTTTAAATTAGGTTGATGGCAAATGTGCGCTCGTGTCTTAAGCACTGCAACTTTGTAAACAAGGTGTTTGCGCGTGTGTATGCATTAAAGAATGAGAGGTACGACTCCTCAAAGAAGGAACATGAAGAAATATGATTGAACAGTTACGGACAAATCTGAAACCCGATGTACGTCGCAAAGGCGGGCGCATCACCAAGAAGTGGGGATAGATTAGCTTCCAAGGTTATTCTTGTCTAGTGTATTTAACTTTTAATATGTAATTGACCATATCAATACTTTGTACTGCAGGAACCGATTCAATGTCAGATTTTCGAAGCATGGGCATCTTCTCGCTCGTTCAACTCAATTACTTTTCGAAACAATGTAAAAGCGAAGCGTTACGGTAAGTGGTTGACGAGCTCTTGTGTCATAAAAAGTTTGCGGACTTCGTATAATTGTGTTGTGTTGTGCCTTAGTAGAGTCAAATCACCCGGTGCGATGGTACCCGTTCGCTGTGACTGTAATCAACGTGACTGCATTTATGGAACTTGTTGAGGAGCGTTTACTGGACATAAAGTAGTATCCTCTTGTTGCTAAGGGCAACGATAATGACGTGAGTGCTGGTGTAGTGCAGCTCATGACGTATATGGTATGTTTTTTGGCTTCGGGTAGCCATCCAAGCAACGTTTTAACATTCTTTTCCACTTTTGGTAGCCACAGTTTTTACTTGCTTTAACAATCTATGGGTGAGCTCGAACCCTCGCGATGTAATGGCGTTTGCATCCATTTTCCAGTCTCTAAAAAACGACATTCGTCATGAGTTGACTCGCAAATCTTTCCATTACTGAGGAGAGCTGCGGCGTGTGACAATTAGAAACATCCGGCCAACCCGAAAATACCTGGAACTGTCGGAATAGTTTATGTTGTATCTTATCCGGCTCGATTGAATTAAAAAACTGGATCAGAAAATTAGGTATATCCCCATATTACGGACTACAATACCACCTTACAGGACTATCTATTTCTATAGACCTTCTTTTCTACTTGATACAAACTAAACTCTTCACCAGTCAAGTATAGTATGGATGTAATTGTTAAAATGGAAATAATTTTTTGGGGGGTCAAATAGTCAAAATGGGGGGGCAAATAGCGTTTTCCTAACTTTTTGTAAAAATATTCGAAATTTTCATTTGGGGGGGCGCATTAGCCAAAATGGGTGGGGGCATTAGTTTTTTCCTAAAAATATTTTTTTAATTTTTTTGTAGTTTTAGCTAGTACATATCTTAATGCAATTTCGGCGAATACACTGCCACGCGAAGAACGCGTAAATTCGTCGATACGGTATTTCATTGTAAAAAAAAGCAAGCGAACATAGTCTCGGAGATTCACATGACGTTTCTTTTTCGATACTGGGCAAGCAGTTAAAAATGCCAACCGCGGACTGGATGGGAAAACAGAACAGGTTAGGCAACTATGCTGCGTTCCTAAGCGGATGACTTCAAAGGTGGAGTGATTTCTTGTCACTCACTGAGTTTGCGATAAAAACTGTTTTCTTTAAATCAACATGCAGTACTACACATGAGCATCCGCGTACCCAACGTTTACTTGGCGGCTGGAAGATCTAATTGGGGATGGACCAGCTCAGTTTTTTTTAGTGAGTCTATGCGAGGAAAACACAAGCACTGACGACTTGATAACACATCTTAAATGCGCCTAGTATTACCACAGAAGTAGACGTCGCTAACGTCGATCCACCTACTACTACCATAGCAGAAGATACGATAAATTTAATTTCGACTACTACTGTCCTTACGACAAAATAGGAAATAATATGGGAGTGCCAAACCAAATATTTAAACGATTTCTGTCAAGACGTTATTATTTTAATTTCAATCGAAACTATTAAAGCCTTGCCTAGAGTATTCATAGGTTGTGCAAGCGGCAGATGAAGATAAAAACGCATCTACTCGCAAAAGACTTTGTACTGCAGCGTCAAGCAATAATTCTTTATGTGATAGATGCAGTTGCTTTGCTTGTGATGAGCAGAAGATGAACGTGGATAAAAGCGGGAGAAATTTGTGAAGTGGCGTATGCACCACACCACCTCACTGTACACTTTGGGTGTCTTTTACCAGTTGGATACTGGTGATACCGCTTACATTCATGGGCACCTGGCGACATGTTCAAGTTCAAGGATGTGCACCGGCCACATGATCAATTTCAAGGATATAGCGGCATGTTATTCGTCAGGATAATTCAGGATTTATAAATCAGTTGTACAGTTGTATGTCGTAAGCGTAAACCCACCAGGAGCCCTTGAAGCTAGTAGGAGTAACGATAGGAACTATAACAGCATTACAATTCAGTTGCATGTTAACCATGTTATGATGCCGACCCCATCCAATCTTTCTCGGTTGAGAAAGCGTGTAAGCCGTGTTTTGAGGGAGTGTTTGGACTGTACTTTACACCTGGTAGAAATTCGAGCTGTCCTTTCAACAACCCAATCAAGTGAAAGTTTTGACGAAGCGGCGCTTAGTACTTTGCGCGTTCCTTTCGAAGACCTACTCTCGTGGATTATATGTGCTGCTCGGTTCATTAGTATGTGAATTGTCGGGTTGATGATGAGTATTTCCTCATCTTCGAGCTTTCCTTTCGACAATCCAATCTAGTGAAAGTTTTGACGAAGCGGTGCTTAGTACTTTGTTCGTTCCTTTTGAAGACCTACTCTCGTGGATTATATGTGCTGCTCGGTTCAGTATTATCTGAATTGTCGGATGATGATGAGTATTTCCTCATCTGTCTCCTCATGGGTGGTCAGCCCTGGAGCCGAATCTAGATGTCATTGGTGAAGCTGCTGTGGTTAGCGATCTACGATCGACATCTCCTGAAAACCAGAATAGCTGCGGTCAGTTTTATGCATCACGAGATTATCGAATCTCTTAAGCAGGTTGCAACCCCTGCTTGGTCTCTAAGGACGATGCCTCTGAAGCTGATTGTATCTACGGTCAGTTTTATGCATCACAAATTATCGAATCTCGTAGGCAGGATGCAACCCCTGTTTTCTCTAAGGACGATGCCTCTAAAGCTGATTTTATCTCCGTATCGCGGCGTAGAAAACGAGCTTCTTTCGAGATGGTTCGTCGAGTTGGATGAGGCAGTGGCTGCAAGGTAATACTGTGAGAAGCTTTGCCAAGGCCATTTTGTAGGAAATTTCAAAGCACAAAACACACTTGTGTCAGATGCGCAGAGATCTTATACTACCAGGTCTGAAGGTTTTGACCAGGTAGGATCTCGCGAGACGAAGGATTTGTGCGCGACGTGTACTACGCGGATTCGTTCAGGTTGATAAGGCGCCTTAGAGCGAAACCGAAAAGTATATTATGTAAAGTTACTTAAGTCAAATATAACGATAAACTTGAGTTGTAACTTCAATGCACATCCATTTCAGTCGACGGTGCTTCACCATAATGAAAAGACGTAAAAGCAAAAATGGCAACACAAATTTCCATCAATTTTGACTTGCACTCGTATGCACAACGAGCCCTCTCTTTTTCTCAAGCGTTGTCGACGAGCCAATTGACCTTCCAACGCAAGTTGTGACATTCATGACGGTTCTAAACGACGGACCAATTATTTTGGGCGTACATTAAGGCACTTATGCAAGAGGAATTCAGCATCAAGCAATCCAAGTTCCAAGGGTCTCCCGTCAAGACCACCAAGGGAATCAAGCGTCGTACATAATTGTCCAGAGCCGATGGAGATCTCGTACATTTCCACGCCAGGCGATTAACGATCTCGCAATGAAATGAAGAAACCCGTCGTGGGAAACTAGGGCATCTTGCCAGGAACTGCCAGGTGCTTTTTTCCAGATCAGCAAGCGACACAGAGATCGCATTTTGAACAATCTTGTCCATAACATGGTCGTTGGTGTTATCGTTCTCGAAGATAAAAAAGCGGGAACGTCCAGTAGGGGCGGGGGCCCCTACTGGTCCCAAGGACTGTTGACGTAGTGTAGACACAGGACCCTGGTCCCATTGTGCATGGTTCACATGGAGTTTTCACAAGGAGAGAGAGAGGTGCCAATCAAAGTTGGACCTTGATTATCCGCAAAAAAGATGTAGACGGTCATGTAACGCCTCCAATTACTCCGGTTGAGACTAATACATAGAACAACTTTGTTCGAGCTGAAGGTTTGACAGGGTATAGATTGCACCTACCTGATGTTGAAGAAAGAAATGATTATCCAACTAGCGAGTGAGACAACGTTGAAGATGCAGAAGCGAGTTCTTCGCTCGGCAATCAAATTTGAAGATTTTTGAGGCGGTGATGAGTTTTTTTTTCTCGATCTCGATGACAAGTTTGACATTTTTTTGGGTGTACCATGGTTAAAGCGATTCCAACCTAGCATTGACTGTATGAAAACGAAGATACCCGTTGACAATTCACATGACGATGACCTTAGCTACGTGACAACGTATGAAGTGATGTGGATTTACACATCTGTGGAAGAGATCCCAGATGACGCTTGGGATATTACGACGTGCGATGCCCCCCCCCTTCATAATTGATGCCTATTAGAAAGAAGACGACGGATGAAGGTGCAGCAATTAGACGCCAGAAAAATACTGTCTTCTTTGCCGTTGACGATAACGTGAGGTGTGAAGAACAACGGAAAATGAGGTATAAAGCCATACCAGAAAGAAGAAAACTAGACCAGCAAGAAGCTCGATTCGCCAAGTAATTCCAGTGCCCCTGATCAAGGTACAATCGGTGATAAAACAAGTGTCTAAGCACAATAAATCCCAAGCGAGTTTGTGAATATTGCGGTCTGAAATGAAGAAGGTGATGCCGGAATAGTGCGTCGCGTAAGATTGAAAATCCTTTAAGTTCACTCCAAGAGTAACTTGCTTGCCTGAGATGATCAAGAGACGCTTAAGCGTACGCGAAATTACGCAGACCTGCCAAATTGTTGATGTTTTATTGTGATCCAGAGCATCTCAACACTGTATCATAAAATGGTGGCGACGTGTTTGATAAACGACACGAAAAAGTGGTTTGAAGAGCGGTCGTGGAGCTCTAGTACAATCTATTGCTCAACCTTGTCAAATAGAATGAGGACATATTTCCAGACAACGTGCCAGACGAACTGCCGTCGGACAGAGACATTTGTCCTAAGATTTTCATCCCGGCTGAATGTATTGCGTCACATGGCAGTGGCCGTTACCTAAGAAAAGATCTAGGCGATTGACAAGTTCTTTGTGCAACGCCATAAGGCTGGGTATGTGCGTGAGAGCAAGTCTCCGCACCTTCTGTGTGAAGAAATCTATTGGTGGTTGGCGCATTGTTCATCCTTTCATTAAGTGGAATGATGCAACAATGCCGGATCAAACTCAAGTTTCCTGTAAGGACATGATCTTTGACGGTGGTGCTGACAGTTTGTAGCGCCATCTTCAGTGTTATTGATCTGAAAGATAGATTCTATCAAATTCTAATTCGCTAAAAGAATATTCCATTGACAGCAGTAAGCACCGCTAGGGGTATGCTGTGTGGATGATTAGTGATGCCTTAGGGACTGAAAAATTCCCCTGCGACTTTCAACAGAATGGTCACGATTTTTCTCCGTCCTTTGAGAGTTTGCGCCAAGCTAATTTGATGATTAATCCTTTTATAGTAAGGCCACGGGTGAAAAGTCTGACGTCGTTCGATAGTTGGTGGTCTGGCCAGTGGAAATTGAATTCCAAGGAAGTAAATATCCCAGTCTGGATATTGAGTCCGCCACAAAAAACTATTACATGTTTTTTCATCTCCCTCGCTTGTTGCTGTAAACCCACAAACAATGTTTATATACGAAACAAAACACGTTGTATATTCACACAGCAGATATTTTCTCTCTTTTTGTTTGTAAAATAGAGCTCAAATGATCATCTTCAAGCTCTTTATAAGAAATGGTCTAATAATGGAGTAATCATCTCTTTCATCAATGAAATGCTAGTTTGAATGATTTCAAGCGTTAAAAAGACATCGCCAGCCAAATATCATAATCGGCACCATTCTTGTGTGACCACCTTCCCCTTGGCTACAGCCTGATTCCAGTGAATATGGAGCTCAAAAAAGTTATCAGCAGCAATGACAAAACTGTAGGAAATAGAAAACACACCACACAGTAGTGTTTATACACAGAAATCTTAGACTACCTGGCCTGACTGTTCTGACCAGGTAGGACCTTGGAAACCAGAAGACTTGTGTGCGACGTGTGCCACGCGGAGCCGCTCAATCCGATGAGACGCATAGATTTAAAATTGAAAAGTGTATCATGTAAAGTTACCTAAACCATAAACATATTAAAAATGTATACCTAGAGGTAACCGCAATTGTACCCTTTCATTTCAGCCAATGGGGTTTGGAGGGACGCAAAAAAACAAAATGGGTACCTGCGCTTCCAACACCACAATCTTTTACCACACAGGTATGTTCGTCTTCTCCGGGTGATCTGCTCGTGAGTGTGCGCATTCCTAACAATTCCCGTCATGGAACTTCCGGCGAGTCAAAAAAGTGCGCCTGATGCATCTCGTGCGGCAATAAAGTGAACGGGAGAAATATAGTTAACATGCCGTTACAATACCAGGTACATTGTAACGTGTTAAAATTAGCACGAACTTCGGCTGCGCTGCGCGACGCGCGTATACGTGCAGATTGCGACTTTCAGTGAAAAAGTGTTGAGTACATACTCTATTTTATGGGTTTTACTCAAACATGCATAAACATTTTGTTAGATTAGGTTTTTACTTAATTCTAATATACATACTTCAGAATTCTCCAACTGTAGCGTCCACCTACGCAAGTACGCCAACTACCGCAGTACGTTAGTGCCGTTAAGGAACTGTTGATTTTCCCTGTAGCCATGATGGGCTTTCAAGGTAAACCATATGGTGGAAACGGATTGGCTGATAACATTTTTTATGTATGGTGTATACAGGTTTTAAGTCAGTAGCGCTTAGGAATATTAAGCTCGAGTCAGTGACTTGAAATGTTTATATTTGATTAATATATATGACTTCTGATTTTTTACAAACTTCGAGCAGTCTAAAACGACACTGCGGGATACAGCTATTGAGAGCTGCTACAGCCCAAACAAGAACACGAATTCAAGCTACCCAAGTCGCCTGTGCCAACAGGTTATGAGCCCAAGTGGTCTTGTGTGTCAAGAAGTGTCATTTCTGCTGAATTTTAAGTTTTGTGCGCAAGTGGTTTTTTTGTGGTTTTTTCGAGTGGTTATCTCTCGTGTGGTTACAGTTCTAAGTACTAGTGGAAGTCCCCTCACTTTTGGAGGGCTAGTGGAATTGTTGGCGTGTTTGTGCGCCGTATATTTTTGAATTTACGTTGATTTTACCATAGATAGTGGTGGTGAATCGGATTTCGAGCCGGAAGTGGCTCTGAAGGCCATCCTTGATGGGATGAAGGACATGAAGGGTCGCATGAAGTCGATGGAAGATGCGCAAACGCGCTCATCCACCGCAAACACCGTGGTTGCACCTACTACGGCTGCTGCTCCTTCTCCGGCTGCTGCGCCTGCCGCGCCGGCCACGCCTGCAGTACTGAAGCAGGACCCGATGTTTTCTCCCCGGAACAGTGTGTTCCGGGAGTCACTAAGAAACTGTGGGCCATTCGGCAAGGAGATGACGCTGAATGACCTGGCTGAAGACATCGGCATTGAGGTCGGTAGAGCATCCAGGCCGAACCCGGCTAGTCTCCCGGTGAACAATCCGGGAAACACACCGAATACGGGCAGGGTACATGCACCGGAGGCGCAGACGCCCGGAATGCAGTTCCGGCAGGAAGCGCCCGCCCCTCCCCCACAGTATTTGCAAGCGTCGTATGCCAAGATACCGAAGCTCGGCATCGAGAAGTTTTCAGGGGTTTAACTGTTCCCCGGACTCGGTGCCTGCTTCAAGCAGTGGGAATATCTCTTCATCGAGGCTGCTGAGATAGCCGAGATGACATCTGGATTTGTGTGGACCGAGCGACTTAAAGTAAACAAGCTTGGAGAATATCTCGAAGGGGTGGCAGGGGATTATTTCCGTGCAAATATAGGCACGTGGTGGCAAGCTTCCCCTGAATTATTATCGATATTGAATTTCATGTATATGGCATTTCGAGTGACTATCTCCCCCCCCCCACCAGGCTGCAGTGTGGGTTGTTTCAGAGAAGAGTCCTAAAAGGACTTGGACTGAGCACTACCTGTACCTGGTAGCCCTGGCTCGCGAGAGCGGCATGGGCGAAAGGATGGTGGTTGAGAACATAGTCATATTTGCTGCGCCCCGCCTGAAAGTTGGAATCATGGCCAGGTACAATCCTATGCGAGAGGATTACCTGTGCCATGCGCAAGAATTAATATCGTGGGCGCAGTAATTGGATGAAGATACGCCGAAAATCAGGCCGCCTGCTCGTATGCATGCAAATTCGGTAACGGAGACCGGTTTTGTAAGAAGATGCTACGGCTGCGGAAAGCCTGGGCACATAAAGAGGGAGTGCCCGCATAGAGGAAAAAAGGCGCCAAGGAATGTAAACTCCAAGGATCAAGGTGGGTCCAGCGGTCAATGGAACCGAAAAGTCGCGTTGTCGACCATTGAAATTAAAAACGAAGTTGATTTGACTGGAATGGCTGTCGGAGATGACATGCCTGCAACGACGTGGATCGTCGATAGCGGTGCCAGTAGGCACCTAGTGGCTGACGAAAATTTGCTTGTCGATGCAGTCGCGTGTGGGCCCGAAGATGTTTTTTTGTTGCCCGACGGTTCAAAATTGGCGGTGACCAAGGTTGGAAAAATCAAGCTGGTTACGCCTGATGCCGATCCCATTTCGATCGAGCTCAATGAAGTATATTTGCACCCAAACTTGCCAAGAATTTGATTTCACTTGGCAAGTTGCATGAAAAAGGGTGCAAAATAGTGGAAAAGTTTGGAAAACTAACGATACAGTGGAATGGAAACACGCTGTTTCCAATTCGGATTTGTGGATCGATTTTCGTGGCAGAATTAATGCCAGAAAAGCTGAGCGGGCGCGCGCAGCAGTTCAAGCATATGTTGCTGAATTCTGTCGCTGCGGAACCTGATGGTGATGTGCAGGAAGGCACTCTCCATCACTTTCATACCCGTTTGGGTCACTTGGCATACGACACGGTCGAAAGTTAGCCAAGGACCCCAGTCAGGCATCAAGTTGACAGATAGTAGTCGACCCAATTGCCTGACCTGCGCTGAAGGAAAGGGATCAAGGAAGCCGCAGCCAAGGGCAGATTCGGGTGAAAATTCGCCAATTGAACGAGTCGGCGGTGTGATATGCAGTGACTTGAAGGTTCCGATCACACCGCGCGACAGGCGTGGGAACCGATATCCGGTGGTGTTTGTGGATCATTTTTCAAGTTACGTGCGTGTGTTCGCCGCTCGAACGAAAGATAGAGCGGCGAAAATGTTTGAGCATTTTTTAACTTGGTTCGAAAACGAATTCAAGTGTCGAATTCACGTTTTGCGCACGGATGGAGGCGGTGAGTACAATACCGTAGAATTGTTCTGCAAAAGAACTGGAGTGCGTCGACAAGTTATGGAGGCTGGCAATCCAGCCTCCAATGGAAAGTCCGAGCGGATGAACCGGACCATTTTTAACATGGTCCGGTGTATGATTTTTGGGTCGGGTGTACCGCTAATTTACTGGTCCGAGGCGGCGGAATACGCCTCTTACATTTTAAACCGTACCCCGACCCGTTCGAATCCGGGAAAAGTGTCGCCATTCGAGATGCTGACGCACAAGAAACCTTCGCTGAAGGAAATTGTAGTGTTTGGGTCGCCGTGCATGTTGTGGCGTGATTCCAAGAAAAAGACCCTTGCCAAACACGCGGAAAGGGCATTGATTTTAGGTCGAAGTGATGAAACCAAGGGATTTAAGGTGCTTTTGCTGAAAGACAGGGTGGTGACGGTCACTCGCCATGTCAGTGCAATTGAAACACTGGACAAGGAGGCGAGTGACCAACTTACAAGGGCGCTGGGTGTTGCAGATGAAGAAGAGATGAAGAAACGCGCTGAAGGAAGCTCAAGTGCAAAGCCGACTCAACAAACCGACGTATCGGAACACTCTGAAGTGCAAGATGCGAGTGAGAAGGCGCGTAAGACCCCGAGAAAATCGGGACGAGTGATTAAGAAGACGCATAAGGCGGCAGAGCTGGAAAAAACCAGCAAGAAGAAAGTGAAAGACCAAGAGAGTTTGATTGAAGTAAATGATATGAAGGAACGTGGAGTGATTGGAAATAAAACTTCGATTGATGGAAACAATTTCGAAGTCGAAGAAACTGAAGTTGGAATTTCGGAGCACGAGATGTGCGTTTCCGCTGTGGCGGAAACAATTGACAGTGGAATTGCTTCCAAGATTGCAGTTCCAAGTCCTAAAAGGAGGCGCATGAAGGCGCACACTCCGACTTGTGGACGAAGGCGGAACAGGAGGAGCTGCAAGCGCTTGAAGAAATTGGGACCTGGAAAATTATCAATCGCCGTCCAGACAAGAATTTGCTGCCCACTAAGTGGGTGTAAAGGACTAAGTTGCGCGCGGACGGAACAGTCGAGCGCTATAAGGCTCGACTGGTGGCACGCGGCGATCACCAAGTTTATGGCCAGGATTACCACTTCACGTTTTCGACAGTCATGGAAGTCGATAACGTAAAGGTGATCCTGGCCATGTCACAGATTTGGGGGGTACCGGCGCGGTACGTTGATGTGCCAAGCGCCTACCCGAAAGCAAAAGCGGAAGATGATTGTGAAATCCATCTGAAGATTCCACAAGGTATGCAGATTCCTGTGGGGTTATATGAAGTTTTTTATGTGGAATCGAATGATGAACTTTCTTTAAAGTTGGAAAGAAATCTGTACGGCCTCAAACAGGCTGGCAGGCTATGGCATCAACTTCTGTGTCAAACATTGGAAGGGTTGGACTTTCAACAATGCGTCACCGATACCTGCGTATTTGTCAGGCGTGGTGTGGATGGTACCGTGCTAGTTGGAGCATATGTGGATGACCTATTGGTCACTGGAAGCACGTCAGAAGCGGTTGATAAGTTTTTTGACGAAATGAAAGTACTGGAGCTCAAGGATATTGGGGTCGTGGGAAAGTTCCTGGGTGTTCGTATTGAAGGAAACATTCATGATGGATATAAGTTGGATCAGTAGGATGCTATCGATGATCTCCTGATCGCGCATGATTTTACGAAAATAAATGCGACGCGCACGCCGGTGCTCAACATGGACGGTGTGGAAGGCTTCAAGGAGTTGCTGCCACCCAAGTCAAGGGAGGATTTCCCAAGTGTGAAGACTTTTCAATCGTTGGTGGGCAGCCTCCTGTGGATTTCTCGTTGTACCCGCCCGGATATTGCATTCGCAGTGCACCGCGTAACGCGGCGCACGCACGCGCCTACGGTGGGGGACTTGAAAGCAGCGAAGCGAGTCGTAAGGTACCTAAAGGGTACCAAGAGTTTGAAACTCCGACTAAGCCACGATGACGAATTGCCACTGCCAATTCGAATTACCTGCTACACGGATGCTTATTTTGCAGGTGACAAGACGGATCGAAAGAGTGTGAGCGCAGTGGTGGTGTATTTAAATGGTATTATCGTTTCATGGAAGTGTAAGAAGCAGACTACCGTGGCGTTATCTACGGCTGAAGATGAATTCGTGGCTGCTGCTGTCGGTTGACGCGAAGCGTTGGGGCTTCGTGAATTGTTGCTGGAAATTGGTTTGCTTTCTCGAACACCTCTGCTGATGAATATGGATAACGAAGAAGCTATCACGCACGTGGAATAGGAGGCAAGTGCTGTAAGCACGAAACATATCGCCATCAAGTTGAAGTTTTTGAAGGACCTGAGCAAAAAAAAGGAGTGATTAAAGCGGCTCACATACCAAGTTTGGATATGGTGGCAGACCTACTTACGAAGGATTTGAGTGCGCAGCGGGTCCAAGATTTGCGAAACCAAATCGGTTTGAATTGAGGGTGTTACAGCGCGCGCCGTTTCAGGAGGAGTGTTGATTTTCCATGTAGCCATGATGGCCTTTCAAGGTAAACCATATGGTGAAACGGATTGGCCGATAACATTTTTATATATGGTGTATACAGGTTTTAAGTCAGTAGCGCTTAGGAATATTAAGCTCGAGTCAGTGACTTAAAATGTTTATATTTGATTAATATATATGACTTCTGATTTTTTTTACAAACTTCGAGCAGTCTAAAACGACACTGCTGGCTATATCTATTGAGAGCTGCTACAGCCCAAACAAGAACACGAATTCAAGCTACCCAAGTCGCATGTGCCAACAGGAACATACTGGAACGGTCAGTAAGCAGGAATGCGGAAGTGAACTTTTTAGTACATTTGTTACCTGACATCTAATTACTTTCGATTATATTTCGTTTGGAATATTTCTCGTGGATTATTACGTTGAATTAGTACGAGTTTATCGCATAAAATTACATACGCTTTGTAATCGCTTTAGCAAGCAAGGGCAAGTGCATACAGTACAACGCAGTGATTATTAGTGATAGAGATGATATGGAGCGCAAAATTCAACATAACACAATGGCTCCTTTGTTGGGGGAAAAAGTAGCACGCACACTGTTATGAATGATCGACAAGATCGTTTTTATCAGGGCCCACCTCGTGAGAACCGACGGGTACAAAAGGTGAGACAGAAGATAGTTGAGATCGTCAAGTCCAGACCGATCTCGATCTCGATCAAAATGAGAAGGACTGGATCGTTCATGGCGGTGGGTCCGGTCTGGGTTAGGAAAATGGGGATGGACAGAGTGCCGCCTCGGCTAATTGGAGTCTGGACCATTGTGGATTGGATTTTTTGGTATAACATCTGAAATTCTGTACTCTCACCACCACACTGTTGCATTCGAACAGACTATGCGTGTGGCTTGCAATAGTGTATCTAAATCAACGTTTTTTTCATCAATCAACTGTCTCTATTTTTCAACTCTTCGATCACAATAGGCAGAGATTGCGCTCGCACGATGGTTGTTTCGTAAAGTTCTCTTTCTCTTGTTTGACACGATAACCTTCCTTGGATACATTGGATACACACGGAGACCACTTTTGGATGCTCCTGGAATCTGAGCGCGCCGGAGGATGAAGTCGAAAGAGCCAAGTTGTCGGATGCTCGACGTCTATAGCATGAAACGTGTACCCCTTCTTCTCGTAGACGACGCTTCATTTGCCCAAACAAGACGTCGGAAGCTTGATTCAGGAAGTGAGACCAGGTGGGTCCCACCTAGCAGCGGCTTCGGTATAGGGAGCAGAACAGTCGTCCAGACTGGGGGCTAACGAATGTTACATGATAATCTTTAGTTTTATAACAGGTAATCTCTACTTATTATTATTTTTTATAATAAGTAGAGATTAACTGTTTATGGAAGCCGTAGAAATTGCTGAAATTGCATCTGGTTTTATGTGGACCGAAAGGTTAAAAGTTAACAAGCTTGGTGAGCATCTTGAGGACACTGCCGCAGAACACTTCCGTTCGAACATTGGTTCGTGGTGGCAGGTGTGCCCTCAATTGAATTACGTTTTGGAGTAGATGTCGTTGGGATTCAAGGTTAACATATCCCACCACCAAGCTTCCATGTGGTTTGCTGCTCTACGGTAACCCCTAAACCCTAAATTTGGGCAGTCAATAGTGTAGGTGTACTCACTTTGTGCGTTTTTGGGCCACCGGTAGGCGTAGAGTGTGAGAACTCGCCCCAACTCCGCCCGCTGTTTCAGCGGTTATTCTTTTTAAAGGTTTTTGGTCTAGGGAACGTGATCGAGCAGTGCTCTCAGCTCTTCCACGTTTTTGAGAGAGCGTCTGAAGGAAGTTAGAGACTCCCCGTAGACCCAGAAACCAATCTAACTGTATCAACAGTAATACTTTTAGCACGCTCCCTAGTTGACTGTGCCTGAAAAGTTGGAACTTTTTCCTCCATACCAGCAAGTGCTACACTTTCTAGTTAGGGAGACTAATTCGATTACGTTCTTCTCAAGATTTGGAGTATTTTTGTAAGGAGAAGCAACCATCGAAAAAATAATGTCTTATTACCTAAGGCAGTTGGTTACAAAAAGGCCGAAACTTCTGTTCGTAGACAGTTTAGACCTATAAAGACAGGACGTCACAATAATGTCTGATAAACTAGGATCAGCTTCAAGCGAGGCAGGACGTCGTCTTAATCTCACTTGGAATCACCTTGGAAAGCTAAAAGGCCAACAGGAGTAGCGTATTATCGATTCAAGCGCAGGCGAAAAGCAGTGAGTGGAGTTCATTCCTTTCCATTACCCTTGATTTCCAAGGCATTTGATTCATGTCCTCATTTGCTAATCTTAGTTCGAACAATTTCATAAAGATGACATCTGCTTACTGCTGGTGCTGAATCCAACCGATGTACCGTTTACCAGGTACCAGTTTTTGAGACGGAAGTAGAATGGGTCTTCGCTACCCTTCACAATCTTGGAAGAGGGCATACAAAACGATAATATCATAAAATTCTAATGTTCAAATAAAATATAGAGACAGGATAGCTCGTCTGGTGAGGTGAGAACGTAAGTTATATTTAAGTACGCTTACGACTTAGTACATCCTGTCGACAGGCAACAAAGTTACCGTGGCGACTATAACTTTACATTTTTGAAATGACTTGTCCTCGGACAGCCGCGCGCCGTCTCGCAAAGTCTCGTATCGATATGACCAGATTTCGTGGAGTCAGCGCGGGTCCATGAGGTTCGTGGAGTTCAGCTTGATAGGCCTCTAGCCAAAGGTTGACATCATTGTCGATCAATGCTGCAGCCTACTTCACCACACCTGCCTCCCCGTCAGCGTTTACTTGAATTGAGGCTTCGGTGTCCATAACAATATTTTTCATTCGAACCTCCATTTTGTTGTATGTGCGATAGTAATGTCCCCAGATGGCGACACCGATATCGTCAGCAAGTACTCTTGCTTCTCAAAATAGGAGCGCCAGGTGAGGCTTGCATGGTGGGTGATGCGTCCGGAGTTACGAAAGCACGAGCAAGCTGCCCCCCACGACATGCACAGGTGAATAGCCACTAGCCTTCGCTTGTCGAAGCGCGTGCACGAGGCCCCAGTATTCAGCTACGTTGTTCGTGGTGTTCGTACATCCATAATCCATGATCGATACCCACAGGACGCATGCTGCGTGCGTCTGCATGTGAAGTTGGACAATGACGGTACCTGCTCCGCCCGTTCCAGGATTCCTCTTGATCCCCCATCGAAGAAAAGCAAGTAGAACACTCCAGAAAGATTGTTGAGCGGCAGAGCTCGCAAGGGAGGTGGATCATCAAAGCAGATGACGGTATCAGCAAGCGCCGACCGTACTCGTGCAGACCGGAGTCCGTCGTCACCCATGTCTGGATGGTAAGTTGATCTTCGGAACCGTGAAACCGCTCGTCGAATTGTGTCCTGGATCGTGCGTTGTGTACTTCCTGTGACATATATGCGTCTTCCAAGCGGAGGAGACGCTCAACCCAGATGGAATGTAGTGTCGTGGAAACGAGAAAAGACCAGAGCTCACGTGTTGCGGGAAAGACCGCACTCTCCGCTCAAGACACATCAACGCCGGGTCCTATAGCGTATTTGATGACATCCCACGCATAACGCAGGATAGCCGGAAGGCCATGCCAAACACCCAGACGTGAAGATCTGTATCCCTTAAGTCGCCAAACTGTCGCCACTGTTCAAGTAGATAATTCCAATGGCGCAGGGCACTTGGGAAATCGCAGAATACACGATCAGCCATGACCATAATGGAAGTCGGACACGCTGGGCCGGGCAATAAGATCCTGGCTAGCCCAATTCCAGAGCGCGAAGATGTTACTCTTCAGATGATTAAGCGTCTGCGCATTCGTCGGGAAGGAAGCTCGTATCCTTCGGATGTCTCTCCACTCGATCAGAGATGTCCCTGCTGCAATCACTTGGACGTCCGGCTTTGCCATTCGTTCGTCGCGAATGCGTTTGCCTTCCTCACTGCGTCTGCGAGCGATTATCTGTCTCAGTTTTCGTCGTTGCGGCCTCCATCGTCGAAGGATAGCCCATAGGTGTACAACACTCGTGAGAATTGGATGCGCGCAAACGTGGACATTAGTTCCATTGTCCAGAAACGCGGCGGCATCGCAAGCAGACATAGATGAGACCTGAGTCACTTTGCCCTCCATATCCGTGTTGAAATTCGATATAATTTACCGTCATGGCCGAGGATCCATTAATTATGAAGGTTAAACTTTGTCGAGTAAGCTATAAACGCTCCTGACCCAACTTACCGGTAGGCGAGTGCTGGAAAATTTTATATGAGAGCAAGGTAGAAGGTCCCAAAGTGCCGACGCTTCGACATTGAGTGAGTATCCATGTTGCGCTTGTACAAAAACCGAATGATACCACTCTGAGTCGGCTCCGAGCTCAGTACATCGCCAAGGTATTTGGAACCCTGTGCAAAATCTGCTCCGTTCAAGGTATACAGATTGCCTCTGTGTTCCCTCAGCCACAACATGTCTGTCATAATCGCGTGTACCATCCATCTGGGCTCAAATCGACCTGATGTCGCTACTTCCGCTCGTATCCCGGCCTACAGTCTTTCGTCAAGCACACGGTGGACATCAGGTGTATCATTAATGTCTCTATTGTATTTGACCACGGCTTTCGATCTAAAAGAGACGGCCCTCCGACAGACCTCCGTGACCTCTCCTTGGCTTGCATGGCTAGCAGCTGAAAGCCCGACAATTTTAGATCTGGTTAACCATAGCGTCGCTTGGAGTCGAGGCTTCAGGTTTTGATCCCAACATGGCGTGATGTAATCCGGGCCCGAGTCGATAGAGCCCCACAAGAAATCATCGATCAGCAAATCTCTCGACAAAGATGTAGCTGTCCACTGTTCAACAGCGGTCGACGCCATAGTCATCAGTTCTGTTTGAATACACAATTCAACCGCGGTAACCGCCATGGTCATCAGTTCCGTTCGAATACACGGCACCGATAGCACACCTTTCTGTATCGGTAGTGAGGCCATATCGGAGTGGACCCACGGTCGAGACCTCTTCCATCACGGACGCCCAAGACAGAGTCCAGAATTCAGCCCTGCAACGGAGTTACAATGGCGGGAGGTGGCCGGCTGCTCCGTGCTAAGTACGTAATTTTTGGAACCACGATGGAGCTATCAAGTCGAGCTCTTTGTTCCACCATGTGAGTCTTTTCTCGGTCTAGTACAAGTCAACTCCATAGGGATCGTATTCATTTAGATCAATTGGCACTTATCGCATCCTGTTGACCCACCTGTTACATCAAGATATCAGCAGGATTCGGTTGAAGACAGCAAGTTGAGGTCACATGTTTAAAGGCAGAGATGATCCGCTTGGGTCCAGCTCAATGATCATAGACTTGAATCGATTCGTCAACAGCCTTGAAACAGCCGCAAAATCATCGAGAATCGTAACAACAGGCAAAACGGCAGACCGATCGCGCAGGTATACCGCCGTGTCATCAGCGTAGCCCGAAACTTTGAAGTCAGTGGTTCTCCCTCCAGATGTAAGATGTACCCCGCTAATTTCATCCTTCTCTTGAACCACCCGATATACACTATCCAAGGCGAGTATAAAAAGAAGGGGGGAAAGAGGTCACCCTTGACGGACGCCACAGTGAAATTCACGTCGACTTGAACGGTACCAATTCACAATAAATTGACAAGTCGTATCGAGGTGTAATGCCGCTACGATTGATACAAATTTGAGCGAGAATCCAAGCCAGGTCAGCACTTAAAGTAGGAAAGGACGTTTCAACGTGTCGTATACCTTTTCAAAATCCAGAAGCAAAACAATGGCTCCGTGTAGATCGCTGTCAGCACTGCCGCTTTGCGCACCACCGAAAAAATGTCCAGAGCTGTATGAATCAACCGTTGTGGGACAAAACCAACTTGATATTGCAGAACGATACATGACAGTATCGGCCGCACCCGGAACAAAAGGAGCTTTATAAAAAATGTGGTCGCTGTTGATCAGCGCGATCGGGCGATGATCAAGCGGCAAGGATGAAGCCGCCATTTTCTTCAGACGCTGAATATTTGCTTCACCAAAAGAAGCCGGCAACACGCTGCACTCCAGCTGTCTAGTGTACAGTATTACGAGAATTGGTGCGAGAGCGTCTGTGTATTCGCGGTAAAATGTGCAGCTAATTTCATCCGGTTCCGCAGCTTTCCCACGTTTCAGCCTCTTCAAAGCCGCACATACACATCGTCTGGAGATAGTGCGGACGTCACAGTAGAGTCATCAACCCGGTCTGGTTGGGAGGATCGGTCAAGAAATGCCGCTGTGGTATCTGGGCGATCAAAACAATGAGTCATAAGATGCCCCCAGCCGTCTGCCATTTCATCCGCCAACCCCTGCGACCTATTTAGCCCGTGTGTAGCTTGGCCACCCAACGAAACGATGGTGTTGTCCTGAAACTTTGTAGACAGCCGCGCGTAGAAACGACGAGATGTATCGCCTGGAGAGTACGTGTGCTGGACAAGAAGTCGCTTTTCCTTGGTCTTTTGCCATAATCATCGACAGTCCGCAACGTTTCGCCGAAGTGCCGCAGGAGTATCTGCGGGGCTCGGTTGGTCACATACCCCTTGCGTACACGCCATTGAGGTAACCGATGAGCGCGCCTCCGACAGCGCCGTATTCAGACGAACATAGAGGCGCTTCAGCCTCTTTCTGTAGCTGCATGTAAATCCTTGGCCGTCTGTCTTGGTAGTCGCCAAAAGAATTTTGCGTAACCTGATCTTCCCTCCATCCCACAAAAAGTTTTTTTTTAATTTTTAAAAAGTATTTTTTATGAGATTTTTTTTTAAATTTTTGACATATTTATAATTTTCTATAATAAAAATAATATCCCCCTTTTTTAATAAGAAAAAGTTTTACTTATAATTTTATCATTAATTTTAACTTTTTTATGATTAATTAATTGTTTGGCTTGGAAAATTGTTTTTGCTCATTTTAATCTTACTAAATTAATATCTAGACGACTTTATAAAAGTATTAAAAAAATTTGAAATACAGTCGGCCAATCGTCGGGCTGTACGAGCGTATGACGTCGGAACAGAACAGGACTTGTCAACTTCAATCTGTGCCACCTCAATGGCCGCAAGAATAGCGCTTTTTGTGGTCGTTTGTGCATATCCCTGGACTGGATATACACGCCGTGGTTTACGTACGCGCACAACATGTCGTGGCGACCAATCCGTATACTGATTACATTGTGGTCAGCGGATGGGCCAGGTAAAGACTTATCGACGTCCCGAATCCAATCAGCATGAAGAGCGCTCACATACGACCGATCAAGTCGAGAACTTGCTGATACACCGCCAGGAAAGGTGTAGAAATAAGTGTGCGCTGCCGCATGAAAGGCTTATATGGCCCTCTCTTCTTCCGCTAACTCCATGTCATCCTCTAGAACATCACAAAGGTGTGCCCACTCAAGAAACCTTTGTAGCGCCACGGAATCATGTCTACCGGGAGGTGAGACGTAGGAACGGTCAAGTCGAGGCACCAACGTACAGTTGAAATCCCCACACACGAACAGAGGTCCGTCGTGTTCCAGCAGGTGATGTCGAAGCATCTCAAAAAACGTCTCCCGTTCAGACTTACCACTCGGGGCATATACGTGACAACGAGAACGGTTTCGCCTCGAATAGTAATACGACCATACATCCAGTGCGGTGTACACTGTGCATCATGCCACAGTAATCGACGAGTACGGATTTAGTAAAATCGAAACCCCTCCACGCGCTTTGTCTGCCTCGGACCATAATGTGCGTCCGGTTTTGTCCACGAAGCCCCATGTGGAGTTGTACAATTTGTTCAAGTTTTCTCCTTCACCAACAGATACCCTTGTAATAGGACCAAGTCGATGGCTCCTCGCAATTCTCGCCGCCTAAAATGGCCAAACTATTCTGCACACCGTTCCGGATGTTTGGTGAATCCCGCGACATTTTGCAAATGGAGACCGATGCTATTTTCGCTCGGCCTTTGAGAAGTCTTCAACGTGCTCCTACGCCGACCTCGAGGTGAGCAAGCTGTTGGAGGGAGAAAGGAAGAAAACTCAACTCTGGAAGGCGACCGAGGTTACCCTAGAGGATTTGGAGAAGAGGGACTTGGATTCGCATCCCCTGTCGAAGCGGTCCCTTGCGCAGCCGAGGTCCCCTTAGTATTAATGGCCCAGCATTTGCCCATCGCGGGCGATGAGGTCAAGTTCCGGCTTCCAGTTGGCAGGCTTGCATAGAATGCCGCCGACAGCTGTGCGCACCGCATCGGAGAAGTGGTATAGTACCGCTTTGGACTGTGGCATCATCACCTTTGTATCTTCTGCGACAGGATCAAGCTGTTTTAGCAAAACACACAGGACATTGAGGACGCCTCAATAATCCAAGGCGGACAGGGGTTTCGAAAAAGTCGCTCAAAGCAGCTCCGGCTGTATTTTATTGAACTTTCTCCAACGTTGTATGCTTTCCGTCGTCTTCAACCGTATTTGTCCATACTGACCGTCTGCCGTTGCAGCCCACCCCGTACACAGCTCTTGCAGCTCTTTATCAACGTGGGGATAGTTGGCGTATCACAGCCAGTTGAACCTCGCTGTTGATCGATTTTCCAAAGTCTCGAAGTTTGTCCCTCGACATCGAGGCGAGGTAAGCCACCGGGTACAGCAGTGCACTGACAAGCGTTTCCAGTTCCAACGCACACGCATTAATCCACGTTCCTTCCCCACTTTACGCTCGGACACCCAATGCCGAGTTGAAGAAGTTTTTGCCAAAATTTGTTTCTTTCTCTCCGGCACTGCTGCGGCTACTACTGCAGCTGAGGCGGTTTCAGGAACCTTACGCACTCTGGTTTCCCGTAACGTCTGTTCGTGAGGATCTTGAGTGCGGATAAGATCCATCGGAGATCTGATTTCTTCCTGGATACTTATTGTCTCCTGAACGCCACTGGGTCGCGTCAAGCGATCGCAGGTGCCCATTTTTGGATCAGCTGTGGTTTCTGAAGAGGCCTTAAGATAGGCTTCAATATCTTTCGCATGCGCGCTCGATTAGGAACTCTAGCGGCAAATGGGGCGGCGTTACAGCCCCTCCACCAAGATCATACATTCTCTTCGTAGTCCCAAGCGTTAAAGTGCTTTCTGCCATAGTTACGTCGATATCATTATAGGTCACTGTGTCCTGGTCCTGAGAGTTGGTCACTGGCATTTACAATGGAGCCGAAACATATAGTCCCGCCCAAGATGACACCGCACTAGTTGTGGCCTTTGATGGCACGCTAGGCATACCCAGCTTTCGGCGCACATACGGCGACAACAATCGCTGAATCGTTGCGACTCCTCTCACGAATTTTCTCTGCTGTCACAGCAGGCATCTCGCACGACAGTGAGGCCATGCGCTTGACAGCAGCCTCAAGCTCGGGCGGCTCTTTCGGAATAATCTTGGCCAAATGGCGAGTAAGTTGTTGTAATTTGTTCGTGGAATTCTCTGCTGCTGTCTTCGCCCGGTTAGAGCAGCACCAGCGATGCGATATGCGTACTCCAACTTCTGCAATTCTGCGTCCAAATCCTCGAGAGCAGTATGTTGGTCAAGCCCTGAGGCTTCATGATCAATAGCCAACTCCAGCGCACGAGCGTGAGCCTTGAAAAGAAGGACTTCTTGTTTTCGGCGTCGATCTTTCTCTCCGCGGTGGTGGAAGTCAGTATTTCAGCTCTACTTCGCGCGTCCGCCACCTGAGATTTAGCAACCGCTAAAACCTTATCCTTGGATTGTAGCTCAGCCTTTGCAGGAACTGCAGAAGTGTCCGCTGCCTGCTCTGCGGTGGATGCCGCGAGATCACATCCAATGAGGTGGTCCAGTTCGGCAATCGCTTTTTCACGCTCCTTATCCACCTTGGCAGCAGCGGCTGATGTCACGGAAGTTTTGGCCGCGGGTTCATTTGTGTTCGTAGGCACTGTTGCTTTGTTCAAAGCTGTTGTGCTTGTAGACACCTTGCCTCAGTTGGTTGTGCTCTTCTTGGCGGAAGTTGCCCCGCGCTGGTCGCCGCCTTTCTAGATTTTCTAGTACCTTCGGACGCTTTCGACTGCGGGTGTCGAGGCGGTGCATCCTTAAAAAGCACCGCCTGAGTAGATGACGCTGCGCTGGGCCGCGAGTACCGCTTTTTCTTGTTCGATCCTGGGTCAAACCACCCGACGGAGGTAGGACGAGCTGCGCGTCGCTTATCGATGGCTGGTCACGGGAATAAAAGGGGGATGCATCCTCCCTTGGCTCGTCTCTTGGAGAAGACTGGGGCACCTTCTCTAACAGTGGTGCCTTGCAAGCATCCGTCTTCAACTTGGCTGTGGTCGCTACTAGCGTCTCTGCCTGTCCAGCTACACGCTTCAGGCGCCCAGACACATCAAGCTGCTTGAAAGTCAAGATACTGGTTTTTCTTTGCCACTTGGTGCGTTCCAGTGAACTTAAGCTAGTGTCTGGACAAGATAGCGCCCTTGAGAGCCGCGAATTTGCACTTTAATGGTACGGCAAACTGCACAAAAAACACGGGACTCGTTGAAAATGTCGGTGATGATGCAGGGTCAGCGTCGTGTCAGTTGTTTGAATGTACATCACCAACTTGATCTCTTCGGGGAAAGAAGCTGAATAAAACGTGGCGACAAAAATTGGAATCGTACGATTCTGATCCATTTAGGCTCCCTCGAACCACGGACGTCACCGATTGAGACACACTCGACGATAAAATTGCTTGAATTGTGCCTGCGGTCACGCCATGAACCAAGATTATCACTTGGTACTGCAACATGGTGCGAGTAGACGTAGCATTGGATGTAGATGACGTAGCAATGTCATCCCTCTCCAGAGTTGCTTGCTGGACACAAGAGCTGAAGGAGAGTACCTCGAAAGGATACGCACTTTTAATGCCAGCTCGCCGCAGCCTCCTGGTCCGGCAGGACGAATGTGGGTCGTCTTGTGCTCGAATCGTAGCACGTTCGCTTCGCTACCTTAACTAGCTCCCGACTCAATGTTTCGGAAGACGTCTCCCCTGTGCGTTGTTCCAACAGTTGCAAGATCAACGTTTTCTCCGCAATATATTGAGGCATTCGGACGGAAAGTGGCACGACCGCAATGACCTTTACTTCCAGGTATTCTTCGAAGATATCTATCATCGCAACTCTCGTGGCTCTCGAGTGCGTGCATACTAGAAATCCGGGCAGCTACCGGAGTACAATGCCACCCATCATCCATGCTGCAAGCGCCTCCTCATCAAGTGGAATCATTGGACGCAAATCATCATCCACCCTTGTCGATCTATCGTGTCATGGCAGTACGCACCAGTACAGCACGTCGGTCTTGTGGGCGAGGTAGTGCGGTCGGCGGGTTCGTTTCGGTCGCAGATGTTGTTTCTTCCTCCGGGTCCGTTGGGTGCGAGGGCTCCGTTAGGAGCGAGGAATCCGTCCGGTACGCCGGGTCCATTAGGTACGCTGAGCCATGGAGGTGGTCGAAGCCGTTGACCGCAGCCGCGAAGGAGACCCGCCTAGCTGCCGATGGTCCGGGATCATTCCCGTGCTTCCCCTGCATAAGTGCATCTTGTTGGACAGGAATTGGGGGGCATCGCCCTGCGGCACACCACCGTCGCCAGTGTTCATCAGTAAAAAAGCATCCTTCCACGTGTCAAAATTTGGTTCGCTTGCGTACTTAGTCGCAAATCAGAGAGGGTAGATAGCTACTCTTGCGTGATAACCACAACCTATTTATGATATCAGTGTAGTGAATGAAATAGCGTCGCAATTGACCAATCTTTATCTTGTAAAAAACGCCATGCACCGTACGACCCATCACGTATGAATCTCATTTTCTCATCTTGTCAACGATGCGGTGCCATCACCTTCTTGTCATCTTGGCGGTCCATGTCTTTGCCCCGAACGATTTTCGCTCAGCGTCCAGCGTTGCTTCCAACGCGAGAGAGTTGTTACGAGTCGATGCCTCGAACAAATGCAACGGACGCAGTCAAGATGCTGATGCGTACTACGGATAAAGTCAATGGAAAAGAAAGAACCGAAGGAGAGAGCGCCCGTCCTATTTAACTGGCTTGATGCGGCCCCGACGTATCTCCGGTCAGATAGCACCCTCTCGACCGACTCCACTGAATCCTTTCCGTGGTCTTCCACCGACTTGTCGTCGACGTTCTCACGATCCGCTTCGACACTTTCGTCTGGAACATTCTCGCGATCAGCGTCCACGGTTTCCACTGAAGACGAAATGCTGAGGTGGGTCGATGAGTGCGTAAGGGAGGAGAAACCGGTGTACTATGTGCTCGAGCAACTCGAAATGGATCAACTCGTCGGCGATGCCTTCACCTCGGCGCCGAACTTTAAGTATTACGACAAGTACGTGAGTGATCTCGTGCTACATTGGGTACAGAAGGACTGGACCCTGGATCAAGTCATGCAATTTCTAGGTGTACAGTATCTTCGACAAGATGCGCTCATGGAGGACCCGAATTTCAAGTACGTGGACGAGTTCTTAACTTACAAAGTCGGAGTATGGGCTTTACAAGACTTTTCCATCGACCATGCGCTGAACAAATTAAAATTGAATTGGCTATCAGGAGCTGCGTTTGAAGAAGCTTGGTCTTACGTCTACTACGATAGCTTCGTAACCGTCCAGCTACGAAAATGGTTCAAGGAGGGGGCACATGTTGACGATGTCCTGGAGCGTCTCGTCTTGGACACGCTCGACGGCGATGAGCTCGTTCGTCATCCCAACTACAAGTTCTATAAATCCTTTGTGGGAAAGAAACTGAAGCAGTGGGCAAGTAGTAAAAATGATTATGATCTCGATGCGGTAAGGGATAACTTGGACTTGACGGGCCTCGAAGTCGATGATCTCGAAACGCATCGGAACTTTCCTTTTCTGGAGAAATATCGAAATAAGAGGCGTCGATACATGATTGGTCACTGGTTAAAACATGAAATTCCAACGTTGGAGATTTGGGAGAGACTGGAACTTCATCGCGCTCACGAGTTGAATCGACAGCAAGACAAGGTGTATGTATACTCTCTGTATGAAAACTATATCCAGGAGCTGGATTAACACATGATTGATCGGTTTGGGTATAACGTTCCTGATCGATTGCAAGTTAAAAGTGCGTGCGATTGGAATGAGGTGATTGCGAAGACGAAAATCTGGATCCAGACCAAAGCACCGGAAGAGTCAGTAAAAAGTGCTTTGGGCTTAAACAGTCTTAGTGACGAGGAACTACGCAAGGCACCGACGTTACAAATCTAGAAATTACAAAGCGTTAGAAATTCGAGACTATTTTTTAGGATGAAGCAATTTGTCACTCTCAATTGACTCCATTCTTCGTATAGAGAGTTAAATGGTCCAAGCATCAAGCACGTTTCAGCACACTATCGTCGTATTTCAACTCATTTACCCCACGGTCGTAGCGGTTCTTCTCTCTTGCGGTGACCCCTAACGTTCCGTGTCAGTGGTGGAAGTGCGTGTACCCATTTTGTGTTTTTGCGCCATTACAAGTTGGTGAAAGCCCATTGGCTAATAAGGGAGTATATTTTTAGGTATACATTGAGGGTTACTTTTAAGTTGCATTTTAGAATGATGAATCCTTAGGTAACTTTACACAATATACTTTTCATTTTTATCCCTATTCACACAGCTGAAACTTTCACAGCGCGCCGATCGTCGCGCACTCGCCAACCTCTGCATTAGATCTTGCCTGGCCAAAAGTGTTCATACCAGGTAGTATAAGATCTGGCATAGTGAAAATAAACTTTGAATTTATTTTCTAACAGTCATCACGCGAGCGACTTCATACCGTGATGAGTTCCTATCACCGGAGCATTCGTGAGCGTTTTTCCACAGGGATTCGACAAAAACTACACACAACAAACGAGATACAACAACGTACACTCGTGTATTGCGAAAAAAGATTGTGTTTTTATAATAGGTGATGCACAAATAAGTTTCCTATGTATTAGCAAAGGAGTGAATGCACCTGAGAATCGGTCGATCAATCATGTCGCCTGGCTTCAACATCAAGGATCGTTTCATGATGAGGCCAGGCGACAGATAGGAAAAGTTAGGAGTTCAATGAACGCTGGGATGGAGTCGGGACCCTAGAGAAAGGGATTCTCAATTACCACTGGTTGCCCAGAGTGCTATCTTTCGGAGGTTTACGCCATTTGCCCGTCCTTTCCACCTTGTTATGAGCTGGTGGATCACACTCCTAGGTTGATAATCATGCGAAAGGGCTCTGAGATCTGATTTAGATAGGTTTAAGCTGAAGCAAATCCAAGCGAAAGCAACGTGAGACAATTACAATTCGACCACCAACGGGACCGGGATCAGCAAATTAGAGACTATAGACACATGATCCGAGCGTTGCAGTCGCTTATATTCCTAGGGATCACGCGTTGCCCACCGCTTCAGTGCAGCAGCTGATCAAAATTATGTTACAACGCGATCTGGCGTCGCGAATCTCCAAAAGGTGTTCAATACACCACTCAAGCTGGTATAAGCCTTACAAAGTCGCAGGATAGGATCTTGACCTTCCAATCCATTTCCATAAGGATCGGTTCCTCCAAATTTGTTATGATGGCATACGGGGATTCCTTTAGAACGTTAAGGAAGATAAATAAACAACCTATGAAGTTTCCCAGAAACTTTGTTACTGTTGAAAATAGTCATGATACCGGTTTTTATTAAAGCTGGGTATCATTGATATTTTCATTAGTAGCAATATTCACATCGTACTTATTAGGGGGTGTCAATCTTAGCATATGCGAATTTTGATATAAAGCATATATCAACCCACCTGCGGCGACCGCATATAAATTTGATTTCCTGTTGATATGAAGCGTTTCAAACTTGAGGTTCCCTTGGGCAACAAATAAAACGATTTAACTTGCTGTCCGCGAAAAATCGTCCAGTGTCTGAGGAAATATTTTGGAACACTAAAATTTCAGTGTGCTACCCCTCGTTTCTTAAATTGACGAGAGTTGATAGAATTACCAAGTCGGTTCTTGGTTGGTAGGATTACCAAGTCGACTCTTGGTTTGTTTACACTTTCTGGGGCGGCGCTTTTTGTTGGAAACCGGTTGTGTTCGGTATCGGTTTCACGCCTGGTGCATGTGGGCGTTGGGGAGTTTCGCCCTGGAGGGGCGCCCAAGGGCCCCACATAGGAAAGAGAGGCTAGAGAGAGAAAGAGAGAGCTTGGCCTCAATGCATTCAGCTTCTATTCCACCACGTGCCCTCCAGTCCCATTCAAATTCCAACAGGGTTATGAGCCCAAGACGTAGTGCCGAGCTCGCGTACCATGAAGAGCGACTCGTCAAGGAGTACAAGGAAGCGAGGGATGTCAAGATCGAAGGTCCCCTTACCAACTGGGACGGCAAGGACTTTCGCAAGTACAAGTGGACCATGACCACGATCTTTCGCGAGTACGGTCTCTACGACATTGTCCAGCGCAAGCTGACGCGTGAGAAACTCCAGACCGCGGAAGGTCTGATTGCATTTGATCGGAAGGAATGCACGATCATGCGACTCATCGGGACGACCATTCCAACGGAGAAACTCCAGCAGATCGATCATCTCGAGTCAGGGACAGAGATGTGGGAGGCGCTGTGCGAGATCTATGAGAAGCTCGCAGATCCAAAGATCAGGGAGAGTGTCATTCTGAAGAAGTCGGACGAGCTCAGGGCACTGAAATGTGCGTCGGAGCGCGATGTTGAAGTTCATTTGTCGAGCATGTTCCGCCTGCGCACGGAACTAGGAAGCTAAGGGTACGAAGTGAACGACATCAACATGAAGGCGATGATTCTGGAGAGCCTACCAGACTTGTACGAGTTCGAGCAGTTGCGCGGTGGCGTTAAGTACGGTGGAAATGGCGGAAGCCTCAAGCCTGAGGACTTGCGCGTACTTATCGAGCAGGGTGCTGAACGGCAGGCAAGACGGCCAAAACACAACCATGGTGGCGGCAAGACGAACCGCCATGGCGGCGGTCGCGGACAGCATCATGGAAACGGCGGCAGCGGCCAAGGGCAACAGCATGGAAATGGTGGTGGTGTCCAAGGACAACAGCAGGGCACTGGACAAAACCAGCAGAGTGATGGTCAGAAAGGTGCCAAGAGGGAGCGAAGATGCTTCAAGTGTAGGCAAGTCGGCCATCTCCGAGCCAATTGCCCGTCATCTGAAGGTGGGAACGCAGATGGGACGCAACAGCGTCGCGTGTACTTCACGAACTTCACGTGCAACGGCGGACAATGGCGCGAGCAGCAGGACAGCAGCTCGGACGGCGCTGTAGGCGATCGCAGTGAACCAGGAGTGACGGCAGGGGCGCTGATCGAGTCGACACCCCCAGCGGTGAACAAGGCCGCGGTAGACCAAGACAGTGCAGTGGCAATCACGGCAGGCTCGTCTTGGTGGTGTTTTGACACAGGGTCAAACAGTCACATTGTCGGCGACAAGAGTTTGTTCGTCCACATGGAAATTATTGATCCGGAGAGTGTTGGTGCAAGGGTGTGTAGTGTCTCAAGCAACATGCTCGCGAAAACATCGGGAATCGGTACTGTGAGAATTGTCACTCAAGTGGGTGAAAATGAAGTCGAGCTGTACGTGGACGATGTCCTCTACGTCGAGAATGCCGAACACGGTCTCTTCTCAATGCAGATGGCGATCGAACAAGGCTACGAGATCGATTTTGAGCGGGAGTCGTGCACATTAATCGCGCGGATGCACGGACAGGAGGCCATTCGTGCCGTAGTAGAGCAAGGAATATGGGTGTTCAAGGCGGAAGGCGCGGATCATGCAGCACCGCCTGGTCATGGTGGCCGAATCAGTGCAAACTACACGGTCACCGATGGGGTTGCAACTCTGGACGATTGGCACAAGCGTCTGCTTCACACCAACCACCAGTATCTCAAGTTGATGGTCGACAGAGCTCTGGTGAAGGGTATGATGCTCAGCCGACGTGAGCAGAGAGCCTGTGAAGCGTGCCACATTGGCAAGCAAAAGAGGAAGAAGCGGCAGAAGAAACTCGATCGCGGAGTGACTGCCCCCAATCAACTCATCTACGCAGATATTTTGTTTCCACCGAAGAACAATGGTACGAATTACTCGGCTGTACTGGTCATCATGGACGCATGGAGTCGATTTTTAACGCTCCATACACTCAAAGACAAGTCGGCCCCGACGGGCAACAAGCTGATCCAGCAGTATGTAGTGTGGGCGGAACGCCAGGCAGGGCGCGGGATCAAAAAGATCGTACAGCGCGAGTTTGACATGGCGGAAAGTGAACGGTTTCTAGTGCAGTTGATCCTCACTGACAAGGTCAGTGAATTTGTGAACAAGGAAATGACAGCTTGGTATGTCGCACGCGGGATCGAGCACGTGAAAGTCGGCCCGAAGAGCTCGCATTTGAACCCATGCGAGCGAACCCATCAGACGCTGGTCACGATGATGAAGGCTGCGATGCACTATGCGGGATTCCCTCGATCGTTCTGGATTTAAGCGTTGCTGAAAGCCGTCTTCGTCAAGAACCGCATCTACTGCAAGGCGATCGAAGGCATTCGATACCAGCGAATGTTTGGAGTTGTTCCGGACATTCACCACATTCGACAATTCGGATGTCTTGTGTACGTGCAAGTCCCCGTCTCTCCGGAGAAGCAGAAGCATGACCCGAACGCAATGGTTGCTTTTCTTCTCGGGTACAGAGAAGATACTATGGGCTACTTGGTGTATATTCCCAGCGAGAACACTGTGAAGTTTGTGGCCGAGGTCCGCGTGCGTGAAGACATCACATACGGAGACAGGCACAACATCGACTCTGCTGATCGCAACACAGGTGACTGCTTGTCGAAGGAGCCACCAGAGGACGCCAACGACGATAAGGACAAGCATGATGTAGCATCGTCGTTCGGTGAGGACGCGAGCAGGGACGACGACATGGACTCGGATCACGATGCTCACGACGAGAACGATGGAGTCAGCGCAACCGCTTCATTCGAGACCAATAATATTGTGATTGACTCGTCGTACAACGAAGGCGAACTCAGCAAAGAAGATGCCGACGATGGAAATGAGCAAGAGACCGATGGTCACGACGGTCATTCGATTGACCATGAAGATGACGCGTCAGTGTCGGCTGATTATGGATCCGATGTGGATTTATCGGAGAATGAAGGTCTGGTCAACCCTTTGGGGCGGTCGGCCGATGGTTCGGCCGAGAGAGGTGAAGTCCCAACTGCAGCAGTCGGTGCAGGACCAGAAGCTGAGGATCAGGAAGGAGAAGCGCAAGTGGCGTCTCATGGTGATCACGCGACGGTGCCGCAGCGCTCGGAGGAGACCGTCACCCCACCCCCTGAGGTCGGTCACAAGCGTGCTGCACGCGATGACACCGAGTCTGAGATCGAAAAGAACCAAGTCGGAATCGACACGAAGATGCGCCGCACCGGTCTTCGCGAGTGGTCAAATATCCGAGCGCCAGCAAGGTATGATGATTGTGTGGTTCTCGCTAATATGGCTACACGTATCATCGGCAAGAACGGCAGAGATATCAGTGCCAACAACCTTGCGATCCCTAAGAATCGACGCGCAGCAATGCGGTCCAAATATGCTGAGCTCTGGCGACTGGCAGAGCAGGAAGAGATGAGAGAGTTGAAAGCCAAAGGTGTGCTTGAAGAAATTGACGCCAACGCGATGCCCGTAGGATCTCAAGATGTTCGAACGATGTGGTTTTATGCGCTGAAGACGGATGCGCATGGATTCATTATTCGGTTTAAAGCGCGTCTGGTCGCGCTCGGAAATTGGCAGAGGCCAGGTATCGATTTCATGGAGACATTTTCTCCGGTGGACAGAATGTCATCATTCCGTAGTCTGATGGCGATCGCGGCGGTCAAGGGGCTCCGTTTGTATGGTGGCGATATCAACACGGCCTATTTGAACGCGACGTTGGATATACCCCAGTATGTGCAATTCATCGAAGGGTTTCCGTGCAACGAGCCGGGTCACATGTATGTCGTGCGAAAGGCTCTCTATGGCCTCCGGCAGTCGGTAAGGGAGTGGAACTCGGAGATCAACGGATGGCTTTTGCAGAAGGGGTTCGTCAGGTGCGCTACCGAGCCATGTCTGTACTACCTACTTGACGGCGAGAAGACTGTGTACCTGCTGGTCTACGTCGACGATGTCGTGTGTGCTACCAACGATGAAGACTTCAAATGTGAACTGTTCGCGGATTTGGATCGCGAATACGGCTTGAAGGATCAAGGGCTGTTGACGGAATATCTCGGTGTGGAGATCATGCAGTGTGATGCTGGAGTGGTTATCAGTCAGCGGAAGTATGCTCGCGATATCCTGGTGAAATACGGATACGACAGTGCCAACAAATGCGGTAACCCAATGGAGACCAACGCTCGACTTGTCTCCGGTGACAAAGATGAGCCAACTGATTCGAGTTTCGACTACCGAGGCGCGCTGGGCATGCTAATGTACCTTCCAACGAGCACAAGGCCGGACCTAGCATACGCACTCGGCCAACTCAGTCGATTTGTCGCCCAACCCACGCAGAAGCACGTTGGAGCTCTGAAGAGGGTCCTCCGATACTTGGCCGGCACGAACGGCCATGGGATCTGGTACAAGAGCGATGATCAGGACGACAAGGAACGTGGTGTTGAGCTCGTGGGTTTCTGCGACAGTGATTGGGGCGGTGATTGTGAGTCCAGAAAAAGTACGAGTGGGTTCGTATTCACGATCGCCGGTGGTGCCATCTCGTGGATGTCGAGACGTCAACCTATCGTCGCCCAATCTACTGCAGGAGCGGAGTATGTTGCGGCTTGCGAGGCCAGAATGGAAGCGATGGCGCAGGCCAACATTTTGTCGGAGATCTTCCCCGGGTCCAAGATCCGTCCCGTTATCAAGATCGACAACAGCGCAGCGCTTGTCATGGCCACCAACCCGACCTACTCAAGACGTACTCGACACATTGAACTGCGGTGGCACTACGTTCGCGACCAGGTCCAGCGCGACCTGATCGAGCTCGTGAAGGTCAAGGGCGATCAGAACCCAGCGGACGCATTTACGAAGCCTTTGGACAAGGCGCGACTCGAGTTGTTGTGCGAGATGATCGGGGTATCGACAATGGGGTGAAAATGTCGAAGCGTTTGGCTTCGAGGGAGGTGTGTTGGAAACGGTTGTGTTCGGTATCGGTTTCACGCCTGGTGCATGTGGGCTTTGGGGAGTTTCGCCCTGGAGGGGCGCCCAAGGTCCCCGTATAGAAAAGAGAGGCTAGAGAGAGAGAGAGAGAGAGAGAGCTTGGCCTCAATGCATTCAGTTTCTATTCCACCACGTGCCCTCCAGTCCCATTCAAATTCCAACACTTTTGGTATAAGTAGGGGCAGAGAGGGAGATATAATTACAGGAGAGGAGAAGAGAAAAAAGTCACGATAGAGATTCCGAACAAACAGTCAGATAACATCAACCATTATTGTGCTAGAAACTTCAGCACTATTGTTCAGCAGAATCATGTCCAACAGATCTACAACCAGCTCTAAAGTGAATTTGTCTGAGAACGACTACCACTTGTAACTACAATCTTCGAAACAACAACTTTACTCATTGTTCATTGTGATAAAGGCGATTGTATCCTGGTTGGAAGTCAGAAATAATTTTGCGAAGATCTTTGGGCATTCTGGTCCTACCAAAGTAGGACTACCTTTGGTTAAGAAGAACCAAGGGTTTGCTCTGTTAGCACAGCATGGCAATAAGAACAGTGGAGGGAGGCTGCATCTCGATGACAAACTAAACGCTAAATGTCCGCACTACTACCGCATGAAGGCTTTGTTCGGTGAAAAGGAAAACGTAAATCCGAAACATACATTTGATTCTTCTGCGCCTCCTCCCTTTGGTAGTAAATATGACTGATCCAGACTCCTCTGGTCCGCGCGAAGAAAGCGAAGATGAAGGTATGCAGGTCCTTGCTGCAAATTGGCATCAATTCACACACTTTGACAGATTACTTTTACCAGAGCACTCCTGGACAAAAGAAAAACCAAGAAGAGATGGAGAGAGGAGGAAAGTGAGGATACAGAAAACTGCGAGTTACAGGATTCTTCTGGACACGAATCTGGGGAGGAGCAGGAAGGGCAGGAGGAAGAAGATTTTGCGAACGAAACATGCAGGAAGATACTGGGGTTGGAGACTTGCGTGTGGAGCAGGAGGAGCCAGAGCCCCTCCCCCCTCGACTTTCATTGACGGCTTTGACGGAAGAAAACGCTGGTTTGTACTTAGTAATGTGATCGTTAACTGCAGAATTGCAACATTATTCCGAACCACTGAAACTATCACTATGTAACTACCTTCCAGCACGGACGCGTATGCTGGAGGAGCCGCAGAGACCAACGCGGCGGAAGAGACGTGATGGGAGGAGAACCCCACCTACCTTGCATACAACAAGCGTGACACCTGCGCGTGCCAGCAGCATAGCTACAGCGTTTGAGCGTTCAACTCAACTTCGATCGTCTGCAGAGGCAAGCATCAGACATGAGCAGCTAGATTTTGAGAAAATGAAGTGGGCACAAGGGATACGCGATCTAGCAGAGGCGCAGAAAGATAAGGAGGAGAGGAGAGGAGAGGAGAAAGGAGAGACAAATATAGAGAGAAGAAAGACGTGCTGGGAGAGCAGAGATTATGAAGGAGAGGAAGGAGAGGAAGTAGGAGAGAGAAGAAGGTCGAGAGGTGGGTTATATCATATTGCATATAAACATGTCATATTCGGGAATATAAACTTCATATGGGTGATATAAACTTCATATGGGTGATATAAACTTCACCCATATAACATGCTATATGATTAAGATTGACACCCCTATTAGTAAAGACTATGTACTCGCACATACATATGTTTGGGTACTGATAAGTGGTGTAGGATACACGGCAGATGGAAGTTCGCTATAACTTCAACATCTTATGCATATTTCATTTTAGGCTAGCTAATCACTTCTCAATACACATTCCATTGATTACTATGCCTGACTTGGTTATCTTCTACTGCTATCTATGAGGTGTTTACCGGTATTATTTTTATCGTCCACGGACTTCTGGTTAATATATTATACAATATATACGATTTCAGTATATTGAAGACTTCAAACTACACCTACGGCTCAAGTTTCTTACTGCGTAGCATTCGTCGTGCACAAGCTCTTCACAACGCGAGATCCTATGTGGTTAAAACAGTCATACCAGGTAGTTTAAGATCTGCCCAACAAGCCTAAGTGTGTCATTATTTTCCTACATTTTTTGTCCATCAATCCAATCTAGCTCACATTGGATCCTTTACTTCCAACCCGATTTTTACACATTGAACCACGGTTTCGGTGAGTCTAGAATGATAATCGAAAAGATTCCAACCGTCATTTCTTTTTTCCGAAAGCTTAACCGCTCGATGATCGAGATTGCGACAAGCTTTTCCATCAATCATGGATGCTTTATATCCCTTTCTTAGCCAATTAGTCATACTGGTGTGTATATATTTATTTTCTACCACCATATAATAAGGGAAGCTGTTTCCCGACAAGGGGTCTTTGTTATCCCGACAAGGGGCAAGTGATATCCCGACAAGGGGCGCGATTTGCGTGACTGTGCCACAATGGCTTAGCCATAGCGCGTGACTTAATACATGACTTGCAAAGACCCCTTGTCGGGAAACAGCTTTCGAATTAGCCTGTGACATCGAGCTCTGAAGTCGGTGCTGATGTACCAAGGAGCGAATGGACTGGCGGATTGCAGAGATGAAGTGCGTGAGCCACGGGAATGGCACTGTCCACTGAATGAAGAGATAAACCACGAATGCTAGCAGCAGGTACTAGTTTGGGATCACAATGTGCATCACACAGCTCACTACGAGGTAAAGCAACATGCGTGCTGTGTAAAATGTGTCTTCCCAAGAGAACATAAGCTCGAGGTTATTGATGATGCTCGACCACCAAGCCATGTTGTTCTGCACCGATGGCAATGTTCGCTGTGTCTCTTTGTCAACCGTAACGTGTGTCATTGTGTTCATCTGGTGGTTAAAGCCCGATGGGAGATTGTATTGACGAAATGAGCCGTTGCTCATGACACTGTTCAAATTCATGCTAACTCCACCTGTGTGATCCTTATCGGTAGCTGCAAACGATTGAAAGTATAACTCGAAATAATCGCGAAGCACAAACGCAATGAGAGCGAGATGGATGATCACTGGTAA
The DNA here is from genome assembly GCA_026184515.1 of Peronosclerospora sorghi. Lineage (NCBI taxonomy): Eukaryota > Oomycota > Peronosporomycetes > Peronosporales > Peronosporaceae > Peronosclerospora > Peronosclerospora sorghi. The sequence continues at coordinate 17,952,745 of CM047584.1, forward strand.
CCACTGTAGTGAAAGGCACAGCCATACACAAAGTGCAAAGCACATGAAGGAGTGCGTTGGGTGTTCCCAGTTGAGTCTTGGTAATATTTGCCACGTCACCTCCAAATACGGACAGAGATTGTCCAGCAGCACCCAAAAGTTGCTGTAAAATTGTGCTGCTTGGAATTCTGGCCACTTGTAGACATAATCCTGCTCAGACGAAAAGTAGCTGCAAAACTCAGCCATTCGCGAAATTTTGTAGTGGAGCAGAACGTGAATGCGTCCATCCCGCGCATCATTTATTGAGTCCAACACGGTGAAGCTCTTCCGGTAATAACAAATCTAGCCATTTGTTGTGTCGACGATGGTCCATAATTTTTGAAAGCGGGATTGTAGCCTCGCCCAATTTGGTAGGTTGGCTAAACCGGCCGTGATTATACACCTCTAGTATTAGCTCCGCACAAGGGGCACACACATTGAATACGAATGTCTCATGCCAGCGCGGATTTAGCGTACGTGACTTCTTCGTGCACTTGACTTTCTTCAGATCGTTTCCCCACTCCTGTCCGTGTGACCACTTTCCTGTCAGCTCAATGCGTACGAACGGGTCGCTCGTAATCGAGTCCGTAGACGGTAGACCGATTGCTTCCACCACTTTTACATACAATTGACCTATGAGCACCCGACCTTCGATTACGGGGTCTGGTTTGCTCTGAATCTGGTCATAGTAACAGTAATTAGATTAACAGATAAACCGTGCTGTAACGATACCGAACCTCCACTGACGAGTGCCCCAACTATTCTAATGATGCAAAGTGTTTATCTACCGCTGCGTAACACGTGATGCAAACGTGCATTGGCTGTGAATATCAAGAAAACGATCAGCAACAGCACTATGCATTTACTTCACTTCGTAGCGTACAAACGGATCCGTAGACGAAATGCGGCGCTTGTGCGGAGAGCAGTTGTGACACACAACATTGCCACACCGTCGGCAGTGATGCTGCAACCTTGTTATAGCACTAATTAGTTTAATCAGTCCATCATATGATACAAGCAAGATCAGTGCAGCAACCTTGCGGGTGGACATTGTGAAAGGAGTGTTTCAATGCATGTTAGAAATGCACAGAAAAGATTGCAATCACTTCACACGATCAAGACTCACCAGCTGACCAAGTTTCAGCGCGGGAGGATCAGTGGAAGGTAGCGAACTGCGTGCACGTCGCGTCAGGACCAGCAGATATTCAGTCCAGAGTCTGTTTTGTAATGCAAAATGTAAACTGATATATATTATGTATGGTTACTTAAGTCACTATTCGGTCCTAATGCAACTTAAATCTCGTAACTGCTTTCAAATGAAAAAATGTATGTCTTACCTGCATCAGCCAATGGGCTTCCACTATACGGAAGAGTGTAAACTACAAAATGGGTACACACTCTTCCAACACTCCTCCTGGAAGACCGTAGGCTGCACCATCGTCACTGTAGCCCTAGCGCTGCACCATCGTCACTGTAGCCCTAGCGCTGCACGCAACACTTGAATCCTTGGCGCATTGAGGTCCTTGGTCAGTAGATCGGCCAGCATATCCACACTTGGCACGTGACTAGCGGAAACAATGCCCTTCCTCGTAAAGTCTTTCAAGAATTTAAGCTTGATGTCGACGTGCTTCGTGTTAGCAGCGCTCGACTCATCTTCCAATTGTTTAATGGCAGCTTGGTTGCCCATCTTGAACACTAACGGTGTCTTCGAATGCATGCCAATTTCCGCAAGTAGCTCCCGCAAGCCAAGCGCCTCCTTGCCAGCTACAGCAGCAGCAACAAATTCCGCTTCGGCGGTCGATAATGCCACCGCTGTCTGCTTCTTGCAGGCCCAACTCACAATCATACCATTTACGAAGAGCACCATCGCCGAAACACTCTTTCGATCCGCCTTATCGGCCGCAAAATCTGCATCACTGTATACCATTATGCGCAGCGGCATCGGCAGATCTTCGTCATGCTTCAAAACCAGTTTCAGGTCACTCGTTCCCTTAAGGTACTTGAGGATCCTTTTAGCAATCTTGTAATCGCCTACGGTGGGTGCATGGGTCTTTCTGGTGGCGCGGTGCATAGCGAACGAAATGTCAGGACGTGTGCACTTCGCGACCCACAGCAGGCTGCCCACCAGCGATTGGAAGTGCTTGATACTCGGCATGTTGCCCCGTGGTTGCAACGGCAATTGCTCTTGAAACTCTTTGCTTTCATCAAGTACCAGCACCGGAGTGCGTGCTGGGTTTATCTTTTCCAGTTTGTGTGAAACCAGGATTTCCTTAATCGTTGCCTCTTGATCCAAAGTATATCCATTTATCGGATCCCCTGCGACTCGAATACCGAGAAACTTGGTAACACAACCCAAATCCTTTAACTCGAGCACTTGCATGTCGTCGAAAAATTCATCAACTATTTGATCGCTGCTACCGGTGACCAGGAGATCGTCAACGTACGCTCCGACTACAGCTGTTTCATTTCCCACATGCTTTAAAAAAATGCATGTGTCCGTGACACACTGCACAAAATCAAACTTCATCAATGTCTCGCACATACACTGATGCCACAGGCGTCCAGCCTGCTTCAAACCATATAGGTTTCGCCTTAGCTTGAGCGCAATCTCCTTTGGTGATTGCACACCATAATCACGCAATTTTTAGTCTGTAATTTCCATACCTTGCGGCACTTGCAGGTATATTTTCATATTGTCTTCAGATTTTGCTTAGGGGTAGGCACTTGGCACATCGCCGTGACGTGCCGCTACCCCCCATACTTGAGCCAGCGCCAGGAGCAACTTAACGTTGTTTAACTCCATAAAAGTTGAAAACGTGAATAAGTAATCATCTCCAAAAACTTGCTTGTCGCCTCTGGCAACTAACCTGGCCTTGTACCTCTCAACCGAACCATCTGCACAGACTTTCGTCTTGTACACCCACTCTTTCGGAAGAGGTACCTTGCCGGCGGTACGGCGCACGATGTCCCATGTGCCTAGTTCTTGGAGCGACTTGATCTCCTCCATTTCGGAGCGTTCACATCATCGAATGATGGCCACCATGCGCCTCCCTGTAATTCCTTGGATCCGGCTGCATCGGTAGTGCACTTGCCGTACCAGCATTCGTTTCACAGACTGCATAATTGCATAGGGCGGTTCCACCATTTTCATCATTTTTGTCAACCGTTTCCGGAACGACGTCGCTTGCAACTGCCCTTTTAGACTTCGACGCTTCATAGTCGCGTCCCTTGGGTGTATTTTTTTTCTTCCTGCGTGACTTTCTCGCACCCTTCCCAGTGGTTTCCACGTGCTTGGGCGTCGCTTCAGACTCCGGTATTCCATCATTTGAATGTCCTAAAATCTGTGTATTTGAATCGGTGACCCTGGCACGAGATTCTGCTAACTCTTCAAGCTCTTGGCTGCATTCACCTTCTAATACCTTGGTGATCTTGTTGCTAGCCTCGGCACTCATCGTTTCAATCGCTGTGACGTGCCTGGTCACCACGACCACCCTATGCTTAAGTAGCAGCACTTTATATCCCTTGGTTTCGTCACTCTTTCCAAGGATAAGTGCGCGTTCGGCGTGCTTCGACAACGCCTTCTTCTTCGGGTCCCTCCAAACCATGCAAGGGGACCCGAAAACCACAATGTCATTCACCGCCGGTCGCTTGCCGGTGAGTACTTCAAGAGGAGAAATTCGACCGGTGCTTGACCTTGTCGTAGTGCGGTTGAGTATATATGCTGCATACTCAGCCGCCTCCGACCAGTACGTCAATGGTACGCCTGATCCGAATATCATGCACCGGACCATGTTTAAAATGGTCCGGTTCATGCGCTCCGCTTTGCCATTCGACGGAGGGGTGCCGACTTCGGTAACCTGACGACGGATACCAGTCTGTTTGCAGAACAGATCAACGTTCTGGTACTCGCCGCCACCGTCGGTACGCAGCACGTGCACCCTGCAGGACAACTCGTTTTCAAACCATGCAATGAAATGCCCGAACATCCGTGCGGCCTTGTCCTTCGTGCGCGCTGCAAAAACGCGTACATAGTTCGAAAAATGGTCGACGAAAACGACCAAGTATCGATTTCCACGCCTATCGCGGGGGGTGATAGGACCCTTAAGGTCGGTGCATATCACACCCCCGATGCGATCAATCGGTTCTTTTGCACCAGAGTCCGCCTTTGGTTGCGCTTTCCTTGTGCCCTTTCCTTCAGCACAGGTCAGGCAGTTCGGTCTACTCGTGTCCTGTGAGTACGATGCTGGGGTCTTTCGCCAGCCTTTCGACAGTATCGTAGGCCAGGTGACCCAGGCGCACGTGGAAGTGATGCAAGCTCCCATGGTGCGCGTCAGAATCGACACCTTCCAGCACACTGTTCATCACCATACTTTCAAACCCTTTCGAAATACCATCTGTTTTTTGCGCCTTCAACCTGGCTACAAAAACTGACCCGTGAGTCACCACATCGAACAACTTTTGCCCTTTTACCATAACTCGCAGCTTGTGGCCGTCGTCGACAATTTTGCAACCCTTTTCGCGTAATCGGCCAAGCGAGATCAGGTTTCTGGCTAGTTGCGGCGCATAGTATACTTCAGTTAAAACAATAACCGTTTCACTATTGTTGCACGTTTGCAACGTAAGCCGCCCAACTTTGGTTGCCTGAAGTGTTCCACCATCCGGCAAGGTAAAATTATCGTCGGGACTGCAATCCCTGGCATCTTCCAACAGACTACCGTTCGACACTAAATGTCTACTATCCCCACTATCGATGATCCAGATGTCTTCATCTGCATTTCCAATTCCACACGTATTCAAATTTCTATCCACGGTCGAAAGCACGAAACGCTTTGACGACCCTTCGTTTGCGCCACGGCTTTGCTTTTGGGTGCGTTCACCCCCATTCTTACGGCGCTTCTCGGGGCAATACCTTTGTATGTGCCCCTCGCCACCACAGCTGTAGCACACGCGCCACCCCCGACCAGATGTTGCTGCATGCACGTGCAACTTAGGGGCGGTCCTCGGCTTCATCGCATCATCCTCGAGCTCTTGAGCCCATGCTATCAACTCTTGAGCATGAATAAGATAATACCCCCGTCTGGGGTCATATCTAGCAATCGGCATTATCTTGAAGCGTGGTGCGGCATACTTCACAATATTTTCAACATTTATCTTTTCACTCGACCCGCTTTCGCGAGCCAGAGCTACTAAGTATAAGTAGTGTTCCGTCCAGCTGCGCTTTTGATCTTTCTCCATCGCGAACCTTGTGGCGGCTTGATGGTGCGATATGGTCGTTCGAAAACCCAAATACATCTGGTCCATTACGTGGACCAACGTCGGTCGCACCCGCCACCACCATGCCACATTCGTTCGATAGTATTCAGCAGCGGTGCCCTCCAAATGCTCATCAAATTTATTTACCTTCAACCGTTCACTCCATTGAAAAGCAGAGCTCATCTCGGCAATCTCGAGTGCCTCCATGAACAGGTAGGCCCATTGCCGGTAGCCTGCACCCAAACCGGTATATAGCTCGCGTCCCGAAAATTTATCTATACACAACTTGGGTATTTTGTACCGGGTGTACTGCACCGGTACACTTGGCTGCGCGGCGGGCACTTGGGCACCGCCTGTACCTTGCGCCGCAGCGGGCGCCCTGCGAGGCGCATCATATGTTATCGGGCGTGGCTTTGCGCCAGCTTCCACCCCTTCGTCCCCGGCCAGATCATCCATTGTCATCTGCTGGCCGAACGGACGGTAATTCCGGAGGCTCTCTCTGAACTCATCTTGGGGAATGCGCACTGGTACCTCTCTTTTACGCTCAGGGGGTCTGTTTTGAACTGCGGTCCTCGCTCGACCAGCATCAATCGCATCCGCATTCATTGCAACATTGCGCAAATCGCGCACCAAGTCTTGAAACTCGTCCACGGAGGGGCACATCATCTCCATCAAAATCATTCATTTCAAACTTGATCAAAACACTTCAGTCACGTCCGTCAAATGCCTCCCCTTCAACAGAGGGCTTTCCACAAACTCCAAACGTAACGTAACAATATAAAAATGTATCACAGATACTCCAAAAACGACCAAGAAACTTCACTGGATTACTTGACGCAACTTGGGCTCATAAACTGTTAGAAATGCACAGAAAAGATTGCAAACACTTCACACGATCAAGACTCACCAGCTGACCAAGTTTCAGCGCGGGAGGATCAATGGAAGGTAGCGAACTGCGTGCACGTCGCGTCAGGACCAGCAGATATTCAGTCCAGAGTCTGTTTCGTAATGCAAAATGTAAACTGATATATATTATGTATGGTTACTTAAGTCACTATTCGGTCCTAATGCAACTTAAATCTCGTAACTTCTTTCATATGAAAAAATGTATGTCTTACCTGCATCAGCCAATGGGCTTCCACTATACGGAAGAGTGTAAACTCCAAAATGGGTACACACTCTTCTAACAATGCATACAGTTGTTGGTCTCGTCAGCATATACCCACTGCAATGCACTCTCGCTGCCACTTCTGCTTGAGCTCACGAGCGCCGTACTGTGTGTGGCCTTGATTTCGCATCGCTGCCGATGGAAGGTTGCCAAACAGCGTTGCCATTTTGGCTAAAAAAAAAGATTACGAAAGTACTTTGTTCCCTTATATTGGTACTTCCTCCACTTAATTTAGGTATAAACTTCTATATTATCTATGTATATACAAATCGCGCCCCTTGTCGGGACATCACTTGCCCCTTGTAAAGACCCCGTGTCGGGAAACAGCCTCCCAATAATAAATATATATATACCAGTATAATTGTTCCGAAAGTTAATGAATTTCCAATTTACCAGTATAAATGTTTGGAATTGTTAATATGTTCTACATATTAACTGTTCAGATCAATTATCACACAATATTGTGGGACAAAAGCCTTGATCATGTTGCGCTCGACCAGGAGGAAGCACTAGATAGTGCGTAGACTCCCAGATCGCTTGGCTGTAGGTTTCATTGAAAGCCTTCACTCGACCTAAGAACGAGTCGATCCACGCAGTCGACGCAAACATGGACCCCAGCTTGGGGCGGACGAACACTTTCCATGGCTCATCTGCGTACAGACGGGCGATTTGTGGTGCTGTGACCAGGTCCGCCCGCCATGCAGAAGCTTCAGGATCCTTTGGAGCTGGAGGAAAAATCCAGGAGTCCGGGCGCGATAGAGATCGGGCTAATTGCATGTAGTTTGAACACGTTACCAATTGAAAAGTTTGATGGAGATAATAGGGGTTTTCAAAGTTAGGTGATTTCGGCTAATTTTTGTAAATGAAATGGTCGACCATATGGTCGATTTTTTCGTCCATTTCGGAAATCGACTAGCCCCGAGCTAACAGATTTCGTTTTGGCGAAATGGCCGATTTTCTTTCTCGAAATCGCCGCCCTCTACCTAACCCCAGGCACACGTGTCAACCAATCAACCTCCTCCTTTGGCACATCCCAATGGACTCGCACCAGCGCTACCACATTGCGCATGGAATCTTTTGGGAGAACGCAGAAAGAAAAGAACCGGAAGCGTTCACACATATCACGGCCAAAGACGTAGTTGCTGAAGTGTGGAGACCGCGCGACTCGAATTTGAAGGAATATGTGCTGGCATACACTACGGCGCTAGAGGCTAACGTTAAGTTCACATTGTGCATCTAGCCAGAGCACTGCCTAATTGGCTCACATGAGCACAACATTGTACCAAAGGTGCATGATGCTGCGTTGGACTGATCTAAGGTGTCATTAAAGCCTGTCCAATACGTCATGAAGGGCTGCAACCCGTTCACCTAGCACTACTCGGCGCTTAAGGCCGAGTTTCAGCTGCCTTATAATTCGGCTACAAGGTGTCTAGATTGGAATCGTTCGATAAGTTTGCCGTGTTCACGTACATAATATGCTGGTGTCCTACTTTCGGTTTATTAGCTTGAATTATCCCTTAAACTCGCTGATAAGGTGGTTGTTTGCGGTGTGTGGCCGTTTCGCACTGTGTCAACTAAACGATACGAGACTTAGTAGCAGCATGGCCCAAAGATCGTCTCCTGTGCATCCCCCGTTCCTGGGTTCGAAAAGGCGGGCGAGGTAAGGAATGGAACTTTTCGTGCGTTTTCGCGGTTTCTTAACTAACTTGGTGTTTTGAAGTACAGGAACCAGTGGAGCTTTTTGGTCGATGCCTTTTTTGACGAATTGAAAATGTTGGAATGAAAAAGATCGAGGAAGTGTCGAAAAACTTCGACTGGAGGGAGGTCGACCAGGCATGAACGACTCCAGAGATGCTTGATTAACATGGTTTGAAAGACGAGAATGGTGTACGAGCGCCCATTACGAAATGGAAACGACGACGTACTAGCGAGGAAAGTGCCGATCGGTCCAAATTTCCAGTGCTTTTTGTTGGTAGTCTCGTATGGAGTCCGCGTCCTGGTTCGGTGCACAAGGCGATGCGGTTTACGCATGCGGCCGCTTTGTTTGATTTCAAAGTGCCCAAGCTCGTAGCCAGGTGTTTCAAAGATACAAATTTGTTGAAACGCTCTCTCTGAAACCTAACGATGGAGAGCCCATGTGGTTGCGTATCGAACGTTCCAGTGACGTAGACTTTGCGTCGGATAAAGATACTAGAAAAGCGTGAGCGCGAAAGTGGTTTTCGTAAATGGATCATAAATTGCAGGGAGGCTGCAACTGGTTTCGGTGGCCATATCGACTGCTGAAGCAGAGAGGGTTGTGGCGCTAGAGATCCAAGAAGTATGGAGTCGAAGTATACTTGATGAACACACGCGCTTTATCGCGACGAACGTTCCCGACCACTACGTTGTTAATCGAGCACCAATGAGGCAGGTGGCGATTTTCTCAAGCGTTGTAGGAAACGAGTCATAATACGATCTCAATCATCTTGCAGTGTGGGGATTGTCGAAGTCGGGCGATGTGTGTGACGGTGCGCCACGAGCTTGCACTTTGTTTTGCGACAAAAGCAAAAGCTACAGCAGTACGAATTCATTGACGCATTGGAAGCGTATACTCGAGCTTAACGTCCCGATATGCTGTAAACTACTTCACCAGTTAATTTTACAACGCCGTGAATAGGCGTCCATTCCGTTCTGCAGCGTATTCGCACTGGAGGCTTTGGGAACAACAATCAAGCACTATTATGAGCCCTGAAAACAAGCCGCTAACCATGAAGAGCTTGACGACAAAACAGCGATCGAACCATAGAGAATGAGTTGTAATCGGAACTTTACTACGCGATTTACGCGTCCACTGAGGGGCCATTAACCACTTTGCTACCGAAGATGCTGTTCGACGCAGCAAGATTTCTTCTTAACAAATTGACGGGGCAGTAAAGTAGGGAGAGGCAATGAAATCACGATCATAGTAACCCCTCCACCTCGTGGCATCTCTTTAAGCAAATTTACTTCACAGTTGGTCATCACGTTGTGTAGCGTGAGTGCTGCAAAAATCGCGCGACCGGCATACAATAAACTTCTCAAGATAACGTCTTGAGTGGCAATCGGAGATTGAGTGTGCTGCCATGACGCTGCAACCCATTCGTTTGCTGACCGTGAGGATCTATTACCAGCTGACTATCGCTCGTCGACCGTCAATCCACTTTTAAACCCGAAAAAGAGCGGTGATGTATGCGTGAACTGGTCACCCATTTGTGCGGTCTTTCGTCTCGTTGGAGAATCTTCCGCTTGTTAAGTTCAACCATATATAACATTCCTTTGAAAATTCTTCTTAATGTGGTCAACTCACGATGTCTCCTTCAATTCGTGTCACCAGGAATATCCGATGAAGTTGCTGAACGGCTTATCCTGACGCATCCGAATGAAGAAGACAGCAAAGTACGTGGAGTTAGCTGGCGGGAGACTAGTGACGGCAATAGTCAGATCATAAAGATGAACAACGATGGGCAAGGATCGTTTAATAAATTGGGCAAAGGTCAAATAGACCTGTTTGATCAAGCTCTCAATAAACGAGCCACGTACAGCTCCAATTTCGGTCACCGAAGCGGAGCTGTGCAATAGCACTTACTTCAACTTGATGCTCAAACTTTGCGTGCCCTTGCGCCCGAGCGTGGTGTTAATCGTCAAATATCCCATGCATGCCTTATTATAATAACATGATTCCTGAATTAAAGATCCATCTCTCCCCTCACTGCCGTGAGATTTTCTACGAAGAAGACTTTGAGTTCGGATATCTTAGAGCAGGTCATTGCCCATGTTATCAAATAGCCGAGCTTGTTACATTTTATCACTCAGAGCAAGACGACGAGGATGAGGCTATCGACTTTGCTACTGAGCGGATCAATGATGAAGATATATAGCGTAAGCATAAATAATCTTGTAGTTGTAGATGAAATGCAAGCACAATTGCCAAAGTGTGTCTTGCAAATCGTCTCAAGGGTACTCTAAGCTCGAGATACAACGTCTGAGCGAGGCGTTCGTGATAAAAATGGCGAACGTACGAGCGAACCGTCATCGAACTGGTCCAACTGACGTCGTCCGGATGGCGTCATGAGACCTTTAGCAACGGGTGACCGCACCACGGGCGCAAGACTGCCAGGCGTGTTACCACCTTCTGCTATGGCAAAGTGCAGCGATTCACGTTCGACACTGGCGTCACTATCATCAATAGCTTCCATATTTCTCACCGCACGCTCCGCCATAGTGGACCAATCGATACGTAACAGAACGAATGTGAAGATTAAAAGCTTCAGTAATTCCATGGCACAAACACCATACCAAAGCGCCGAGAAGCCGAGACCCATCGTGACACCACCAAAGTACGCGATTGGAAGCTCGATAAACCATACACTCAGCGAACTCACCCACGCGGTGACTGAGACTTCACCCATACCTGCCAGCACCGACGAGACCAAAATCTCGACCGACTCAATCATGTAGCCGGTGATAAAAATTGGCTGCACCATCATGCATAATTGCAATAGTTTGTCATCGTTCGAGTAGAGGCGAAAGAGGGTCTCGCGAAGAATAAACGTGACAATAGCCAGCATCACAACAGTACAAACTGTACATGCAAATCCAAAGAATCCAAGTACTCTTGCCGCCTTGGGACGTCCAGCACCGAGATAGTTAGCAACACGAATTTGAGTCGCCGAGCCGTAGCCCCAAAAGAGTGCCCAAAGCAGTGACCAAAGTCCCGAAATTACAGCATTAGCAGCAATGACATCAGATCCGAGCCGAGCCGCCACTAGCGTCAAGGCAGAATTGGCTAGGTTGGTGACCATACTGTTCGCCGCTACTGGTCCGGCAATTCTCACAAATATTTTGAATCGATCGGGCGTAAAGGCCCTGAGATTCCAGCCACCCCAAGCCTGCAAATGCATCTTCTTGTAGTAGAAGCAGTAAGAAATTAACGAAATGGGTTGAAACCAGGCTGCAATGACTGTAGCCATAGGCGAGCCGTTAAAGCCCAAGCCGTCCCATCCAAAAGCACCAAAAATGAGCATGTAATTAGCAACGCAAGCTACACCGATCGACAAGATACCAACAATTGTCACGGGTGTCATGATACCCATCGACTGAAAGTATAGCCGCACGCAGGCATACACGAGAGACGGCCATATACTAAGGGAGAGTATACGAGCAAACCTGACGCCCAACTGAACAACTACTTGGTCATCTGTCGAAAACTCCAACAAGTAGCCAATGCACCAGTACCAGAGCATCACTGGTATCGAGAATATCGAGACGAGCAGGACGCCCATCTGTAGCCAGATGCCAGTCAAGTCGCCATTTTTGGCACCCCAGGCTTGACCACAGAGCGTGACAATGGCCGCAGCGCCAGACCAGACGCCCGCAAGCGGAACATTGGTCCACGTCGATGAGAGCGACGCGGCCGCAAGGGACGACGTGCCCAAATGGCCCAAGAATGCACTGTCAATGGAAATGAGCGCAATGCGGGCAAACGTCGAGAGCGAGACTTGCAGTGCCATCCACGTAAGACTCCAAAACTCAGCCACGGCATCCACCTCGGCTTCTTTCGAGAGACGATGCGATTTCGATAACAGGGGCGAAACTTCTCCCATGTTCGGAAACCCCGTGACCAACACTCTTGACCCTTTTCCACGCTACACGTGTGCGCACTATGAAAGGAAACGAGAAATGCCAGATCTCGGACGATGCGGGTGAGATCGAACATAGACAGGGTGGATGTTGATTTCCTTTCCTGAGGTTGGTGGTTCTCGTATTGCCACTGTTCAACCTCAATGCGCAAAAGCGTGTGAATCGATTGGCAGAAAATCGTGTACCTTCACTTGCTCTATCCTCGACATAAAACGGAAATCAAAGTGGTAAGGCAGCTGAATTGTTCAATGGCATCTCGCACGACCTGTCATAGATCATCAGGAACCTCAACTTTCCTCCTACTAATTTCATGGATGCGAATTGTGGAAATGTTTCCTCTCTAGACTTGCGTACATTCGTACAAACTTGAGTCGTCGATGATGTCGTTTAATGCCTTCAATATACTGAATTCGTCTTTTGTGAATTCTATGGCAATCAATGGTCCGTTAACGATGAAAATAACACGCCAAGACAGTTCGCAGACTGTAGGTGAGGAGAATCAAGTCAGGGACTTAATCAAGCGAATTAGTGTTGAAAACGGCTCGGCTGAAGCCGGTTCAGCCGTGGCTCGAGCGAAGCCGAGCCGGTCAAGCCGTGGCTTGAGCCGTTTTCCAAATATTTTCTCTTGTATGAATATATTCTGAATATCAAGGATACAAAAGTATGTTCTTGCCATTTTGGAAAAGCAGATTGAATTCAGAAGACTCTGACTATGATATATATATGCACATGGATTTTTCTCACACTTTGTTGCATCTCAAAAGTTTCTACCCAACTGATGAGAATCGGAGGATGACGTGATGGGTGGAGTAGAGAATTTCATAGAAACTTCTAGATAGCTTTGCATGTGTGTAAAAAGGCAGCCCGTCCGCTCTATCTTCCTGTTCTCTACGCATTAATACATGCATTATCTCTCTATTCTGTCCTTACGATACATATCACCAACTTTCAATATAATAAGTATACTGAAGCCGTGGCTAAGTGGCTGGCTTGAGCCGAGCTAATGGCTTGGCTTGGAGCTGAAGCCGAGTCACATTTCATGGCTCCGAGCCGAAGCCAAGCCGAGCCGACTCCAATCGGCTCGGCTCCACCCTCAAGCCAAGCCGAGCCGAGCCGTTTTCAACACTAAAGCGAATGTATATTCAAAAGTGAGTATCGACCCTAACATGCAAGATGCATAAGAGTTGAAGTTGTAGCGATCCTCCATCTGTTGTGTATCCTACACTACTTATCCGTACCTAGTAAAAGGTACTGAGAGTCCAAGTTCACTAATCTATCTCTTAAATAGACGAAATTATCAAACGCTATACGGTCGTCCCTCGGATAACTCATATCCTGATAACTCATAACCTCAGATAACTCGTAGGATTTGCGTTCCACCGTGCCCGTTCTATGGCCTATAACTCATAACTCATAACTCATAGACTGGCTGTAAATTATGAGTTATCTGGGGGAGATTTTTTTTTAATTTTGGGGCTGCCTAAACCAATGATCTAGGGTGACTTGAGTGGTGGAAGCAATGCGAAGGGACATCTGAAGTTCACGTATGCCCCTGTGGAACGCCTGATCAGCTGGGCTGGAAAAATCAAGAAGAGAGGCAGTAGTGGCAAGAGGCCTTCTTCGTTTCTTCTTTGCTTATCTCCACCACCTCCACCTGCTCCTGTTCCTCTTCGACCTCCTCTGTAGCCGGTGCGTATACGCACGGTGCGGCTAGCGCACAGAGGAAGACTTTCCTTAAAGCGGTGTTCGTCGCTACTTAGCCGATACGCCCTTATTAAGGGCTTAGTAGGAGAGAGCTCTCCTACTCGGGGCCAAGATTCCCGGGTTAGTTTACTCTAGCCTTTACTAGTGCCTTAACGGCAAGGCTCCCTTACAAAGGGTGTAGCTAAGGGGAAGGCTCCCCTTACGCTACGGCACTCACTACACGCACGACCGGTCGAGGTCGTGCGTCTGTACTAAATAGTGAAAAGTAAACTGAATATATTTAATATGTAATTATTTAAACTAATATAAACTATATGTAGCACTAAGTAGAATATTCCTAATTCGTACCTAGCTAAAATGTAGTGTACACACCTGTGTACTGACACGTGGATGGCGGACACACCACCACACCAAAGGCCCATGCCTTGATTGGTTAAAATAACCAAAGGTTCGAAACCTTTCAACCCGGCCAATACTGGCCCCAGCCGTGGTGTACCCATGTACACCAACACTCAGTGTTACCCGAATGTAACCCCGTTACATCCTCCCCCATCAAGACTATTGCTTACGCAATAATCAAGATTTTGTTGGAGAACTCTGTGGAGAAGCGTGCCCAAAATTTGGCACACTTTTGGTCAAGTTTTGTCAAGGCATTTGGTCTAATTTCGGATTGGTTTAAACAAGGGGGGATTTTCAGCCTATCAGACTCAAGAAGTGTCAAGAACGCAAGTTTTGGTGAGTCACCCGACTTTGGGTATTTTACATATTTTTGTGGGGGTACATTTAGGGACTATAGGGTAGTAGTATTTTATGTTGTGGTTTTACCTTTTAGGACAGAGGTTATACCTTTAAGTAAGGAAATCTTTTAGCTTTCGGATAAGTTGCTGAAACCTCTTCTGGTCTTGGTTCACACCACAGCCAGGGGTCGCCGTTCTTCCCTTTTCGTACATTAGTCGCCTCCGCCCGCCGCGGAGTGTTTAGGGGTAGAGGGTCGAATTATCCCCTCTCGCCCATTATACCCGGTCTGGACGCGCCGCACGCGCACTTTGGCCCACCGGAAGTCCCTCGACGGGAGTACGATTTGGCGATCTCAACACCTCAACTCAAGTACGTTTGGAACGTGCTATTCACTGAATTGGTCTTGGCGTGGAGATATCGTTTGTGGAGTTTCACGAGCATATTGGGTCTTTACGCGGACATATTGGCTTGTTTTAATATTGGTTGGAAACTAGACCGGTTTTGGTCTTATTTCGTATTGGTCAGGGGCTAGACCGGAACGTTCGGTCTACCCTCTATTATTTTGTATTGGTCAGGTCTTGATCGTTTGGACGATCGACCTATTGGAAGTTATCTATTGGAAGTGTTTTTGGTCTGTTTGTGTCTGGGGTGAAGAGTTCCGCCCCATAGATACCTACCCAGATCGGTCTTCTATATTCAAGACCGGTTCGATCCAATCTGCGATCCCGATCCTCCGAGTGTGTAACTAGCCCATTCCATAGGGAACACAAGGTGAGATGGACACTAAACAATCGGACCAAGTGGGTTCTGATGACGACCGGTCGTCTGCTTGCAGCGGACGATCGGACCAGATCTCGAGTGGTGGTCCGCGGAGTACCCCCTCCGAAAGTTGGAAGGCTGGGCGCGATGGTTGTAGTCAGGTTATCGATGCTAATGTTTTCGATTTCGAACTTGACTCCACCACAATGGTGCGCGTGCCCGGATCACTTGGTGATCGTGGATATCACCGTGCTGATATTCCATCAAAAATTGGATTCGAAAATTTGAATGATTTGAATATGGAGTCGTTCTGGAGAGGACGTAAGGAAAGGCTATCGCCTTACGTTCTCGTTGTTGATAAAGATGGCGATGTCCTATCTGGCCTGGTGGAGGACCAGATCGGGATTAATAAGTTTTTCCTCCCCAAAAGGCTCCCACCGGAGCCGATCGGGACTATAGCAGGTCTTGCTATAGTTCCGGAAAGGATCAGGACCAAGGTCCTGATCCTATGTGTATGAATGAAATAATTGATGGAAAACTAAAAGATGAAAATTACTTGGAGGCTGACTGGAACGATCCGTTCTACCTACCTAAAGTACCCAAAGTACCCAATGTGCCCAGAAAAGGGCTTGGAATGCCACCCGACGAAGACGACTTCGAAGAAAAGTCGAAGGTCGGGGATGAGGCTATCACCGAGCAAGACCTGGACAAGATGTATTATGTTTTTGAATTGAAGCGATTTGTTCGCCAAAACCAGGTCTTTCGGGTGTTGGACCTTCATATCCCCGACCGTCTTCTCGGTCCCACTACCGAGCCGATCCAGAGTGATCGACCATTACTGCTCGTCAAGAATTTGGTGGCGATGTTGGCGGAGGTTGGCATTAAAATGCAGAACCCCGCCGGCGTCAATAAACTGTTTGAATTTGATGCTTGGAGACTGGAGGCGTCGATGTCGGACCTCCACGACCGTTTGGTGCCACTGGTTGGGGCGGTTCGCCGCCAAACTCCCACCACGGCAATGAAGGTCGCCGAAGCCTCCACATAGCTTGTTGACATTGGTTCCGATGATGAATCGATCTACCAGTCTCCACCGGCTTCTAACAGCTCATCAGAGTTGGAGACCGGTGTCGCGCGGATGACAATGGGGGTGGACCATGCTCGGTCTGAACAAAAAAGGGACATGCGGCAGCAAGGGGCTGCTTGCCAGTCGGGTCTCCAGCGACCTTCACAGGCCTCAGTTCCGCAAAAGGAGGGTATCAACACGTTGCCCATGACGCCAGCCAACGTCCAAGACATGTTTGAGACAATGATGCAACGTTTCATGGAAGAACGGGTTAGACCACCTATGCGCCCACATGTCCAAGACCGTTCTACCTGTCAAGGTGTCAATGTTTGCAAAGATGTGGATATGGAATCGGTAGCATCCATGGATAAGCCTATTAGAAGTGATAAACCAACCGGCAAGGGAAGGCGCAAGCCGCAACCGGCAAGACCGCGTAGACCGAGCAAGACAAGTGACTGTGATATGGAGTCGGTCGGCGGTCTTGACTACCATGGTGGGTCAGATGGTACAGGCGCAGGCAAGGTGCGCAAGGCTAACCTAGCCTCCACTACTGCCTACGACTTTGGATCTGCTGCGATTCCGCGCATCCGTATGGCCGCGACGACCGACCTCAAGGACTTCACCGGCAAGGATGCTGATGAAGACCAGGCCCGGTCTTGGTTCAGTCGGGTCAAGTCTGCGTTTCTGCGAGACCAGACCCCAAAAGGCGAACGTTGTTTAATCTTCCGGGATTTGCTAAAAGGACCGGCTGCGAACTGGATTCAACAGTTGGGTCGGGGCGTCCGGTCTGACTGGGACCTGTTATGTGCGGAGTTTGAAGGTCAATATTGTAACTCCGGATTTTCAAGCGCCCGTAAGTACCACTATATGGAGAAGCGGGCCGACGAAACACCGATCGAGTATTTGCATCGGTTTAACGTGGCTGCACTTCGCGCCGGCATAACAATCAAAGAGAATAACCCACCGAACGGTGCCGCCTTAGAACATGTGGGTCACTATATAAGTACCCTTGACGATCAAGAACTGGCGGACCAGCTTACTCTACTGCGTCTTAAGGATGCGGGCGAAGTCGAACAGACCCTGCGGACGTTACAACAGTCGCGTTGTATGAGAGCGAAGACCGCTGGTGGATCAGGTCGCTATCGTTCCAAGACCCAGACCGTTCCGGTCAAGAGACCTTGGACCAGACCGACCCGAGCGGTCAAGGCAATTGTAGCTGATGACAGCACGGGGTCAGAAGGGGAAAGTGGAAGTCCATCCAGCCAGGAGTCATCGGATTAAGACCAGTATCGTTACGTCTATGTTGCGGGACCTTCCCCGAAGACCAAGTCGAAGTCCGACCAGGTGGACCGGAAGGGAAGGAACGGAATCAAGTACTACCCAGACCGACCTCGTCAGAAGTGCTCCCACTGTGGGTCGAGAAAACATGATGGTACAAACTGCTGGAAGAAGATGGTGTGCAAGAAGTGCGAGAGACGCGGCCACCCGACGGACCACTGCCTCTTCGTATGCAAATCATGTGGAGAGATCCACGAGGCCGGCCACTGCAATATTGAAGAATTGTTTAACATGATGTGCAAGTGGTATGTGCCGGACAAGCACGCGGGGATGCTGCCTCCAGACGCAGAAAAGATGTTAAACTAGAACGCTCGCCAGGTTGGAATCTGGATCGAGCCGAGCTTTCTACGGTTCACATCTATGCATATGTCGGCAAGGAGGATAAGACCGACAATACACGTTCTATTCCAAATTGCGTCGACCGAGACCATCCGGTCTACAGTCTGAAGACCGATGAGTACTCCCAGACTAAGGTGGTTATACAGTTGGACTTGCTGCCTGGAGAATCCCGCGGATACTGGAAGTATCACGCGCCTGATAAATGGTTCAAGCGGGCGAAAGCCTGTGGCAAGATTAATAACCAGAAGGCGACGATGTTGTTCGACTCTGGAGCTGAAGTATCGATAATCGACTCCGCCTTTGCTCGTAAGGTCGGATGTCGTATAGACGATACCCAGAGACAAGAATGCGTCGGGATCGGCGAAAACTCTTATATGACCGAAGGAAGAACGCGTGTAAAAATTACTTTGTCGGGATCGCTGGTCTACTTTTTCAGCGCTTGGGTTGGAAAGTTGGCTGGTCAAGACGCTTTACTAGGAATGGATTTCATGGTCCCAGCTGGTATTCGCCTAGACCTGTCACATGGAGTGCTTACGCTCCCGGATGAGGTCCAGGTCCAGTCGGCTGGTCGAAGACCTCTGTATGGTTTGTATACCGATCTGGTCCGGTGGGACCAAGACCTAACTATACCAGTTGGTCGGTCTCCGATACCCCGGTTGAGAAAGGTTTTCGTTCGAGGAAGTTGTGGTTGACCAGGGGCGATCGGTGGGTCTCGACCTTCGTAAAGAGTGCTGGTCGACGTGATTTTGTCCGTGTTACCAATATCGGTGACAAGCCGATGACACTGGACAATAACACTATTGTCGGCATGTGGTTAGCAGAAGGGAAGGTACCAAGGAAGATGGGGTTCGTATCGATTGGGTAGAGGCGGTATGTCGAGTGGCAAAACCTGGCGTACCAATCGACCACCGATCTTATCAGCGATGATGGGTCGGTGGAAGAGGATACCTCACCTTTAGTGGAAAGACCAAGTTATGTCACCCCAAAAAAGATGTTGGTCCGAAGAAAGGCGCCTTAGTCACCAGGAACGGTGGACATCAAGTAGACGAGCCAAGGTTAGTCAACGTGGTGTCAGCACAAGACCAGGCGACAGCGGAGCAAGAAATGGAAGAAGGGGAACATGAAGTTGCTAGGTCGGACCATGACGGTATTCCTAATCAGACCGATATCAGTGAAGGACAGCCCGTCGATCAAGACCAGGGGCGTTCAGCTGGTCCAGATGGTCTAGGTGATATCACCCCAGAAGATGAACAAGTCTGTATACATGAAGGCGGGGAACAGTACATTCAGGATCTGGAAAGCCAAATGGCAGTCCTCTCTGAAGTGTCTGTCGACTCTCCCGAAGTTACAATGGATGATTTACAAGTGGGTGATCAAGACCTTAACAGTCCAGACCAGATCGATCAGTTGAAGAATATCATATGGAAGAAAAGACATCTGCTGATCGGAAAGGGCAACGCCTTACCACCTGCAGCCCGTGGTGCGATTTGCAATATTGACGTTGGAGATGCCAAGCCGATTTCTCAGCGGTGTCGACGCGTGGCGCCACAGTACCGTGAAAAGCTTTCTGATTTCATCAAAGGACTGTTGGCTACCAAGATTATTAGACCGTCGACCTCGCCATGGGCCTCGCCGATCGTAATTGTTATCAAGAAAACGGCGTCGACATTAGGTTGTGCATCGACTATCGGCTGGTAAATCGGTTAACTAAACTTATGGTGTACCCGATGCCGCTGATTAATGATTTGTTGGAAGACCTGGACAAGACCTTGTGGTATTGTTCGCTGGACATGGCAAGTGAATTTTGGGTGGTCTCGATGACTGATCGAGCCCGTGAGATTTCCGCATTTGTGACACCGTTTGGTCTTTTCGACTGGAACCGTATGCCGTTCGGTCTGAAGAACGCACCCCAGATCTATCAAAGGTTGATAGACAACGCACTGTACGGACACTTCAAAATCAAGACCGATCGGGACCCTGCCGAAAGTTATGATGTGTTTACAGAGGGTGAACCCGATCGGGAAAGAAGACCGTCCGTTCTAGGGAGGCGTTCGTACATCGACGACATTCTGATACCTGCCTCGTCATGGAACGATCTGTGCGAGAAGGTTGAACGATTGTTGGAGACATGCGACCGCTGGAACCTATCTATCAGCTCCATAAAAAGTTTTTTGGGTATGTCCAAGGTCGCCTATTTAGGTCATATGGTCTCGAACAATGGTCTAGAGGCTAATCCTAAGGACCTGGATTCGTTAAGCAACCTCCCGTTTCCCAAGTCTCTGAAGGCAATGCAGTCCTTCCTAGGAAGTTTAAGATACCACAGCCGCTTCATCGAAGATTTTGCTATCTACGCGGCTGTGTTGTATGAGCTCCAGGAAGTGGACTACCATATGTTGCGCGAAAAATACCGGGCAACTTTACATGGGGGCGCCGACTCTGGTCTTGCTGCAGATTGTCCGCAAGTGGAGGCCGAAGACCATATGAAGCGTGCAAAGTTTGCTTTTGGTATGTTGAAGGTTAAGATGGCGACGGCACCGATTTTGAATCATTTCGATCCCGATAAGGTCCCGACCATTATTGTATATGCTAGTCAGTGGGCCATTTCGGCCACTATAGTACAAGATCATGATGGTGTGTACCATTCGGTCACGTTCACGAGCAGAACGCTGAAGCCAAATGAAGTGAACTATGGAATTGTCGAGAAAGAAGTTCTGGCGTTGCTAAGAATTCTGGATGTGTGTTACAACCTGCTGGTCGGCCGATCTATAAAGGTCCTGTCAAGGCGGTATACTTTGTCCTGGATATTATTAGCCAATGGGATGGACGGACGTCTAGGCAGATGGTCGGCGGTCTTGTCGCAGTGGACCCTCGAGGTCGTTAAGTGCACCAGGGGCGAGGAAGAGATATTGGGCACATTAGCTGCCAGTATCACCCCTCGGTCTGAAGTGGACGAGGCATTGATAGCGATTTCCCCAAGGAAGCAACCTCGGCAGTCAGTTTCGAGACCGCCACCGACCGTCGACCATGATGAAGAGCTCTTGGTCTTAAGTTTTGACGGATCAGCAAGCGTGAAAAAGAAGGTCGGCGCCTATAGTGCCATATTGTGGAAGTTGCCACAATGGTCTATAGTTGCAGCCGCTGCCGATTCACGCCGGATATTACTGTTAACGAGGCGGAGTACCAAGGTCTACTTCTATGTCTGGACCTGCTGTCGTCGCAAGAGAAGGGGCGAGTCATCATATGTGGTGACTCCAACCTAGTGATCAGGCAGATCACCGGAGAGATCGACTGCAAGGCTCCACGGCCGAGGTCGTTAAATGATCGGGTAATGAAGTCATTGAAAGACCATCCCAACCACGAGCTGTTGCACGTGAAACGGGACTGGAACAGAAGCGCCGAATACCTCGCGACCAAGGCCATGCGAGACCAGACCGGGGCTACGATCACCGAGGAGGCGTTCTTGATGAATTGATGAATATAAACAGGCTCCCCGAGGTGATCGGACCCAAGAACGCCCGGACCAGGTGCATGTGATAGTCGCGACTAGACCGAAATCTCGGAAGTCCCACCAACCATTCCCAAAGGGACGGTTGAGTGAATCTGTTGTGCAACGACTAGGGGCAGAACGGATCCTCAAGGCGCAGGACGAAGAAAAATGGATTGTGAATTTGAAGACCTATCTGCGCGGTGAATTGTCTAAGTTGACGAATGGTCAAGCGAAAGAATGTGCCAAGATCGCAGACAGTTACGAAGTGGATGAGGATGGTTTACTATATTACTGCCGCGATGACGACCAAGACAGTGCAGACCGGTACCGATTGGCGAAATTGGTGATAAATGAGTTTCTGCAGCCGGATGTCCTCCATCACTACCATGTGAGTCTAAAAGGGGGACATCAGGGCATAGGCAGAACGTATCACAAGATCAGGTCCCACTTTCACTGGTGAGGTCTTTTCCGAAGTGTACAGAAATATGTGGGTTGTTGTACGGATTGCGAGACCGGAAAGGGTAGACCGGTAATCAAGGGGCGATCGACCGGAAATATCGAAGCTACCTACCCTTTCCAGGTCATACCGATGGACCATATACCGTCGCTGCCTAAATCGACATATGGCAATACAGAGTTGTTGATCTGGGTAGACCTGTTCACCGGTCTAGTTATTGCGAAGGCAAAAGCGTCCCGGTCCGCCGAGCAGATCGCCAAAAGCTACGAAGAATGCGTGTTCCGAAGGTTCGGCGCCAGTGAGGTCATCAGACACGACCGAGAACCCGGTTTCATGGCCGATGTGTTCCGGTCGTTTAACAATATGCTGGGCCAGAAACAGAGCGCGACGATGGCATATCGTCCGCAAGCGAATGGATCGGCAGAACGTATGGTACAAACTATTACAAGAACAATCAAGATGTACGTTGCCGATCCAGACCAGCGCGATTGGGACGAATACGCAGAAAGGCTGGTGTTTGCACTCAACTCGTCGATCTATCGGGTCCGAGGAGAAACGCCTTTTTATCTTGCGTATGGATGGGACCCCCGGTCCACTCTTGAAGCCGCGATACCTATTGGCTGCACTCGGACCCGCGATCGTGATGCTCGACGTTGGCGCATGCAGGTCCAGAAACATTACCAGCATGCAAGAGAAATTGTAAACGAAAAGTTACGTCAAGCTACACAATACCGGGCAGACCGGAACAACGACCAGGTCCAACCCCACGGTATAGAACCAGGGGCGAGGGTATGGTTGTACCTAGACCGAGTGAAGGAGGGCTATGCGAAGAAGCTGGCTCACATGTGGCACGGTCCTTTCCGTGTTGCCGAGATGATTGGTGAACACGCTGCCCGTCTAGTAACAACCGTCACGGACTACAAGGTCTTCCCGATCGTACATGTGTCCAAGTTAAAACTGGTCCGAGAATTTCCTGATCGTCCCAAAATGCCCTGTCTAGTAGACGAGGCAGAACGGTTTGATTTCGATGAAGCATTACTGCCGGAGGACAGTTGGGAACGACCGCTGGAGAAGGACGAATTTGAAGAAGAAAACGTCTTAGATGTCCGATCAGTCAAGAAGACCAGGTTCGGCCGGACCCACCGAGAATATCTGGTCCGATGGAAGGACCATGATGAAACAACTTGGATCGATGAGTCCGACCTGAACTGTGGAGCACTACTACGAGAATTCGAACGGGACCGAGTCAGTCAGAACCGTTTCGCAGTGATGCAGACCCATGAAGACCAAGACCAAGAAGTGCAGTAGCATTTGTCTTCCCGACCGATGTGAAGAGGTGGAAGGTCTTGTGTCTTGTGTATTGTGTATTGTGAATATGTGACGAATTGGAATAGTGGAGTAACGAACGTGGATTGTTTTTTCGCGATGTAAGTGGAACGGTTGGTGATAACGTGTCTAGTGCAACTCTGGAGAAAGTGGTGGAATTAGCTCAAGTGATTGATGACTGAACATGTGAAAAAGAACGATGATATATATTAAGTGTTATCTGGTCGACTACTTACGACCTCACTCGCCATCACCCCACAGACGGCCGACGGTCAACGACGGATGCTTTTCAACTTGGTCCTGGTACTGGTTACGCCAAGGTTCTTGTTGGTCTAGTTGGACCAAAGCATCCTTGAGGTCCAAGACCGGTGTAGTTCACCCAAGACCGGGGTACCATGTGCAACCGTCAGCCAGTAGCCGGGTCCTCTCGACGCGACGCCGCGGCATATGAAGTACAACTGGATATAAGAACACATCGACGTTGCACTCGTGGGCCAGCATCCTGTCCAAAACATATTGGCACAGGGACTTCCAGGCCTCACCCGCTCTGATCCGACGCCGCTTGCGCTTGTTCTGGATGGTCGCCAAGCCATGGTCTTGCCGAACTCGTTCAGGGGGAAGCACCAGATAGTGGGAGCCTCCCAGATGGCTTGAGCGTGAGTCTTGTTAAAATATTTCACCCGACTCATGAAAGCATTGGCCCACGGAGTCGAGTGGAAGATGAACCCCAGCTTGAGATGCTCGAAAATCTTCCACGGCTCGTCAGCGTACAAGCAGGAGATCTGTGCCGACGTGATCAAGTCCGGCCGCCATTCCGACGCGGCAGGAACTTTCTTCGCCGGCGGGAAAAGCCGATGGTCTGGACGAGAGAAAGACCGGTCCAGGAGCTGCTTGGTCAGGGTGGACCGGCGTAAACAACCGATCTGCCCTGGCGACCACGGAAAAGTATCCTCACGCGTTCGTGGCGGAAGGGAAGAACTGTCGATTGCCACGTTGGCCAACAAAGCATCTTTGTGGAGCTTGGACGTCCCAGGCAAGACAGTAGCTGTTGACTTTGTCGACGCATGAGGTGGTAGAGCGCCACCATGCGGACCGGTCTTCTTGGTCTGCTCCGAAGTCGATGCAGCTTGAACAAAACTTTCATGTGTACTTGTTCGCGACTTGGTTGGGATGGGGACAGCAAACTCCGAATCACCGAAGTCTTCGCCTGAGTCATCCCAGGACGAGACCTCTGAATACTTGGCATGGCCAGCACGAGGGCGCGAGGGCGCTTGAGTTTTGGCAGGGTTGCAGGCATCACTCACGTCCAATCTTAGGTTCACTAGAAGCGCCTGCGTCTTGGCTCGCTTATGGGGCACCGCACGCTTCCTCCCTAATTCGGGGTCGCGCGCTATGGCCCGCGCCCTCGAGCCACCCGGCGCGCTTGCGCGCTTCTTGGAATTTTGTAAAATATTGGACTGTGGAATTTTGGCCAATGGATGGCGACGGTCTTGGTCCTGGTGCAAGTCGACCAGGGCGGCCGACGCAGACCGTTCTACGCTGGAGGCAGCAACCGGATGCCGACGAGGACGCAACAGGTCAACCAAGCGCTGATGACATTCTTCTAATACCGCCCGACGACCGTTCGCTGCCTGCGTCCAATCGTTCGACTTGCGTTCACAAGACTGGACCTCCTCGGTCTGGTCTTGAATCGAAATTCGGAGCTCAGTGAGACGCCTCTCGAGGTCGTCGCTTTGAATGATCAACGTGGTCTGGTCAAGCAGGTCTTCTGCTTGCTGCTGTTGGACCAGCACAAGCTGCTCCCGAAGATGAAGCTGATGAGCCTCCAAGCGGGTCAACCTATTGCGCGCGTTTATTAGTCCGGTCAAAATCTGACGCAGCTGGAGGTCATGCGTGTTCGACTGCCGATCGGCGGCAAGCAGGGCATTGATCGCCTTGCTGATGACAGGAGGTATACGGGCTGGAGGTATACGGGCTGAAGACAAACGAAGGTTAGAACAGGTCCAAGGTGAAGACCGGACATGCATGCTTACGTTGTGTCGCCTGTTGAGCAATCTGCTACTGGAGACGTGCGATCTCTTCAAGTGCGTCTTGCAACTGTGCGTCGGTCCCGGTCTGATGCCCTGCCGATGCCTGAGGTGCAGTAGAACGATGGGAGCTGCCAGACCGGACCGACCGGACGGGCGAAGTGACATGCGATGACGTGGTATGCGAGGTGCATACAAGAACGGTCGTTAAGGAAATACAAGAAGGTCAAGTCCAGCAGTGCAAGTACCTGGAACGGATGAAGAAGATGATTGCTCCATGTCGGAAAAGTCTGAATGACCAAGGTTCAACTGAATTTGATGGACGAGGTCAGACCGTTGTCGTTGTGCGACACGGTCTGACTCAGGGGCGGCTATGGAGAAGCGTGCCCAAAATTTGGCACACTTCTGGTCAAGTTTTTTCAAGGCATTTGGTCTAATTTTGGATTGGTTTAAACAAGGGGGGCTTTTCAGCCTATCAGACTCAAGAAGTGTCAAGAACGCAAGTTTTGGTGAGTCACCCGACTTTGGGTATTTTACATATTTTTGTGGGGGTACATTTAGGGACTATAGGGTAGTATTATTTTAGTTGTGGATTTGCCTAATAAAGTAGAAGTCTTTTGGTTGCAGGGTTTTTCTAAGTAAAAATCCTTTGGTCTTGGTTCACACCACAGCTAGGGGTCGCCGTTCTTCCCTTTTCGTACACTAGTCGCCTCCGCCCGCCGCGGAGTGTTTGGGGGAAGAGGGTCGAATTATCCCCTCTCGCCCATTATACCCGGTCTGGAAGCGTCGCACGCACTTTGGCCCACCGGAAGTCCCTAGACGCGAGTACGATTTGGCGATCTCAACACCTCAACTCAAGTACGTTTGGAACGTGCTATTCACTGGATTGGTCTTGGCGTGGAGATATCGTTTGTTGAATTTCACGAGCATATTGGGTCTTTACGCGGACATATTGGCTTGTTTTAATATTGGTTGGAAACTAGACCGGTTTTGATCTTATTTCGTATTGGACAGGAACTAGACCGGAACGGTCCGTCTACTCTCTATTATTTCGTATTGGTCAGGTCTTGATCGTTTGGACGATCGACCTATTGGAAGTTATCTATTGGAAGTGTTTTTGGTCTGTTTGTGTCTGGGGTGAAGAGTTCCGCCCCATAGATACCTACCCAGATCGGTCTTCTATATTCAAGACCGCTTCGATCCAATCTGCGATCCCGATCCACCGAGTGTGTAACTAGCCCATACCATCGGGTACACAAGGTGAGATGGACACTAAACAATCGGACCAAGTGGGTTCTGATGACGACCGGTCTTCTGCTTGCAGCGGACGATTGGACCAGATCTCGAGTGGTGGTCCGCGGAGTATCGCCTCCGAAAGTTGGAAGGCTGGGCGCGATGGTGGTAGACAGGTTATAGATGCTAATGTTTTCGATTTCGAACTTGACTCCACCACAACTCCAAAGCCATTTCCCCTGGCCATCCATATGTACACCTCCAGTGGTGCTTTGGCGTCTCCACTAGAAGAGGTAGACTACTCCGAAAACTCGGAAGTGGATGCCTTTGGGGATACCTTCCCAATGGTGAGCCGCTCCGACAGCGCCGAACGGCGTTGTCGGCAGCCTAATCCCTTCCCCACACGTGAGGAAAATGAACTAACCAGTGCGGCACCCCTGCCCGTATCGGATGATACATCCGAATCGCCAAAGGCGATCATCACTAATGAGCTGGACGCAGCTCAAGACCCAACTTTCCGCGCAGGCACTAAGGGCTGCGTTACGCGCCCCCAAACGCCCGTCAAGGGCGGCCTATAATTTAGATGGTCCTCGTGACCTTCCAAGATGGGCCAGGCGTTTGGTAAGGACTATTCTAGCGTCCTATACCCCTGGCCCCGCGGCTGAACTGCCGTACCAACGGGAACGCCGTGAGAAACTCCGGCAACAAATGCTTACACAAAAGCAGTTCACTAGCGTCTCGTACCGAGAGCTCTTAAACAGGCAGGCACAAGGTGCCCCTGTTGAGAACCTCCGCGAGGTTCCCTTCGTTCTTTCTCCGGGAGAAAGTGCCGATGATGCAGAGAAGAAGTTCCGCGCTTGGGCGGAAAAGGAGAAACTTCTCCTCAGCTTCGATAAGCTGCATGACAGCTATTCCCGTCGAGACATTTGGGTGGAGAGGGTGTTGCGCCTTACATTTGCCAAAGCTAAGGCGATGGAGCAACTACGTGCTCCGTATCGCACGCGCTACGCCAACGCCCCTGTCTCCACCATGGTGTCCGGAGACAGTGTGGTCGCCACCTCTGCCTCCGGCCAACTCCCACTTATTGGGAGTGAAGAGGCTTCTCATGCCCCTCTGCTCGTTGACCTACAGCGGGATTCTCCCGCTAAAAAGCGTCAACGACGTCGCGGCAATCCGGCCGTAGGGGAGTCTCGAACCCCCACAAACTCTGTGAGTGTGGATAACCTTTCCACTTCACCAGATACTGGGTTTGACCGCGATGATGGCGCCGCGCCATCAGCCGCTCCACATGAAAGTGTGGAGTACTCTCCGCATCGAGCATTGGAGGAGGAGGTCGGACAATTGCGACGTGAGATTCGCGCGCGCTGTGATCGACACAGCCTTCGCATCCATGATCTCCACGAGGGGATCCGCGATGAGCGGGATGCCACTGATCGCTTCGAGAGGCTGCTTGCCTCTCTCGAGACGACCTTTGCGGAGCTCCGTGGTCGCGTTTTAGCCCTTTAGGGCTTCCTTCGCCCTGCAGTGCCTTACGGCTATCCGCCTTTCCACCCTCCTCCAGGAGGGGCCCCGCCTCCGGGTCCTGGTATGGCTTAAGCATACCGACATAAAAGGTTGGATGCGTACGCATCGCCTTCGGGATGTCTAAGGTGTACGACAAGCCCTTTCGGGCTAACACCTTAAAGGGGCCCACAAACCTGGGGCGCAGTTTATTGCGCAACACATTTGAAACTTCATGTGTAGGAAGATTTTTAGCGTTTAATAAAACACTTTCTCCTACTCTGTATACCTGTTTGTTACGCCGTCCCTTTTGGTCAGCTTGCTCCTTCTGCTTGTCTTGGCTTTCCGCCATGGCATCGCAGACGTGTCGTAAGACACTAAGGCGCGTCGATAAAAACTTATC
The DNA here is from genome assembly GCA_026184515.1 of Peronosclerospora sorghi. NCBI lineage: Eukaryota > Oomycota > Peronosporomycetes > Peronosporales > Peronosporaceae > Peronosclerospora > Peronosclerospora sorghi. The sequence goes on from CM047584.1 coordinate 17,981,216, forward strand.
GATGTGCTTTCGCACAGATACAGGGCTGACATCGGGGAATCCTCCCCCCTCAAGCCCTGGGCCACACACATGTGGCGTTAACGGAACCCTCGGATTCACCAATCCGTTCACGTAAACCCCGTAGATGCATGTACCGAATTGTTGATAGCAAATTCAACCATCGGGAGCATCTCACTCCAACTATTTGGAGAATCCGGACATAAACTCCGGAGAATATCCTCCACCACGCGATTAACGCGTTCCGTCTGACCGTCCGTCTGCGGATGATCCGCAGTGGACATGAGGAGCTTGGTGCCTAGTACCTTAAACAACGCTCCCCAGAATTGTCCCGTAAAACGGGGATCCCGATCCGACACAACGGAATCGGGTAGAACATGTTGTCGAACGACACGGTCTAGGAACACTTTTGCTGTTCCTTGTCCATCTATGGACTCTGGCACCGCCGCCAGGTGAGTCATCTTGCTCAAACGGTCTACAAAGACCAATATGCCGGTGTTCCCGGCCTTATCCTTCGGAAAACCGAAGATAAAATACATGCTAATGGATTTCCAACACTCCGTTGGAACAGATAAGCTCGCCAAAGGCGCATCTGAACTTGCAGAGGGTTTAACCCTCTGACACGTCTCACAGGTGTGTATATACGCACCGACCCACTTATACATATTGGGCCACCAATACAAAGCTCTTAAAGCGCTGTAGGTCTTATCCCGACCTAAATGACCCCCGGTAGGGGCGTCATGTGCCTCAAAGAGGACTCTATACTTCAGTTCCTCATCATGAGGAACTACCACCAGCGGAGTGTCCTCCGAGCTCGTGCTATAATATAGCAGACCGTCACAGTACCTGTAACGGTGTAAACGATCTTTAGCTCGACTTGACAGGGTTGGCTCAGACGAGCCAAGACCCTTTTCACCTAACGCGCTGATTAGCGCCGTACACTGTGGGTCTTCCTCATACGCCTGGCGTATGAGATCCACCAATGTGGTGACGAATGTCGCGTGAGCGAGCTCGTAATCGGGACGACGCGATAACGCGTCTGCAAGCACGTTCTGATTGTCAGGTTTATACTTAACCTCAAAGTTATACTCCGCAAAGAAGTAGAGACAACGGGCCATCCGTTGGGAGAGATGAGGCGACTTCGTCGCTGTCCGTAAGGACGCGTGGTCAGTATAAACCAAGAACGGCTTTGAGCCGAGTAGGGGAACCCTAAACTTGACAAGGGCATACGTCATTGCAAGAAGCTCCTTCTCATGCACGGGATAATTCCGTTCCGCAGCTTTAAGCTGCCTCGACTCAAACGCAATTACGCGTTCCCTTCCTGCATCATCTGCTTGTAACAAAGCACATCCGATTGCGAAATCGGAGGCGTCGCAGACGACACTAAATGGTTTCCCAGAGTCTGGGAGAGCAAGAACGGGAGCTTTTAACAAGCTCCCCTTAACCGCTTCAAAAGCGTTTTGGTGTTCAGTTTCCCAACACCAATCAACATCCTTCTTAAGAAGGTCGGTCAATGGCTTCGCCATTTCAGCGTAGTTATCGCTGTACTTGTGGAGATAGTTGGCTAATCCAAGCCACTTCCGTAAATCTCTAAGATTTACAGGCGAAGGACACTCCACAATGACTTTCACCTTCTCGGGATCCGCCCGCACTCCATCCTTACCGATGAAGCATCCGAGGAAAGGAATTTCCTCAGCACCAAAGATACACTTGGATGCGTTTGCATATAACTTATGCTCTCGCATACATTCGAGCACTGCTCGAAGGTGTATTAGATGCGCCTGAACATCAGACTAGTCGTATTCCGCACGACTATGAACGAATATATCGTCGAAGTACGTCTGAGCGTACTTTCTATGAGGGCGGAAGAGTTGAGTCACCAAGCGATTGAAAGTCGCTGGTGCATTCGAAAGCCCCTGTGGCATAACAAGACACTTCCACAGCATGCCACTAGGCGTGCTGACCGCTGTAAGCGGAATATCGTATGCTCGCATGAGCACCTGATAATACCCGCCACCAGATCTAAGGCAATGTATACAGTACAGCCCGCCATATTGTTCTGGAGGACATGCTTCCGAGGAATCGGAGTCTGCATGGGTACAGTAGCTGCATTCAGCATGTTGTACGCATGCACAATGCGCCACTTTCCGTTCGGTTTACGAACACAAAAAGTGGGAGATAAGTGAGGAGACTTGCTCTCCCGTACCATCCCTGCCGCTTCTTTCCCCTTTGCAGAATGCGTCGATGACGTCGCATTGCTCCTTGGGGAGAGGCCACTGCCTAGTGACGCAGTATTTGTTTCCGGGAACCAAATCAATTTCATGTCGGACTCCCCGATCCGGTGGTAACCCCATCGGCGGGTTGTCAATAATGACATCTCCAAATATCTTTAGTAAGGAATGGTAAGGGTCCTCAGGATCCGCGAGGATCTTGAGGCCGCTTCGGGCATTTAATGACTGTTTGGTTTTCACCAAAACTGACTCGTCCGTCGTGGATGAGGGACGAGTCAGTTTCGGTGAAAACCACTCCTCATCGTGTATGAGGAGTTCAACTCCTCTTCCGGACGCAACACGACGACCTCGTCGATTTCATATGCTTTCAAAGCAGTCTCAAACTCGTTGAAGGACATCTCCTCCAACGACAACAGTTCGCCTACCCCAGACAACCGTTCCAGGCTTACGCCTTCTGTGACAACACCTGTCACACTATTCAGCATCCTGTAGGACTGCTGACTACTGCCCTCGGGACTCATCCCGAGACCCAGATGGGGGGAGTCAATTGCCCCATCTACTGGAAGCGCCACGCGCCTATCCACAGAGGTCTCTACCTCTACCACCGGTGACTCGCCGGTCTCGCCTATACCGGCGTAATCGGAATCATTTCCGACGTGCGAAAGAGACGAACTTCGGGTCTCTTCGCTTGGAAGTGCCTCGCGCTTAACCACAGGGGTTTCAACCCCTACCACTGGAGTCGCAACTTGTTCGCCGGAAACGGCGTGGTCGGAATAAATTCCTACCTGTAGAAGATACGAACTTCGGGTCTCTTCTCTAAGCACCTCGCGCTTACCCTCAGAGGATTCCACCTCTATTACTGGCGACTCACCAGTCTCGCCTACATAGGCGCGGGTATTAACCGCCGAATCCCCCTCGTTAAGGAACTCTTCCTTAACGCCATTGGGAATGATCGTTTCAGACATCCCAATCTCTGGCATCTCACGCCAGAATCGCTTTTGCGATCGAGCAAAGGTGGGTTCATGACTCGCTAATGCTTCACCCGACCGCGGGTGCGTTGAGCCAATGGAATTAGACTTCCAGTATATCCATGTCTCGTGGCTTTCCAGCCACTTCATGCCCAGAATGAGGTCATACCTCGAGTCCAAATCCAGGGCTAGGCAACGTTCTAAGCTGTCGAAGTCTGCAAACTTCAGCTTAAGGTCAATCGAGACCTTGGGTACAGAAACCTGTACGCCCGTCGCAAGACGGACCGTGACAACGTCACGAGAGCGTGCCTCTAGGGCCTCGGCATACAGCCGAATCTTCTCAACAGAAGCCCTTCCGACATAATTGTCAGACTCTCCAGAGTCTATCAAGACTCTCCAAGGCTTATCAAAGCATTTCACTTCCTTAAGTACTACCAGCAAACCTGGCTGGTACACCAACTCGGTGCTAGAAAGCACCGCTTCCCTCGGGGCTTTGTGCTGTCGTCCCCTACCCTGGGGCTTAACAGCACTGAGGGGTCCCCCAGTAGGGCGCCCCGCACCTACTGGGAGCCGTCGTTTCCCGACGGCTTGGACAAGGGCTTTTTCTCCATCCTTGGTCCCTTGTAGCGAGTGTCTCGCTGGGGATTTTTCGGACATCTGTTCTTCAGATGATCCATGCTCCCACACAGGAAGCATCTCAGCGGCCCACGCCGCTGCAACATAGCCAAGAGCTCTGTCTCTAAGCTCTGTAAAAAAAAAGTCCGAATGACTCTTAGCGGGAGGTTTCCCCTCCGCTTCGACCTGACTCAGGTCCATGGGTTCGGGACCCACCTTAGAGGAACAGAAGTTCCTCTCGGCGTTGAAAGCCATCTTGAATGCCTCTTCCAGGGATTCGGGTCGGCATAGGAACAATTCCGAACGTTCTGGCCCTTCTCTCAGGCCTCCCATGAAGACGGGGATGGACACATCGTCTGAATACGCTTTCGCGTACATCCATGCCAACAGGGTCTTAAGCTCCTGGATATAAACCTCCAGGTCCTTAGTGCCTTGACGGCACCTCAGGAACGCCAGTTGATTCTGGAAAACCAGATCAGGCGTTGCGTACATGTCCATAAGCTTCTGCTTAAGGACCTTCCATGTTGGAAACACGTCCTTGACTGATTCCGAGCATGTAAACGCCCATGTACGGGCTTTGCCCGTAAGATGGGTCAATGCAAGTCCCACTTGCAAGTGATCAGCGGTCATGTTCACTGTGGCGAAGGCCGTTTCGACCTCTCGCAACCACACGTAAAGGTTATCACCTTATCCCGGTGAACTCCTTTATCTTAAATGATAATGGGGGACGCACCCCCGTGGAACGACTTCCACCTAAACTCGTCTCATGAGCGATGAGGACATTGACCCTTGCATTCACGGCCACAAAGCCCTGCTCCACTTGGAGCTGCATGCCTTCGTCATCCAGTAAGGATAACATCCTGTTAAAGGCTTCCTGCTGGACGAGGGTTAACCTTTCCCAATCGTCCTGATTAATCCCTTGCAGAGGATGCCGTAGCCTACCAACACAGGTGTTGGATTGACTACAAGTGCTACCAGATGTAGCCGGTGCGTACACACACAGTGCGGCTAGAGCACAGAGGAAGGCTTTCCTTAAAGCGGCGTTCGCCGCTACTTAGCCGATACGCCCTTATTAAGGGCTTAGTAGGAGAGAGCTCTCCTACTCGGGGCCAAGATTCCCGGGTTAGTTTACTCTAGCCTTTACTAGTGCCTTAACGGCAAGGCTCCCTTACAAAGGGTGTAGCTAAGGGGAGGGCTCCCCTTACGCTACGGCACTCATTACACGCACGACCGGTCGAGGTCGTGCGTCTGTACTAAATAGTGAAAAGTAAACTGAATATATTTATTATGTAATTATTTAAACTAATATAAACTATATGTAACACTAAGTAGAATATTCCTAATTCGTACCTAGCTAAAATGTAGTGTACACACCTGTGTACTGACACGTGGATGGCGGACACACCACCACACCAAAGGCCCATGCCCTGATTGGTTAAAATAACCAAAGGTTCGAAACCTTTCAACCCGGCCAATACTGGCCCCAACCGTGGTGTACTCATGTACACCAACACTCAGTGTTACCCGAATGTAACCCCGTTACATCCTCTGTCTGCTGCACCAGTAAGATGATTTCCTCATCAGTAAGCCCCACATGGGCAGTGTAACCTCCTATACAGGATTCAGTAGGTCGTTGATGTCCATTGGGTTCTTCAGCCGAAGTCTCTGAATGGCATCAAGCAGCTCTTGCTCAACACCACGCTCCTCATCACTGACCTCCAGCTGAGGTGTCTCTACAATCAGGTTGGTGTGGCGAAAAAAATTTGCCACTGTTGCTGCTGAGATTTCCTCCCAAGAAATTTTGCCCCACTGAATAGCAGTCAATTGGTCAACCTTGTTGATTTCACGATCACCCCGCTCATCACGATCCACGGCACTTAGAAGATGAAAAAGGTGGTAGTGCCGTTTAAATGCCGAAATTATTCCTGCATCCATTGGCTGGATCTTTGACGTGCAGTGGGGCGGGAGAAACTGGACAAAGACATGCTCCAGCTCAAAACCGTTGTGGTGGAGTCAAGTTCAAAATCGAACACCGTAGTTTCGAGAACCTGACCACCATCGTGCCCGGCCGTCCAACTTACGGGGGGGGGGTACCCCGCGAACCTTCGCCCACGATCCGATCCGATCGTCCGCTGCTGTAAGACGACCGATCATCAACACAGGACGCCTGGTCCGATTTGTTCTTCATCTCACCTTGTGTACCCGATGGAATGGGCTGGTAACACATTCGGTGGATCGGTGCTGGGAATTGACTTGTGGTCTAAATGTGGGAGACTGTGCGGGGTATTGTACCCTGGGCGGAACTCTTCACCCTGGGTACGGGCAGACCACTTATAACTGGAGTGAGTATACTCCGAAGGGCCTATCGCTCAATCGATCGTAGAGCCCAACCAATATGAAAATAAAACTCCAATAATCCAATAGGGAGATCCAATGAGAACGTGATACACTCCACGAACAATATCTCCACGTAACAATCCAAAAGGCTTAATAACACGTTCCAAACGTGCTTAACTTGAACTTGGGAAGCCGACGAAAGTGTACTCCCGTCGAGGGACTTCCGGCGGGCCAAGTGCGTCTGTAACGCGTCCCGGACGGGTATAATGAGCTGGAGGGTATTACTCGACCCTCCGCTCCCAAACACTCTGCGGCGTGCAGAGGCGACTGATGTACAAGGCAAAACGACCTCCGGTTGAGTTAAAGGACCAACAATTAAGACATAAAACCAAAAACGCTCTTAGCAGGCGAAACCAAAACCAACACTACACTCCCTACCCCCTATCGTCCCCAATATGTACAAACATGAAAATATGTAGGTACAAGCAATCTCATGTGACTTACCAAAATCCGTGTTCTTGACACCTCTTGCACATGATAGGATTAAAAGCCTCCTGGATTTACACCAATCCGATCGCCGATAAGCCGATCGGTGTGCTGCTGACGCAAAAAGACCAAAATTCTTGGGTCCGCTTCGCCACACCGTTGGTTACATGAGAGGATGCATTATCCAGCAAAAGGAAGATCTTCCTGTTTTTGGCCTATCAATATAATACCTTTAGCGTCCAAGATCTGTTGAAAAACAAATCAAAATTCTGCTTACCTTCATATCAGCTTCGAGCTGCTTCAGCCACTCCTGAAATACCCGTCATCCACGCTTTCTTATTGTGGCGATAATAGAAGCCCAACTGCTCCCCATACTTGCGCTTAAAGCAGCGAGGTTTGTTGGCTTTACCAATGAAAAACGGCTTCAGCTTCTCAGAGCCGTCTACATTCGCAGTTAAGGCAATTGTGATCCTGGTCTATTACAAATTAAATTAGTCATTAATGAAATATAGAATGTCAGAAACTGTGAATAATGGTTTACCTTATCTTTCTTGAGTCCCTCAATGCTCTGATGCGCAATTGTCTTTTCAGGAACCATGCTGTACAACAATCCTGAAATCAAAGATTAGCACAATTCTAAGACTTTCAAATTCAACTGCACTTGCCAAACAATCCACATACCCGTTTCATCCATGTTGAAAAAATCGTTCAGTGGATACTGAGCTATGATTGCTCTCAATCCTGGTAAGGCAGCATCAATTGCCTCCTGGTCTGCTGAACCACTCTCCCCAAGGGATCTTAATGCTGTTTATCTTGTTCCGCTCCTGGAAGCGCTGCAACCATCCATTGGAGAATTTGATTGTATATTCCGGAATTCAAAGGTTCTCAGCAAACTTTTTCGCTTTAACTTTTATGATCTCTCCACTAAGAGGACTGGTACTGAAGTACCCAATGATTCTTCAAACAGCGAGTTCTTGACAACACGTGGGCTCTTTATGGCAAGCTCAGCCTCACCCAATGTCTCCACTCGGGACGCTTCTTGAGGATGAGGGAACACCAGATTGGGTTATCTTTATGCCAAACTCCTTACTAGCCCAAGCTGAAAGGGCAGTCTGGCTTATGGTCTGGTTCTTGGATTTGTGCTTGCAAATCTCAAGCCTCTGGCTGTTGGTAAAGCGTAGCTGAGACATAGCCTTAAGGCAAGAATAAAGTTAGTGAAGTCACCTGGAACACAATTCTGCAGTGTGAGACACTTGAATCTAAAAGTAAAGGATACAGTTTTTTTTTTCTCATACTTTTTCCTACTTCTGGTAATTTTCATTGTTTTGTTTTTGTTTTATGTTGTTTGAGGTTTTGTTTCGGGTTGGGTGACCTGTGTGGGTGTGTTTGATTGCTTTTCTACCAAAAAAAATTACAACTCTGTGCTCGGATAACTCATAACTTCAGGTAACTCATCGGATTTGGCATCCACCAAGACTATGAGTTATCCGAGGGACGACTGTAAATGAAAATAAACATATACCTGGTTTTTGGTACAAACTGTACTATTGATATTTTTAACCCGAATAATAAGTTTCAACACAGTTTTGATTTTGCAACAAACCCCACCAACTCTGCAACAGTTGGTGGATCAGGACACAAGTAAGCGTGGAAACTGGGGTCGATCCAGAAGATTGAGGACATATAGAGTCACGACACAGGACCGGTAGGATTTCCTCCCGACTTAACTACCACACTGGATACACTAACCAGGGTGGTAGGGGGGGGTATGCAGCACGGCGGAGGACAACTTCACGATGAGATTATTCCGGACAGCCAAATTTCTGATTCGGTATCAGAAGGCTCGGAGTTATCGGAACAATGTACCCATAGTCCAGCCAATCATCTTCTGGAAAAGGAAACGATTCAGGAGAAGAGTGTTTCTCCCTCAGAGATGGATGCGGGCCAAGTCTCGGCCACGCTAGAACACGGGCTGCGGGAGGCGAAAGCACGACGGACTTGGCTCCAAACATGGAAACATCTGATCCAGCAACTTTTCTTATGCATATTCAACAAAAAACTAACCAAAAAGCATTGTGGAGTACCCCCACACGTATAAAAACAGGTTTCCCTAAAATATAGGTCGGGCAAAACATTTTTCATTTGTGAGACCAGATCAGAAAAGATTTCCAAAGGTGAATGCCAAGGAGACGTAAAAATTACTGGAACTGTATGAATTGATCATCATACAATTGGATCAGCCGTGGATGAGATGGAGTTCACGAGTGGTAAAGGACATCAGTGGAGCTGTAGTGGTCATCTAAGCAATCATTGACCACCTTACTACAGCGTGAAATTGGTCAAGCCCGTGTCCACATTGCGGACAAATCGTATGAGCCACCACCACCACTACTACGATGGGCAGACGAGGTCCGGGGTCAACAGCAGCAGTCGGAGCAGCACAAAACGAAGCAACGCCCCTTCATGTTCTTAACGGATGTGTACTCCCCAGATACAATCAAGCGGCTGCAATTTATTTGTGAACAACGGTTTCGTTGGCGCATGAACGAAGATCTACGTGACGGTACCGAAGATGAATGGTTTATCGTCAAAGGGATTGCATAAGGAGCTATCATAGCACGTTCTCTGCCGCAGTTCATACGGAAGATAATTAACAAGGATGATAGGCTTCGGCTAATGCAGACAATACGGGCCCAGGTAGAAGGCTGTCTCGTGATGGAGCCGCATGGAGAAAACGAGATTAAGGAGGCATTTATAAGCACTCGGAAATTGCAGGAGAGTATCGCCACAGCAGCAACAGCAAGAGGCAACGGGTCAGCCCGCCTTTGGGAAATGGAGGCACAATTAACTACAATTAGTTATGAAAAGCCTAACCATACAATCTATTTCCTCTTTACGACCAGAGAGATACCGAGACGATATGTCGGGGTAGTTGTACCTTTCTTGGGGAAAGACCATCGCCTATCCAATATGCACATGATGAGATTTATAACCCTGGTGATACGAAGGCCACATGGAGACGAAAATGTGAGGCTCAAGGGTCGGACCTACCGCTACAAGGCGCTTATACAATGATTATCCGGAATATCTCCAGGATGATGGAAATGACTAAGGTACATATGTTGCTTAAGCATCATATTCACTTACCATTTCATTTAGAAAACATGGACACTGGAGGACCTTGTCCGAGACATCGACGGAATGGAGGGTAGTATGTGAATCAGCGGGATGTCCGGAAGGTATGCGCGGAAAGTTGAGAATCGACTGGGGCGAAACGCTATTCACAAACTATCGAGCATTCCCCCATGCGGGGAAGAAAACAGTGCGCACGCTGCGGTCAACCGGACCACCAAATCGGATCCTGCACTACGGAGTTGCAACAATTGCTACAGGAAGATGCATAGTCATCACAACGAAGGCTATTGAAGAGCCTAAGGCCCCCGCACCGTCTTTCAATAGTATGAACCAACTTCGGACTGAAGTATCGGCGAATCGGATGCAGCGCAGTCAGGTAGACAACATCAGCGCGAGTAAAACAGGACAGCAGGAAGTACCACCTAAGAAAGAACCAACTTCCGAGGTATCGGCCGTACAGGAGGTAAAGAACGCCGACACTTTCACTTTGGAGGAGAAGGGCGCGAGCGTCCAAAACACGGAACCAATCAAGGCAACTTGGGTCACAAAGAAACCCTTACGGAGACGACAAAAGGACCATGTTTTACAGGTCAATAAAGGAGGAATCACCGAGACCATCCAAAAGAAAGGGGTGGACACACCAACAGATGGGACAGACGGTCCAAGACCACCTGTATTGAAGGATACTTCAGGACGAGTGATGCGGAAACCGACGAATTCGGAAGAGGTGGAGCTTGGAATGCGTGAACATACTGCCAAACAAGTGATCATTTTGACACTAGCGTCTTTGGACAAGATTGAAGGTACAGTGAGATGGAATAGAGCTACATGGCAAAGGTAACAAACCCATAGGAAGATCGCCCAATTAGCCCTGGCCTTTTCAGAGATGGGGGTTACACCAGTCCGGACACCGGCGACTGGGAACTGTCAAGCATACGAGATAGCACAGGCACTGGCGTGCTCACAGCTGGGAAAATTCCCACGGGTATTAGCGACTTTGGCCGAAAACGTGAAAGTCGAAAGCCTAGCCAGAGCACTGATCGATTTTGAGAGTAAATTCCCGGCCGGGATTCGTAAACAGACATTGACAGCGTTGGGGCGTGGTCACGACAAAATGTCTGCCAAGGTCTCAGCACAGGAGTTCCGGCAGTATCTGAGTGAGTATGCATTTAGTGGTTCCACCCTAAAATACCTCGTTCCGGCTACAGCATGGGGAAGAAATGACACGCTAGCAAGTATTTGCTCGATGTTACAACGGGATATTTTCGTGGTGAACACATTACCAGGAGGCGTGGCGTACGGGGCGGTACATTTCCACCCTGAGGTGCGTACCATCAACTCTCTAACATACCAACATAGTGGTGAATACACTCTATGACTGGATGAGTGTGTTAAAACAGTCAAGAATATGAAGAATCAGGCAGTAAACGGTACACAGCAGATGCCGTTGATTCTACACTTCGAAGAGGCGCACTAAGCTGCCTGTCTGCGCGGACTAAGGGGAGGAGACAGTGCCGCCGGAACAACCACACAGGACTTAGACATGCGCAGTGAGCCGGTAGAAACATGCGATCTAGTGTCAAATCCTCCTGAAAGCCCAGATGTGCTGATGGAATCTGTATGCAAACTCACCTCCACAACACCATCGGCATCCCATAATAGTATTCAGGTTCCATAAACAAGAGGGTAAGGGACCATGTTTAACGGTCTGAACTATCGACAGACGGGGAGGAACATATCTGGAAGAACGCCATGAATAGTCTCAAGGCATATTGGACTGTCCATACACGGGTCAAATTTCCGATGGTAACAGCGACAAGAATGACATGGATGGAAGCGGCTAAGCGAGAGGAAAATCAGCTATTACATTTGCTAAAACCGACTAGAGGAGGACCCAAGATCCTAGATCTAGTGGACGAAGCAGTGCTGACCCAACTCACGTTATCTTTTCGTGAACAGTGTTGGTACGCGGTGATAGACCTCGGGAAACGAGGGTCATGCGAAGGAATCGAGGAGGCGTGGTTCCAGGAGTGGGAAAGACGGGTCTCCAGTGTTCCAACCTCGCAATTAAAGGCTGCCATTATGAGCAGCACAACGGTTTGTGAGAAGATACGTCAAGCGCAGTATGTCAGAATAAACTAATTTGTTTATGTGTGCCTAAATACACTGCGACATTGGCACGGAACATCCATTGTGCGCATCTGTATGGGGAACAACAGGCGAAGTTACTAGGCTCATAATTTCGGTCGATCGATTCGATCATTTAATTACTCAAACGACACCATACTCTCGCAGTAACAAACGTGGAATATCGGAAATTACTCAGAAATATCGAAAGTGGAGAAGCGAGAGCATGGTGGAATCTGGTTACCTTTTTTCGTGAAATATTAAGACACACCAAGGAGGAGGAAGTATCCACAGTGACTCAGATGTGCTCGGATGTAGGAGCGCTAGTCGATGTTAGGGGCAGCCAGACGAAAGCACGGTTCCATCATCCCGTTATGAGTGAACCTCTGAAAGCGGATGTATACTCATCCTTTCGATCGTTACATGAGAAGGAATATACGCTGGTGCCACCACAAGATCAAGATCAACTAGTCAGGCGACCTCAGGACATATGGATAGCTAGCCAAAATGTGAGGGGTTTCCCGGCACGTAGTCGATTGGAATGGATGCAGGTGTGGAGAGAGATACGACTGTCGCCTGATATCATTTTCCTCCAATAAACGCATATTGATTCGACTGAAGAGGCGGAGGAAATGACAAAAGCCTGGGAAAGTATGTGGAAATATAACAGTAATTTGAAACGACTTTCTTACTGGAGCATTTCAAAACTAAGGCGTCAGGAGTGGCGATTTTATTTCACCTTCGAATAGCGTCAGAGGCACAACCTTGGAAGACAGAAGAATGTAGTTCACGATATACAGGAGTAACTTTTTCGAACTGGACTTTGGTAAACATTTACGGCCCAACAGGAGATAAACTGGAAAAGGATTTTTTTTCACACGCTCGAAAAGATACGCCCATCGGCTGATCAACACTTAATAGTCAGTGGTGATTTTAATTGCGTGGAAAGTCCGGTGTTAGATAGGCTAGGCGTACACAGATCAGCAGAGACGGAGAGTAAGGAGTTATCATCAATGGTAGAGCTATTACGATTACAAGACGCACGGTTAAGTATGACTTCAGCACTCGAAGAGATAATCCCGATCACGTCAGTGAGTTTGTTTAAGTACTGGAGAGAAGCACAAGCTAGCCGCATAGACCGGTTTATATATACAGCGGTCTCGTGGGCTGGGTCCAATGGCTACAAACGACGGAGCCAGTTCAACACTCGGACCATGAGGAGCTCCAATTACACCTTCCGTCTTCCCCGGACAGGCACGATCACTCAACGGATTCTGACAGCGGCATATCCTTTTCGAAGTTCAAGTGTCGTTGAAGTCCAACAAGAAGTGAGTAACGCCATCCAACAGGTGACAGATGAGTGGGAGCATTGTGGTGGAGCGGCTGATCAAAGTTTTTGAAGCTTGATCAGGCGTTACCACGGCGCCCGGACTGCCGTATAACGAAGCGTGTTCTCCGGTTGTCATGTAACTGCTTGTGTTTGTAGCCGGTGCGTACAAGCACGGTGCGGCTAGCGCACAGAGGAAGACTATCCTTAAGCGGCGATACGCCGCTACTTAGCCGATACGCCCTTATATAAGGGCTTAGTGGGAGGTTGCTCTCTCACTCGGGGACAAGATTCCCTGAGTTTACGGTTAGTAAAGACTAACGCCTTGTTCCAAGGATTCCCTTAGTAAGGGGGTAGCTAAGGGAGCTGCTCCCTTTTGCTATAACACTCACTGCACGCGCGACCGTTCTGGGTCGTGCGCCTAGCAGTCTTCAGTGTATTTGTAAACTGATTAATTTATTTAATATAAAATTAGCCTAACTTAATAAACTAATATAAACTATATGCAATACTAGGTAGAACTTACTTAATTCGTACCTAGACGAAATGTAGTGTACACCACCTGTGTACCAACACGTGGCAGGCTGCCACTCCTTCACCAAGGGCTCCTGTCCTGATTGGTTAAAACAACCAATAGGTCCAAACCTTTCGGACTGGTCAATACTTGACCTTAACCGTTGTGTACTTACGAACACCAACGTAACCAAATTTAACCCCGTTACAGTGTTCCTGCTCACCTTGTGTACCCGACGGATTGGGCGTGGGTCGCTCTCCAGGTGGAGGGGATGTCACTCTGCAATTCATTGATGCAAGATTGGGGTAATTCGTAACGAGTCGACTGGTGTCGATCAGGTGCGATCAGGCTTGATCAGGATTGATCAGGATTGATCAGGCACAAATAGTCAATGATCAGGGCTGCTGATCAACAATCAGGGGATGATCAGGGTCGATGATTGGTGATCAGGGATGATAAGGGTCGATAATCGATGATCAAGGGGTGATCGACGATCAGGGATGATCGGGATTCATCAGGATTGATCAGGATTGATCAGGATTGATCAGGAACGCTGATCGGTCCAGTTGATTCCCCACGAATTGGCACGAGTTGCGAACAGGTGATCGCAGGTTGCTGGTTGCAGATCGACGATCTGGGTGGTGATCATCGAAGGGGTACTTGATCAAGCATCGGAAGTCTTCACCACTTGATCACTGAGCCTCTCGAGCTTAATTCTTCAATAGAATACCCAAATTACCTTGTATTCTAAACTTAAACCTTAAGGGGGGAGGTCGATCAGCGCGTTCTACGGGATGATCGACGATTTCCACTAAAATCCACCTAGAGTTCCCGTGGGGCGCTTAGAGCAGCCGAACTACTAGGGGCAAAAAAACGTGGACTAATGGGGAAGAGGTGAGAGCGCACTGCTCGATAACGTTCCCAAAAAACAAAAACCTTTACAAAAATACCGCTGGAAAAGAGGGCGGAGTCGCGGGGCGAGTTCTCAACACTCTACGTCTGCCGGTGGGCCAAAAATGCACTAGGTGCTCCCGCCCGGGACGTAGAGGTGTATATTAGTGCGGAGAGGCGCAAAGGCTCCGTCCCTGAATGTCCTTAGTTGATGGACTCAAAAGGAGAACTTTATTAGCACTTAAATCTTAAGAACTACCAATTACCTAATATCAACCAATCAGAATTACCCATTCCCAGTTTCTCCGTCGACCAGTTGACTTGATTTTTCTGTCGTCCGTCGCTATCCGTTTGGTACCCGTACCTAGTCGTCCCTTCTCACGATGCCCCGTCTATGTACCGTCCATGTACACCACAGTTGTACATACAATCGTACACACAGTTACTCACCTGGTTGTGCCCACAGTCACACCCCCAATTATGTACCAATTTCATGGTACACTTTACCACAGCATCATCAGCTTCCTTGGGACTGTCTCATAGGGAAGTACCGTCAAGCGCTGCAACAGACTAGGCGACGACTTAAGTACCACCGACGCAGAAGAACCAGTCGCTTGAGACGAAGACTGCGGGACAGTTGTACTAAAAGAGATGAACTAATATCGAGTGGCATGGTTGACCGAAAAATGATCAAGTCAGGCAAGAAGGTGCGCTTTCTGCATCGGGCTTCATCAGACATTCGATGGTTATATAAACGTGTCTCAATATGGGAGAAAGACCAAACGGTGACAAAAATAGACTTTGAGAACGAGGGGACAAGACAACCACCAGCCACAGTAGAAGACAAATTTGAAGCTACATGGGTCAGTTTATTAGGAGTCAGACATAGTCGCGTTACGAAGGATAAGATGGACCCAAAACTTCAATGTTTCTTGCGTGGAGCAGTCATGAGGAAGGTGAAGCCTTCCCAAAATGAGCTATTAACGTGTAGAATAGACGAGGATGAAATTTTCACAGCAATCAAATCGCTGTCGCGGAACAAGTCACCGGGACCGGACGGGATAGGAAATGAATTCTACAAGGATTTTTCAACCGTCCATATCAAACCGTTACGTGCTTTATTTAACAGGACCATTGAAGGAGAGAAGCCACCGGAATCAATCCTACAAGCGTTGGTAATTCCTTTTCGAAAGAATGGAGACTCGGCCAACGCGATGTATTACTGGCCTATATCCCTTTTGCAATCGAGTTATAATATATTCGCGAAGATATTAGCAACCCGACTTCAGCAATTTCTATGGGAGCTGATAGGGGTCTCCCAGCAAGGATTTGTTGCAGGGAGACGACTGCACCGTGCAGTTATCCTCATGCAGGCATTATTGCAAACGGGGCAAGATGACATAAATCTGGAACCTGAAGACAGTCCAGCAGTTCTTTTTCTTGATTTCGCGAAAGCTTATGACACTGTGGATAGACTATATCTGTATGGGACTTGAGAGCGTTTGGTTTTTCCCCAAACTTCATTGGGTTGGTGGAAAGGTTACATCATGGTACAACAGCGCAGTTTAAAGTAAATGGAGAATTATCAGAGCCAATCATGATAACCCCCGGAATACTCAAGGCTGCCCATTGGCTCCGTTACTTTTCATTCTGGCGGTAGAACCATTATCGATAGCGATCCAGGAGGAGAAGTCAATCCAGGAACTCAGACCGTGTCGACTGCGTACGCTCCACAAGTTCTCAGCCTTCGTTGACGATTACACGGTCTTCTTGCAACAGGCAGGATAGATCAAAAAAGTGCTAGGTTTGGTTGACATCTTTGGGGAATTGTCAGGTCTGAAAGTTCAAGTACGCAAAAGCAAGATATTGTTTCTGAACAAGGCAATCGTCCTTCAAGACTGGCATGACATCCCTATTTTAAAATCGACAGAGACGACGAAGTACCTAGGTTACGTTGTTGGATGGACGGACCTTACGGAAGTGAATTGGGTGAGGATACTACAAAGTATACGAAGACGACTTCAGGTGGCAACAATATTCGGTACGACAGTTATGGAAAGAGTTATGCTATTTAACACCATTGCGCTGCCTGCAATCCTTTTCACGGCCAAGATCTACCCCCCCCCCCAACATATCCTGCATCAACTGGTTCATATGCAGAAGCAGTTTATATGGGCGAAGGCCACTGCAGGGGATACTGTACGGCACAAAATATCACCCGCGCTTCTGTATACGCCAAAAGGGGCAGGGGAGATGGGCTTTATTGCGATTCCACTGGAAATTCGAGTTCAACGGGTAAGAGATGCTACTTCTTGGCTAATTGAACCGCCTTCTGTATATAAATAGTCGTGGCTAAGCTGGAGACGGGTACAGATGGATCGTAAACAACTCAGGAACCTTACTCCTCATACGCGGAGGAGGAGATAAGGATATAGTGCGTCCTCCAGAGGAAAATGGGCTGATCTACGCCAGGAAATCGGACAGTGTATGAGCCCAGATGAAGAGCAATCTACCCAGTTACAGCGGTACATTCAGCGTTTACCATTCCAACTTAATTCGTTTTGGGACGGAGGTTGTATGGACTATAGGAGAGGGATACGTAATGGAAGTCGTATTACGCTAACTCTTGATTTAGCGGACCTGCCGATGCACACTAGTTTCACGCCGTCGATGGAAACATTCTGGGGGAGCTTTGCATAGTATTCAAATCCATGGATCATAGATGGAAAATGTGATATGTTACGGGTAGCCAGATACAAAAAGATACGACAAGGATCGCTCAATGAAATGCGGATTCGCCGTATTTCCGGAGCTGTATTTGAGTGGCAGGCACAAGCTATTATAGATATCATTCACGCACGACGTATCATCATTGAGTTGATGTACGGGATTATTGTTTTCTCGCCAAGGGTGGAGGCGGGTAAATGTATCGGGGATTTACCCCTATACAGATGTATGAGCCTAAGCGTTATTATACGGATATGACGTGGGAGAAGCTAGCGGACGGTTTGTGTAACAGGACTGATCCTGTTACAGACTTACACTGTATATTGCGAGGAAGCGCGCAATACAATTAGGGCAGGATTAGTTGGTAAAAACTAATCCTATACTAAAAGTAAATATAAATATTTACTTGGGTTTGAGAACTCAAAATTAAGAGTGTTTATTTAATGGGTGGTTAGCGGCTAATAGTAGAATAACTACCTAATTAATATAATAATATCAAGTATTCAACTAACTGTACTATTAGTTAACCTGCAAGATTCGGTATTTATACCGAATCGACTTTTCCTTCGTAGATTATAATAACTTATAATCTCTTATTTAAATTTCAGACAACGCGTCTGAAATTATGATATTCTAACTTGAATATCAATTATGTAATTGCACCCCATTACATCACCCCCACTTAAGGTGGTTGGCCAATAATAATTCTTATTTTGGCCAATCATAGGTGGAACTTGTTGGTCGTTCTCATTTACCAACTGATTGACCATCGACTCGATGGTCAAAGCACGCGGCGGCGCTCTAAAGAGCGCTGCTGAAAACATCGAAGGAGCTTCTTCCTCCGCCTCAGCACTAGGTGTTGAGGTGTTGAGTGACAACAGTGACGCTGCATTAGCAGCGTCAACTACGCAAAGGTCGGAAGACGTACCGTCTTCGACCTCAGATGCTGCTAAGGCGGCATCTGGCAAGAAACAGGGAGATGTTGCTAATGCAACATCTCGCACGATGACAACCCCCGAATGGTGTGTTGCCAGGAAGGGTTCTTCCATGTTTGGAGACAGTTCTGACTCCGAACAAAGTGATTGGGGCACAGATGTCCCCGAGAAAGTATATAGCGAGTCGAAACTCGCTAGGTGCTCATCGCCTAACAGCGATGATAACTCTTGTGTCGCTGTCATAGCTGACAGCGACAATGATCATCACAGATGGTTGCGGGAACGCAGAACCGCCCCACCTGGACCAAGTACGTCTCCACGTCGGGGTGGTTTAACCCCGGCGCGTGGTGTTGAAGCAGGCGGTGTTCCGCCTTCTAAAAGAGCTCTAACAGAATCGGCGCCTGCCGCTTCTGAAGCGTATCATCGTACGAAACCACATGTTCCGTACAGAGTGGGGTTTTGGACCCCTGGATGGTCTATTGCCCCCAACAGTGGCGTTCACCGTAAGCGGGACTGCCAATATGCGTTTTTCGATATCAACGTGTTGGATGACTGCGAAGACATCCAGTCACGTCGATTCGATCGAAGTACAGACTATAGACGTCTGTAATTTATTGACCTCTTTTTCCAGGTTCTATATTATTCGAGCCGGAAAGGGTCAAGGAGGAACAGGGACGATAAAGACGCCCTGACACAGAGTTGGAACGCTTTTGTTGACAATTACAAAAAAAGCCCAGATGATTACGTGAATAAAGTTCACGTAATGCGCGAGCGCTTTTTAAAGCACTCGCGAACAGGCAAAATGTAATACATCCATTTTGCTTGCATCAAAGAAGGTTTAAACTGTGGTTTCCCTTCTCACCTCGTTTGCCCGAGGTGTCCGCAAGGCGCTCCTCGTCTGTCGGAGGAGGAGTTTGGGGGGTACGGTGGATTTTCCGTACCCGCCGAAATTCAGGGTTTAATTGATACCCTGAATGCATCAACACCTACTGTTGATGCTACTTCGCATTATGAGTTTGAGACTTCTTCTAAAACTCAGTAAAAAGGTCTGGGGCGTCGGCCCTCAGAACTTCAATCGGCTCCCAAGAGTCGAACTCTTGGGGATATCCCAGCCAGCTTACCAAGTACTCGGTACGCTGCCCCTTCTTCAAAGGCACCGAGCGCTTCGAGATCAAGCGCTCGAGGATATATCGCTTGTCCCCCTGATTATCAATCAGGGGCGGCCGAGGTTGAGAATTCCCTCGCCGTTGTTGTTGCGGAGCATGGTTCTTTGCTCCGCAAGCTCGAGGAGGGTTATTCCTCCTTGAGCAGCGATATGTATCACTGTGTGAAGACACATCGATCTCTTCGCGAGGATGTCCGCGACATCCTCGGAGCGCACACTGCCCTCCAGCAGAAGAATGATCTTCTGTACATTGAGCTTTCCCGCTATAAGGGAGAGCTCGATCGGCGCACGGCTGATCTTGAGCAGTCGAAGGCAGAGGTAGCGACTCTCCGCTCTGCTCACCAACGGCTGGAAGCCGATTACAAGTCTCTCTTGGGAGACTTGGAGAAGCACGGTATCTTCCGTGGTTCTGCGTCTCGTCGTAAGACGAAGACGAGTGATACGGCTTGAGCCGCCCAACATAGAATGTTGGGTGAAGCCTCATTTTTGTGGGAATGTCTAAGGTATAGGCATTCCCCCGAATCTCTTGGACCTTGAAGGGTCCAATGTACTTAGGAAGCAACTTCCGTGTAGGGAAGTTGCTTATTGCATGTTTAGGCAAATTAGTAGTACTTAGTAATACTAATTGACCTTTAAGAAAGGAGTTTTTGTTCTTCCTTCCTTGTTTATCTGCATTTTGCTTCTGCTTATCAAAAGCAGAGGCAAGTGCATCCTTTACATAGCGTATTACAGCTTGGCGCTGTAATACAAATTCATCTACTGCTTTATCAGCAGTAGGTGCATTGTCCTCGTTGTCTGCAGCCATTGCTGCAGACACATATTCATCGTATGCAGCTTCAGTTTTAATTGAAGCTGCTTCCGCTTCTACTGTACTTTCAGTAGAAGGGCCATCGTTTTGTTCACAAGTTGCAGTCGCAACTTGCGCATTGACTCGCTCAAAATTTGAGCGGGTCCCACCCACTTAGATTTGGCGTACCGCCAAGTAAAGCTGGGGTTCGTGGATGCCTTAAGGCATTCACGTAGAACGGTGTATGCTTAGTTGAAACATGCACCGAATTGTTAATCGCGAATTCAGGGAGTGACAGGTAGTCACTCCACTGTTCAAAGGCATATGCGTATGATCGCAAGATGTCTCCGAGAACGCGGTTAACCCGTTCCGTCTGCCCATCCGTTTCCGGATGGTCCGCAGTTGACATCTTCAACTGGATTCCCAACAATGAGAACGTTTCTTTCCAGATGAGAACGTTTCTTTCCAGAACGTCCTGTAAATCTCGGATCTCTATCCGAGACAATGTCTTCCGGTATTCCGTTTGCACGGAATACCGTATCAACGAATATCCGCGCTGTTTGGGCGGCGCTTACGTTCGCTGATACTGCAGTAAGATGTACCATCTTACTCAAACGGTCTACAAAGACCACTATTCCAGTCTTCCGACTATTGTCGGGTGGAAGACCGAATACGAAGTCCATTGAAATGGACTTCAAACACTCTGTCGGAACCGGCAGAGATTGCAGCGGAGCCTGTGCAGACTGCGCAGGCTTAACGCGCTGGCAAATCTCACAAGCGCGTACGTATTTCCGTACCCACTTGTACTGGTTTCGCCAGTAAAAGTCACGTGCGAGAGAAGAGTATGTCTTCTCTCGACCTTGATGCCCCGAAATCGGTGCATCATGATACTCAAACATAATTTGATGTTTGAGATCATCGTCGTTCGGAACGACGATGCGACTTTCATCTTTTTGGTCTGTGCTGTAAAGCAGCAGACCATCGTGCAGTCGATATCGATGCACGCAAGCGCGGAGGAACTCTGGGAGTTCGTCGCGCTTCTCACTTGATTGATTACTTAAGTAATCAATCAACAGACTTGTCTCCTCGTCTATTTTGTACGCCTCGCGCACTTGTCGTATAATTGACGACGAAAAAGCATTGCAACGGATCGCTTTTGCACTGGCACCTTCGGTTACGGACGCTTTCGTCTCGTAATCGGGCCTTCGTGATAGCGCATCCGCTATCACGTTCAACTTTCCGGGTCTGTATTCAACCGTAAAGTTGTACTCAGCAAATAATGACAGCCATCCTGCCATTCTTTGAGAAATGTGTGGTGAATACACGGCCGTGCGTAGCGACGCATGATCCGTGTAAACCACAAACGGTCTATCTCCCAATAGATAGATCCGAAACTTGGCCAGTCCATACCTTATGGCAAGGAGTTCCTTGTCATGCACTGGGTAGTTGCGCTCGGCTGGGCGCAGCTGACGCGATTGATAGCAGATTACGCGATCACGATCATCGTGATCACGCTGCATCAAAGCACAGCCGATAGCGAAATCGCTCGCGTCGCAAACGACGTGGAACGGACGCTCGTTATCGGCTATAGCCAAGACAGGCGCTTCAGTCAAGCTTTGCTTGACTGCATCAAAAGCATCTTGGCATTGGGTATACCAATGCCATTCGACATCTTTCTTAAGTAATTGAGAAAGAGGTCGTATTAACCCAGCATCGTTGCACGAATACTTGTGCAAATATTTTGCCAACCCAAGGAACTTTCGAAGTTCCTTAACGTTGTTTGGCGTAGGCGATTCAACGATCACCCTGATCTTTTCTGAATCAGAGCGCACCCCGTTCTTGCCCACAAAACATCCAAGAACGGGTATCTCAGGTGCACCAAAGGTGCACTTCTTTAGATTTGCATAGAGCTTATGCTTACTCATAAGATCTAACACTCGTCGTAGATGTTCCATATGGACATCTAGATCGCTTTTATCGTGTTCAACCTTACTATGGATGAACACGTCATCGAAATAACTCGGTGCGAATTCTCGTACCGGGCGTAATAGATGCGTTACGCATCTGTTAAACGTAGCAGGGCATTTCGAAGCCCCTGCGGCATAGCAAGACACTCCCAAAGCATGCCGCTTGGGGTGCTTACCGCCGTGAGAGGGATATCCTTCTCACGCATTAGGATTTGATAAAATCCATCTCTTAGATCGAGAGCACTAAAGATGGTGCTCCCGCGCATGCCATCAATGATGACATCATTTCCCGGTATCGGCGTCTGCTCCGGTACCGTCGCTGCGTTCAGCTTGTTGTAAGCGTGAAAGATTCTCCACCCACCTGTGGACTTTTTCACACAAAAGGTGGGGGTAGAGTGCGGTGATATAGACTCCCGCACTTGGCCTGCTTTACGACGAGCTTCGAAAAGCTCGTCGATCGCTTTTACTTGATCACGCGGCAACGGCCATTGCCGCGTAACACAATACTTCGTTCCTGGCACGATGTCAATCTCATGACGAGTCCCTTATCCTTAGGGAGCTCGCTAAGTACTTCTTCTGGGAATACGTCAGCGTATTCCCAAAGTACCTCATAAAATGGGGGGTTCGCTTTAAGTGACTCCCAGCTCTGCGCTTCAAAGCGCTGAACTTTGGTTTGATCATTGGGAACCTCTTTCCCAATGTTTTCCACTTGTAACGTGGATATTCGTTCACGAATATCCACTACATCATCTGTTGCTACGATAATACAGATCCGTTCGATCTGATCATCGTGCAAGTTTCTTATAAACTTCTTCCATCTTATCGCTGGAAGAGTCATCACCTCCGAACCTTCTTTCGGAGGGTGTTCCATCAACAGAGACTAGGTAGCTAATCCGGTCTCCGTTTGCGTCAAGACGTTGATCGTCTGCAGTACTTGAGCCTACGCCTAGTGCAGAGCCGACACTTGCAAGAGCTCCGGCTATACCTGATAACGCATACGGACTTGCAAAACAATTGCAAAGCTAATTACCGGCACTGATGATATTAGCGATTGCACATTGGCATATTTCATTAAGATAATTTCTGAAAAGCCTGCTTGCCCTATATGACTTAGGCCGCCTTCCCCCCATGCTCCTATACTATCCTTGAGCTGTATCATCGCTATACAATGTATGATTGTATAGAATATCGGCCATGAGGCTACCCATATTAACAGCTTAACCATTAATGTGATATGGTTCCACCCCCCTGGAAGCAGAGATAGCGGCAATACTACCACAAACAACATCACTACAAGAGCTAGCATTGTTGGTTGTACGGCAGCAGGTATCAAAGCTTCAGACATTTGCCCGCCAATGATAGCTCCCATTGATTGTTGGAATATCGTCTCGACGGAACTGTCCATGCAATCAGACGCAATCGTCTGATTGACTGCTACACGGTGATTACGATTCACCGTGTGCGAATACTCATCATCATGGTGGCCACTGCCTACCATGGAATTTTCTTGGCGATCAGATGTGCTCGTCTGATCGGCCGCCTGTTCTGCGACACGGTGGTCTTTATCACCCTTGTGCATGTCTAACGCAACGTGGTGGGCACTGGACACCACGGAGTTGTGCTCACGATTGCAAGCGATCGTGAGTTCACTCTCATCAACACAGAATTATTTCATCGTGTTGGAACGTTCGGTCGCACAGTGGGTGTTTCCCACCGTGGATATCACTTCATTCTCACGGTGGTCTTTATCACCCGTGGAATGTTTCTCTCCAACACGCAACGACTCTTCTGTTGCGTGTGGTAGTCCCTCTGGACTCTCACCAGCGGAGGTACCTTCCGCTGATCGTGTCGGAACAGACCTGGTGGTGCCATCGCTATCCACCAGACTGTCCGACTCTGCGGTTGTATCTTCTGATACAGCCGGATTACACACAGGGTGATCAGATCCTGTGGGTCCGCCGCAGTCGATCGATAGGTTAACTCAGTCGATCGAAGGTTTAAACTTGGACATCCATGGGATTCCAAGTATCACACCAAACTTGTCATCTAAATTGAGGACGATGAATTCATCCTCGAATGACAGTTCATTAAACTTGAAGCGTGTTTTAATCACACGCTTTGGAATAGTCACGGTTGCACCTGTTGCTAACCGGACTGACAACATACTTTGTGGGGTTTCTACCTCCACGAAGCTCAACAGCGTTAGACTCTGAGTTCTAACGAAATTGTTTGACGCTCCAGTGTCAAACAAAGCTCGCATGGGGACATCGCTCCCGTGCGGCTTAACCTCCAGGGTGATAAGAGGCTTTTCATCACCCTGCACCTTTTGACAGGACATAGTCCCGTCTGGGTCTATTACCCTCACATGCCCTACGTCGGCATGTGGGATATCATTCCCAGTAGGGCGCCCCGCCCCTACTGGTGATTTACGTTTCTTGCACCAACAGGGTGATGTCCCTGTTGGTGTCGCCGTGCAGCGGACGGTTCCGTCCGCTGACTGCGTGGCACCGGACGCGGTGCCATACACTCATGGGCAAAATTCCCCACTTTCGCGCATCGATTGCAGCGAATGTTCTTCTTAAATTCGGTTGCTTCGAGTTCGAAGAAACCGCAACCGATAGTCCATCGGCTCTGGACCTCCACCGCCCATCCTCTGGCGCGGGTGGCTGTTTCCTGAGACGAAGTGTGGACTTCGTCTGCCCGACTGCTGATTGTTGACATGCTGTTGCGGCATGTCAAAAGCGAAGGGCTGTTGAGCCCTTCGGCTGTACCCAGGATGCGATGACGCTGGTCGCATGCTGAACTCTTCACGGATGCTCATATCAATGGCATCCCTTAGAGTCTTCGGCGGGTGCCGGTAAAGACTCTGTTTGACGGGACCATCATTGAGTCCCTTCATGAAGCCAGTGACCTGCATAGCAGGGGGCACCGGCTCATACACAATATTTGACAGCAAATATTGCGTCTTCTGAGCGTAAGCTTGAAGGTCAAGCTTACCTTGCCGGAGTTCCATGAACTCCTGCCGACTACTTAGCTCCATTTCTGGAGCTTCAAAGTTGAGCTTTAGCTCAGCTTTAAATTCCTTATAAGTAAGGAACGCAGAGTCATCAGTGGCTCTGCGACTCATTGCCCATGCCCTAGCTCTGCCGCCCAGACATGTTGTGGCGAAGTACGCCTGTTGACGTTCGTCAACAATATTTTGCGCAGAGATGGCATCTTCCACCTCTGCGAACCATCTACGAAGGGGCTCGCCCCCTTCACCGGTAAAGGGCGGTACTCGCGCCTTTACCACTTCAACGCTATGCGTTGCAGGTGCAGATGCGGTCCGCGCTGCCTCTTGCGCGGGCTGTGCTGGCTTTTCTAGGTGGTTTCGCCTAAAGCAATTCACCACCTCTATCACTTTCTCCGGGACTTACCCTGGAGGAAGGTAATGATGTCGGTCCCCATGGACCGAACCATTTCCACCGTCGCGTCTTTACTGCGCGACGAGAAGTGGGGGAAGTGTTTCGTCACCACTTCCAGCGTTCTCTCTCGCTCGGCAGGCGTCATGTCTCGCGACATGATGCCGAGCGGCTCTTAATCTTCGCTCCGCTAGTTGACTAGCGGAATGGAGCTGTGGTCGTTAAGACGGACCACAAAGTGCTACCAGGTGTAACAGGACTGATCCTGTTACAGGCTTACACTGTATCTTGCGAGGAAGCGCGCAATACAGTTAGGGCAGGATTAGTTGGTAACAACTAATCCTATACTAAAAGCAAATATAAATATTTACTTGGGTTTGAGAACGCAAAATTACGAGTGTTTATTTAATGGGTGGTTAGCGGCTAATATTATAGTAACTACCTAATTAATATAATATTATCAAGTATTCAACTAACTGTACTATTATTTAACCTGCAAGATTCGGTATTTATACCGAATCGACTTTACCTTCGTAGATTATAATAACTTATAATCTCTTATTTAAATTTCAGACAACTCGTCTGAAATTAAACTGTGATATTCTAACTTGAATATCAATTATGTAATGGCACCCCATTACAGTTTGATAGAAGGATACGACAGGTTTGGAACGTCATCAGTGACTTTCAAGCGATCAAACAATGGGATATTATGGAATAATACCAGCGACATAAACCAAGTGGCTGTTTTCCCACCACACCCGGCAATACATGGTATACCCTGGCGTTTATGTGATGGAACGACGATTAGGAAGATGCCCTTTCAAGTACGAAGGGCAATCAAGCGGTTATATCATGAAGGCATTTCACGACAATTCGGACAGATCATGGAGAAATGGAAAGACAAGTGCCGAGCAGATAAATGGATGTCGGCGGTACAGTAACAAAGTCCAAGGCAACTGTGGGAACATCGACATATGCTGACAGATTATCAACTTTGGGTGAACTATAGAGTGGCGACACTTCAACTCAATACTTTCACAATAGACAGTGGTACCAGTGTCCATGTCAGGTTGACGAGAAATGTTTGGCACCGGGTAGAGGGGTAACAAATATTTTGTGGGGATGGCCAAGAGTCATCAGGGTCTGGCGGTTCATTATTTCTAAATGGAAAGGTGAGTTTGTCAACGAAGACCAAGTGC
The DNA here is from genome assembly GCA_026184515.1 of Peronosclerospora sorghi. Taxonomy (NCBI): domain Eukaryota; phylum Oomycota; class Peronosporomycetes; order Peronosporales; family Peronosporaceae; genus Peronosclerospora; species Peronosclerospora sorghi. The sequence continues at coordinate 18,008,028 of CM047584.1, forward strand.
AAAGATACGGATATGCAGTCGCGACACGGAAATCGCCGGAGATTATGCTGGAAATGAAGTGACGCATTTCTAAAGTATGTCGACTGTTGAAGATCCACCTTAAGGTGCAGTGGGATATCAGTTGTGTTATTCCACCGTGACCAATATGGGTTACACGGGTCCGGTTACGTCGGTCACGGACCGGTTCACTCGTAGTCGTGAACCGCAGTGTGGGTGGCTGTGGATCGCCACGTGTAGTCAGCCCGTAGGCTAGGACTGTAATGTTACTCTACAAGTTGACCTAAAGTGGGAGCCTGCTCTGCGGATTTTCAACATCGACGACCAGCAGAGGATGTGGAACGCCATATCGAACGTATATGGTGACACTATGCAGTGTAGCCATTACGTGTCTTTGGAATCATCGCAATATGGATGTTTTCAGGCAAGAAAAGCGTTCCGAAGCGGAAAAAGTACGCCAAACATGGATAATATGCTGGAATCAGCTGAAGGCATGGGCGGAGCAGGAAATCAGAAATGGGGAGTCCCGTCTTGACGGGCTTCGACTAACACTTTGCTTCCAGTGCATGAAGGAAGAACCAAAAGCACACCACATAGATGGAGCAGGCGAAGTTGAAGACGAGCGAAGTCCAAACCCAGACGAAGATACGAACCTTTACAAGTATATACATAAATATCGAGTAGCTTATAGTGGTTAACACTAATAGACACTTTGAATAATGAAAATAATAAGTTTCAACACGAATAAGAATTTTCAACACGAATAAGAGGGGGGGCAAATATCTCAAGTTTAAGGTAAAAAAGGGGTGTGTTAGAGTTAAAAAAAATTAAATCCGATCACTACTTCTAGTCTACATTTATCTTTACAAAAATGGGATAGGAAGCTATCACACACACCTCCCGAAGTCTGTGATAGCTTCAAATAGAAGACATTTTTTTCTTAAAAGCTATCCCACCTTTTTGTCCCTTAAAAGTCATTAAGACATCGCAGAGCTGAACAGACGAAGGCTGCTAGTTCTGCATAGGAGAGAATCAAGTTTCACGATGTAGAGCTTAAACATGTGTTGTGAACAGGCTTGAGATGCCAGGAGACCTGTCAGCCAACACAGGCGCCGAAAAAAAACACTGGGGTTCATGGCCAGGTTCGGAAAAAGCAATACGTACGACGACCTGGCCTCGTACGTATGTCGCAAGGCAACAACGCGCCCCATTGCGATCAATGGGGAGAAGATTCATGCTCGACTTTGAATATACGAGTCCCTGTTCATCTCCTCCAGTGAGTGGAGAGAAAAGATGACCGGAAGCGGTATTACTGACGCTGACCGAAGGAGGAGAATAAAGACCATCCAAGCAAAATTGAAAGTGATGTGCCCCCATTATGACCCCATGTACACGTTGTTTGGTCACAAACAAAATGCCGTCCCGTCCAGGACATACGATTAGACTGCTACGCCAGCCGAAGCCAAGGATATAGAAATCAATAACGACGGCTCTGAGAACGGCGACAGCAATCGTGACGACGATAGCGATGGTGATGGCGATGGCGACACCGACATTAGCAATTTCCGCTAGAATTTTGTAGTCGAGGATCCAGACATCGACAGCATTGACAATGAGGGCGAGGGGAAGGGGTGGACATTGTTACCAGCGACATCAACAGCAACACTAACCGTATCTCCTATAGCACCGCCAATAGCACTGTCAACACCAGCCAACCATAACATCACATCTGCGACAGCGATGGCGGCAATGTGGCGAAGTGATATTGAAAATTATTGACTAGTTGTACCAATGTACCAGTTGTCAAGGCGGATCGATAGGGTTGGCTGAAAGGACGCAGTGTTTTGGGCCAATCGTGTGCTTGGGGTATTTTGTACGCAGATTTGAGGTACGGCACACGGTTTACAGATAATTTACATATTGGATTTTAATTGTCTATATAATATAGTGTTCGTATCACATTGGGTTGCCAAAGTCGCCACTCCGATCGGAGTCATTGGGAGCAGAGGGTTAACAGGGTCCCCTCTCGCTCATTTAGCCCGGCCAGGACAGATCTCCACCGGATGTCCCACGACGGGAGGCGCCCACCACGTTCTCTCACCCCCTCAAGTTCGGACACGTTTGGAACGTGTTTTACTGGCTGGGTTACTTATTGCGATCTGCGTTCAAGTCCCAGGAATTGATTGGATTACTAATTGCCTTTGCAATCAAGTGCCAGAAACCCTATTGGCTGGATTACTCACTTTTGCGTGCAGTCAAGTGCCAGATTTTGCCCGCATTTGGAGTGACGATTTCCGCTCCGCTTGCAGATCGACTACATTGGATTATCTTTTCGTTGGATTTTGGATCAGTACCCCAGAAGTGGTACACCCATATTAGTACCTGCCAAGATCCTCACTGAGCAACGGTCCACCGAGTGTGTAGCCCACACAATGGGTACACAAGGTGAACACAAGAAAAATCGGGCTCGGCGTCCTGCAATGCCGATCGATCACCCGATCGGCACCCAGGCGAAGGTTCGCGGGGTACCCCCTCCGTTAGTTGGTCGGCTGGGCGCGATGGTGGTTTAGTTCCGGACACTTCGGTGTTAGATTTTGAACAGGATTCCACCACAGCAACAACGGCGACAGCCACAACAAAAACGATGACAACAAGTGTAAGTTCCGTTGGGCCATTGACGTGCCATTACCCAAACTCCCAAAGGAAGGTTATGATATTTTGTCCGCTGCTCCAATTCGAGGCCGTGTCTCAACATCTGCACGCATAGCAAACAGATCTGAAAAAAATAGAACGTCACTGGAGTTGCAAGCGGATTCCACCAGCCAATGGTCCAAACGGCAAAAGAAAAGTCACAGCGCAAAATTTTCCTGCAACGTGTCCATGATCAAATGTCAGAAAACATTTTCTGATAACGTGAAAAGTGACAGATTACGGAGAAGCGCAAGAGAGAAAAGCAAATTTGGGATGATGAGAAAAAGGGAAAGGAGGCCGAATTTGGGATTTGAAAGGCTAAGCTTAGCAAAAAAGCTGACCGGGAGTGGAAGAGGAAAAAGCTACAGCTGATACACGATCATGCAGCCCAGGTGAAGAAGATGGAGTTGATCGAGAAGTGGGTGGGGGACGCGAAAACCGAAGAACAGATAGAACGATTTCTGAAACTGTGCATGTAAAAACGGTACGATGCAATGGTGACCACTACGTCTCTCCTGATGTGCTCACCTTGTCCCAAACGATATGATGCACTTATGACTTCGATGCTTGCTATTGGGTCGCACATCGCGCGTTGGTAACACCCTACTTCCATAAGCGTGGGAGACGGCGCCATCACGAATTTGCCTGAAATTCTTTGCTGTGGCACGGCCGTTGTTTCTTGGAATGTGCGGTCGGGCGTCCGACTCATAGATATTCTCCTCTCACTCATCCCACACGTCTCCTAGACTGGCCAGCATATTGTGCTTGTGCTCCTTGCAGGCTTGCTGCAAGCAGCACAAGATCGGGTATACAACGGCAAAAATCCAATCGACCGCATGCTCAACATCGGATGGATCATTCATCGCAATTCTGAGTTCACGCAACGACGCTCATCGGTGTTTCAACACGCCGATTATATGTTCATTCCTAACTCTGGATTTGGCCACACAGTAGTTGAATTCAGTGTTCACCCTACTGCTGGTTTTGTTTCCTTTGAACGACGTGATTGTGGCAGTGGCCAGTTCATATGCCGAGTCTGCGAGTAAAGTTGTATGTCAAAATTGCGGCTAGGAAAAAATTTATAGTAGCGAACCAGCTGAAGAAAACAAATAGACCTGCTAGAAGGTATTCTCCTTTGCTGAAAAATCTTGCTGGTTGCTGCTAAAGGCCCATCTTTTTGAACATAAAAGAATCGGCACACGATCCTGACCAACCTGCAGACACCGCCAGTAACCCTTTTGACCGTGTCAAAGACAACTTCCACATTCCCCAAACACCGACATTTGTGGTCAAAGTACTTTTCGACGTCAAGGCCTGATCTCTAGTGCAAGGAAACGCCAGTTCCATCATCGAATCCAACACAACCGGGACATCCCTCGTCTTCCATAAACACCGAGATTTGCCTGCATCGGACGGCGTCTGGCTAGGTGAAATATGCTGTTCCAGCGCGATAATGGCCGTGATAACCCTCGGCGTGCAGAGAATGTGTTTTCCACGGTCTACAGCCCAACTGCAACGCATGCGTCCGACACTTGCCCGATTCCCGTTGGACCCTAGTCGCTCCAACGCGACGATGAGTTGCCAAACGGAACTTTGTTGCTGATGGAAACTTTTGTAAGGAACACCTGACGGTCTTTGATTGCGAGCCACAATCATCGACACGCTTCCTTGCCAAAGTCAGCCTCGCTTTCTTGAAAAACAAGGTAAGCAGGTCGTCCAGAATGTCCACGTGCCGGCCGCTTTCCAGGTGCAAACTGAAGATATGCAGGGACCTTGCCATCCAACGAGCAGGGTCACGAGGGATGTCATTGCCAGAGATGTCGTAAGAGTTGGTGTCGCTATCGGTGTCGCCGCTGCTGTCGTTGTTTGTCTTGATGCCGTCACTTTCCTCGAGACCAAACAGACGTGCTGCATTCAATTTAAAAGTTTTGGGGCACAGCCGTGTTTTAAAGATTTTTAAGGCCTATCACATTGTGGCAAAGTGTACCGTAAAATTTGTGTACAATTGTGGGTGTGACGGGAGACGCTAAACAGCCTGCAGCGCGAGACTAACTGGCCAGCATCCCCAGCCTGCAGGCTTATTAAGGCTAAATTACTGCCTCTTTTTGATTTTTGTGTAGCTTTTCTTGCAAAGTCGATGTTATGCTTAATCCATTTTCTATAATGTTCCATAATTATCTTATAACCCGAGTCATATGAAAGTCGGTCAGTTCGGACTTTTGGGTTGAGCGAAGATCTGCGTGGGAACATTCTCCAGCATTGATCGCCATGACCGACATTGCCGAAGACACACAAGCAACAGCCGAAACGAACGACCTATCACGAGAACAGAGTCTTGCCACCACACAAGTCTTGCAGACTCCAGGTGCAGACGAAATTGCGAACGAAATTGCGAACGAGGAGGAAGAGGACGTACATTCGCCGACTCGTGTAGAGACCGTCATTCGAGATTGGATTGCGGCAAACCCAGAAATCTTCGATAGCAGTGATTCTGAGGCGGAGGATGAGGATGAGCTCGATGACAGTGACGATGAAAAGCAAGGTCCCTCTCAAGTACCGAATGTCCTCCAATTGCCCCTGTTTTGGCTGAACATTTGGGAAAACTCACCTTTACTACAATGAAGGAAGCCTACGATACTTTTCGAGAAGAAGTTCACGCACATGGGTTTTCTGTTACCATTACCCGACGAAATAATGAAAAAAAACAGGAGGGTGAAATCAGTCCGCACACAGTACAAGATTATAGGAAGCGATACGATATGGAATGCGCTTGTGCTGGAAAACCCTGCGGAGCAACTGCAGCTACTCAAGGCACACAAAGGAGCCGTCGATCAAAGAAAACGGAATGCCAGTGGAAAGCCTAGCTCAGCAAGGACGACGCAGATGGCCTTTACCACATTCGAGTGACAAACGAACACAATCATATCGCCTTGCAAAACATCGCACTCTATCCGACTGATCGAAGGGCAACGCCCGAACAGGAGGCATCGGTTTTGAATCAAATTCGCACACGAACTCCTACAAGGATTATTTTGAGTAATCTTCGTGAGGAATTTAAAGGCAAATGCCTGCTTAACAGGAAAGATACACAGAACCGCCGTCAACATTATCGGGAGCTACAGAAGAATGGTCTACCAGAAATGGAAGCCTTGATTCGCGATCTAACTGCGGACAATGCTGACTTCCGATATAAGGTGGTTGATGGTCGGATTACTCATTTGATCGTGATTCCAAACAGTGTTCAGCAGTTACTTCAAAAGGAAAGGCGTACAGCAGTGGTGCAGATAGATGAAACCTATCGGACAAACAAGTATGGTGCCGGCATGATGCATCTCATACCATATACCAATACAAACATCACATATACTCTTGGATATTGCTTCATGCAATCGGCAACGGAAGAATACATCAAATGGATTTTGAACATCTTAAAGAGCGAAGTGTGATCCTCGATCCTCACCTGATCATTACTGACGCTGATAAGGCACTGATGAATGCGTGCGCCGCAGTATTTCCCAATGTTCGCCATACGCTGTGCTATTTGCATATTCAGTCCAACATAAAAGCGCAGCATATGAAAGATTTCCCCACAGCGGACGCAGCCGGCTCCACACAATGGACATTCCCGGAATTCCTCAAAAAATGGCCCAACTTAGTTATGAATACCAGAACGAAAGAGCTGGTTGAGGCGGGATGGGAAGAAATGAAAGGACATATACCCGTTGCATGTGCGGAGTACATTCAGTACCGCTGGCTAGACCCTTACAAATACAAATTTGTAGCCGCATGGCTAACGTATGTCAAGCACTTCGGGAAAATTTCATCATCAAAAGTCGAGAGCGCACATGCGGCGTTCAAGAAAATTCTGGGAAGTTCGCAACTCTCATACTTCTCTGTCTATCCCATAATGAAGGAAATTTTCAGGCAGCAAATGGAGCTCATTGATGCTACTCGCGAACGTTATGAGGTTGATTTGCCTGTGGTGAAAGAGAGGGTTTTCGAACTTCTATATAGGAAGGTTTCCTTGTATGCCTTGCGTCTGATGAAAAAAGAGCTCAAGTGGGCAAAGTAAAAACTCAAGAAGAAGATGACTACCCCTCTCAATGAATACGAAGCCGAAGAATGCCATGACACATGCATCAGCAACTATGGATTGGCCTGCAGGCAAAAGCTTTTGGACGTCCTGTCACAAGGAGACAAAGACACTTACGGCATTCTAGGCCCTATCAAAATTAACGCCCACTGGTTCTTGAGAAAGGAATTTGTGCCGTTGGACAGCCAGTACAAAGGCACCCTACTTCCTCCCAATCCCCGACTAAAGAATGCACCCAAACGACTCGATATTGCGGAGGAGCGCGCAAGGAAGGAGGCAAAAAAGCTCAAAACCCGTTGCGGCTTTGCAGGCTGCGGACAGTACGGACACAACAGTACCACATGCCCCTTAAGAACAGCTCAGGCCAACGCGAACGCTCGTCGAATTGAAAGTGAAGTTCAGCAAGCACAGAGGTTCGGTGAACATGACAGCTCCGTCACACCCTCTCCAAACAAAGAACAAAATGCTGTCGCCTCTTCTTCTACTACCCGCTCAATTACCTCTTATAATCCAGCTCTAGCGTCCGCTCCTTTCCCCAATGATCCGATAAGAATCACTGAGACTAGACGCAAATGATACCTTCCCCCTGTCGACCGATTTGACACAAGTGCAGGTCTCAATACTCGAAATGATCCCTACGCTATAGGTTTGCAAGCCCCGCAATTCCCCCCGGACCTTGGCCAGCAGTACCTCCAAAGTCAGCTTGCAATGCCCTCTCAAGCCCATTACGGACATCTGCCGCCGTTGGCTACCTATCAAGTCCAGCCAGATCTGAGTTCATTCTCGCGGCCAGTGGAACTCCAGTAGCAATCTTCATACTCCCCAGTACACCCCTCACCTACACATCTCGAATATCAGATTGAATACCACACGCCAACAATCCTCTCTCAACATAACCAGAATTCCGGAAATTTTCAAGCTTCTGCCACTCATATGCAGCAATCCAGCAATCCACGTGGCAGCAACCAACACGCCAACCGGCACCAATCATACCCAATGCACCAGAACTGGCAATATCGGCAATGAGCTTTCATGCGTTTTCCGTCTGTCCTTGCATAACTTTCTTCTTTGACATTAATTTTTTTCCTCTAACCAATACTTATGCTCTTACGCTTGATCCTTTTTCTATAGGTCTTTCCTTTCCATTTTTCAACTGTTTTCTTTGCAGACCGTTGATTTCTATGTCTCGTAGTCTTACTTGTTCTCTTATATCCTGATTCCTTCTTTTTTTCGTATGGGTTTAGTTTTTACTTTTATGTCTCGTAGTCTTCCTTATTGTTTCCCGTCACTTCCCTCTATGTAACTTCTTTTCTCGTATGGGTGGTGTTACTTTTTAGTGGAAGTTGATGTTTTTTCTCACGCTTTTTTCAATTTGCTGAAGACTTCGCTTTGCTTCGAGGGTTCGGTTAAATTTAAGGAATTTATGGGCCGAGCAATCTCTGACCGAAACACAAAAATCCAAAAGAGGCAGTAATTTAGCCTTAATAAGCCTGCAGGCTGGGGCTGCAGGCCAGTTATTCTCACGCTGCAGGCTGTTTAGCGTCTCCCGGGTGTGACTGTGGGTACAACTGTGTGTACAACTGTGGGTACTTGGACGGTCCATCGTATTAGAAGCGGCACTAGGTACGGGTACCTAACGGTAAGCGACGGACGACAGAGAAATCAGGTTGACTGGTCGACGGAGTACTTTGGAATGGGTAGTTCTGATTGGTTGATATTAGGTAATTGGTAGATTTTACGATATAAGCATTAAAAAGGTTCTTCTGCGTCCGATCACTCTGATCAACTACCGGGACGGCACCTAGCGCCTCCCTACACTTATACGCACCTCTACGTCCTGGGCGGGAGCACCTAGTGCACTTTTTGGCCCACCGGCAGACGTAGAGTTCTTGAGAACTCGACAGAAACTCCGCCCGCTATTTCAGCGGCTTCTTCGTTTGTAAAGGTTTTTGGGGAACGTTATCGAGCAGTGCGCTCTCACCTCTTCCCCCATTGGTTCGCATCTGTCCACTAGAAGTTTGTCTGCCTTAAGCGCCCCACGGGAACTCTGGGTGGATTTATGTGAAGTCCGTCGAACAGCACTTCTCAAGTGCTGATCGACCCCTTCCTCTTAGGTCTAAGCTTAGAATACGAAGTATATTGTGTGTTCTATTAGCGGACTAGGCTTAAGCGGCTCGGCGATCAAGTGGTGAAGGTTTCCGCCACCTGATCAAGTACCCCCTTCAGTGATCACCATCGGATCGACGATCTGCAACCTGCGACCTGCGATCACCAACCCGCAATCGCGCCAACTCGTGCTGGATCAACTATATCGATCAGGAACCTGCGATTATCGATTATTGGCCCTGATCAGCCCTGATTACCCCTGATCATCGATCATCTACCTTTATCATCCCCTGATCACCGATCTTGATCATCGACCTGCGATGATCTGAAATCTCGTCGATTCATTACAAGAACATCAATCAGCGGTCCTGATCATCGACTTTTTGCACCGGATCACACCTGATCAAGCCTGATCAAGCCTGATCACGCCTGATCGCACCTGATCGACACCTGTCGATCTACTACGAGTTTATCCCAATCTTGCATCGGAACCTCGCGGATCTACGTCCCGGTTATCTGAAGAGCGACCCACGCCCAAGCCGTCAGGTAAAAAAGGTGAGCAAGACATAGGCCAAGTCACAAGACAACCGGAGGACCCCTTCGTTAGTCGGCAGTCCGGGCGCTGTGGGAACGCCTGATTGAACCTCAAAAATTCTGATCAGCCGCTCCACCACAACATGCAAAATACTCGTTGTATCACGTTTGTTTCGTGGGGTAATTTGCCTTGGTATGGGTGGATAGGCCATGAAATTTTAAGGCCTGGCGCACCACAAGTTCTTAGTGGCTACCACATGTTTTCGGGGTTCTAGGATTTTTGGAAATTTGCAGATTTGGCCCCCTAATGTTGAATTTCCATGTAGCCGTGTTGTAAGTCGGATGAAATGTAAATTCAACATACGGAAACGGATTGGCTATCGATGCATATGGGTACATGTGGCAAGATTTCAAGTTGAACTTTCTTATTGAGATGAATGCTTAGCAATTTTTGTATCTCTATAATATATACACTTTCGGTTTTACACCTTTTCGACTCATCACGTCTAGCGTCGGTCGAGTAGCGGCAGCTACGCGCTTAAATACGCATCTATTAGGGGGTGTCAAAGTTAAATTTTATCTTTTGGATTTCAGCCGTTAAAATCCTATTTTCCCACGCGTTAAGAAAAAATTTATCTGGGAAATCAAAATCTGATAAACCATTTTTATCGGCCAATTTTTATCGACCTCGTCGGCCCCATATCAATAAAATTTAAACGGGGATTGATAAAAAAAATTGCTTCTGATAGTATTACGCGGCTGAAAAAGATGGCTAGTAAGAAGCTGGGAGTACGTGCGAAGCGGCTGTTCCTCTCCAGTGTTGAAGAGATCTCGGACGTGGATGAGCTATAGAACAATGACACGCTCTACATTTTGCAGGGCGAGGCCTTCTACAAGTCGCTCGGTAGGACACATCGATGCTGCTGCTAAGAATGAGGCTAATGGAGCTCATTTTTCAGGACCTGCTAATGGACAGGAGACTTTCCAAATGTCGGTGCTGGGATCAGGTCGTGTGGGCAAAAGTGCACTTACCTTGTGCTTTGTGAGATATTATTTTGTGGAGGACTAGAACCCGTGTATGCTTGAAATACTCGACACTGCTGGGCAAGATGTACGACTATCTCGGTTGTTACAGTTGATGAGATCTTGGTTTTTTGCTTGCTGACGTGATGTTTGGTTGTTCAAGACTTTGAATCCCTGCGAGGGCAGTCGATGATAGACAAAGATGACTATGTTTTTGTCTATAGTATTGATTCCCGGATTTCTCTTCACGTAAGTACTGAGCGTGCATTATGTGGAAAATAGTACTAAATAATCTTTATGTTCCTAGTAGGAATTGCAACCCTTTTTTGACCTACATCTTCAGATCAACGAGAGTAGCCGCCCAATCCCGCCGATCATTCTCGTGGATAATAAAAAAGATGTGGTCGAGCGCGAACCTAACAAGTTCCAAGTGAGTACTGAGGAAGTCGACGGATAGCACATTCATACAATGCGCGCTATATAGAGACGAGCGCGCTCACAGGATCCATATTTGAAATTCCTAATTTATTCAAATTTTTTTTAGTATTCGAGACTTTCGTGCGGGAAGTGCGTCGAAAGAAAGTGCCAAATCCCAAGAAGAGCGCATGTTTTCTTCTATAGCGTCGCTAGAGTTAGAAATATGTCTGTAATGCCATCTCAGACATGTACGATGGCAAATGAGTGAAGACCCCCCCCACACACACACATACTGCTAGTATAGACATACTTAAAGAAAATAGACAATAAATGTTTATTGGAAAGCTTCGGCATTGTTGTCACGGTTGAAGGTAACTTTGATACGGGCAGGGAATAACATTCTTAACGGGTTTCCAAACGTTGATAAATCATTTTTAACTCGAGGGGGGGTCTTTGATACCCCTGATAAAATGCTATCGGGTGCCGATCTAAAATCTTTTTATCCCCCCTTTTATGGTAACTTTGACATCCCCTACTGTCTGATCAAAAGTGTCAGATCAGATAGTATAACACTGCGCTGATTCTTAATTTCCTATAAATAAAACAGCTGAAGCCAAAGTAAGGTAATACTAGCTGTGCCAGGGTTTTCAGCAAAAACAATATTTACTTTTGGACCAATTTTTGTAACGGACCAAAACTAAATCACAGACCAAATGTGCCTCAATACGAAAATTATGCTTAAGTTTCGTGAAATTAGAAAATTTATCCATATTTTCCAAGCTATGGACTGTTCATTTAACCCGAAATCCATACGTAACTTCTGCAGCCCTGGAGCGACAATGATTTCCGAGCGAAAATGATTTCGTTAACACATCCGCCAAGATATCTTCAGATGGTACGTAACTTGATTCAATTTCTTCATTGTCAAACTTCGAAACGATTAACTTCACTCGAACATCGACACATCTTTAACATACCGGCTAATCCTTGCATCTTAATGCCGCTTGATTATCAATTTCTAATTGGTATGCTTTTTGTTGGTTTGGAGCTTGAGATGTAGGAGGCAAATGCCGAAGTGAGTAGATTAAAGTTAATAAGCCTGTCATACTCCTAGTGTACTCCTTGCATCTATACCACCCAAGTCAGAATTCCCCGGTTCAAGTGAACTGTGGGTTGAACCGGTGAACCGTGCATAAACGGTGTACTTACCCGACAATCGAACACTCCCACGCACCGCTAATGCACGGTGACCTTGGCCTTGATGCTTCTCTTCCCGCATAAGAACTTGAGCGTCTTCGTTCCAAGCGCCTTCGTCAACAAGTCCGCCAGCTGGTTCTTGGTGTCAACGTAGTCGATTTGAACTGTTCCGTTCTCCACGTTCTCACGTGTGAAGTGATGCTTGATGTCGACATGCTTCGTCCTTGAGTTGTATCCAGCGTTCTTGGCCAACGATATCGCTCCTTGGTTGTCCTCCCAAATCTGGTAGTGGTATTTTGTTTGATTCCCATTTCCTTAAGCATCGCACGCATCCAGAGCACTTCCTGCACACCCAAACTTAGCGCCATATACTCTGCCTCCGCAGATATTAGTGCAACCGTCCTCTGGAACTTTTACTTGAACACCACTGGAGCGTTCCCTATCATCACCAAGACGCCTGACACGGAACGCCTGTCGTCGATGTTCGTCCCCCAGTCAGCGTCGGAGAACGCTTCACTTGTGACCGTTCCCGTGCCACCCTGGTATAGAATACCGTACTCGCGAGTCGTCTTTAGGTATCGAATCACGCAAATTGCTGCCTTCCAATGCAACAGCCCCGGGTTTTCCAAAAATATTGATAGTTGCGTCACCATGTAATCGACATCCGGGCGCGTACACGTCGCGATGTAAAGTAGACACCCGATAAGAGAACGGTACGTTCTACGATCTCAACCGCATCTCAGCACGCTCTATCCGTTCCAGGTGACTGTTCCTTTGACAGCTTTAACCCTGATGCGCATGGATTGTCCACATCCTTGGCGTTCTCCTGACCGAACCGTTCCGCCACCTCGTCGATGTGCCGGGTCTGCTTGATCAGGAGATTATCCCGGCCTTCAGGTCATTGTCTATCTCCATCCCCAATATAATTTTTTCAGCGCCGATCTCCTTCATCTTGAATGCGGCCTTCAGTGCGTTCTTCACATCACTAATTTTACCGCTCGTCTTAGCTGCAATGATCATGTCGTCGACGTACAGACACACAAACACGAAACCGTTCCTGGAGCGTTTGACGTACACACACTGGTATGCTCCTCAGCTCTTGAAACCGTTCTTCAAGAACACGCAATGGCTGGTTTGTTCCACGAGCTTGCAGCCTGCTTCAAACCGTAGATGGCCTTGTTCAGCAGACACACTTGATCGTCAGCGTTCTCGATACCGTTAGGGATCTCCATGTAGACCCGGTCCGTCGGGTCATTGTTCAGGAACGCTGTATCCGCGTCTAACCGTTCCATGACATACTGCAATGCCACACACACCGCTAAAACCACTCGAATCGAGTTCATGTTCTCCACCGGCGAGTACGTCTCAAAAAAGTCCACACCATACTTCTGTTTGAAACCCGTCGCTACCAAACGTGCCTTGTAGTGAATCACGTGGCCGTTCTTGTCACGCTTCTTTGCGAGCACCCAGCGACAGCCAATAGTACGCTTATTCGTTCCGCGCGGTACCAGTCTCCAGGTAGCGTTTTGTTCGTGAGAGCGTAACTCTGCTTCCATTGCTGTTCGCCACCTACCAGCCTCAGAACTGGATATTTCCTCCGCGTATGTCGTCGGCACGTCCGCCGCGTCCACAATGTTTGCTGCGTATGCCATAACAGCTTCAGCGATGAGTCCCTCCTCGTCGATACGAGCACGCTTTGTAGACGGTGAACCGTCACTTCCTTCCGTTTGTATGTCATCCGATCCGTTCTGTAGCAGGAACATCGGCTCACGAAGTCGTCGTGACTGTTCCTCTTCCGGGTGAAATGCCAGTCGATCTTCATGATACGGCTGTGGGTGAGGGTGGTACGGTGCGAGCTCTCGACCGATCTGCTCCGGACTATCCGGTAACGGTGGCGGTAGCGCTTCAACGTTCTGCATTGCTCCCGCCTCGTTCATTTCAACATCCGGAACGGTTTCCTCAATACCCTCCATTGGCTCATGTGGAACCGGTAAGCGTTCTACTTGCGTCGGAACCGTTCCATCGTCAGCATCCCTGGTCATGTGTATGACCGTTCCTTCAGGCTGCGGCGAGGGTGACTCGTATTTTCCTCCCACTTCACGCTCGTCCAGCTTTACCGACCGTGACACCTTGACATTTTACGCATCCAGGTCATAGACACGGTACCCCTTTGTGCTTTCAGCGTATCCAAGAAACATACACCTGAAGATATTGGGCTCGGGCTTCGTGATTCGCGTTGTCGACGTGAGCGTACTCCTGGGACCCGAACACTCGTAAGTGCTCCATCTGTGGCTTCACCTTGAAACCGATCTCGTATGGCGTTACCTCCGAGCGTTCTGTGTTCGTGGAACGGTTTATTAAGTACGCCGCCGTATTCAAAGCTTCCTCCCACCACTCCGTAGAGACACCCTTGTAGTGCAGCATGCTGCGTGCTTTCTCCATGATGGTACTGTTCATGCGTTCCACAACACTGTTCTGCTGTGGGCTATATGGTACGGTGCGCTGATGCATGATTCCGTTCCGACTACACAGTTTGGCGACCGTCTTGTTAACGAACTCCGTTCCATTTTCCGAGCGCAGACACTTCAAGCGTTCCCCCCTTGATTTTCGTAGAACGCCTTGAACTCCTTTATCTTGTTGGCTACCTCACCCTTTTGCTTCACGAAGTACACGGCGATGTATCTCGAGAAGTCGTCCACGAAGGTCAAAAATGTATTTCGCACCACCTTTCGAGATTTTTCGCATTGGCCCCATCACATCTGTGTGCACCAGCTCGAGCACAAGTGAAGTCTTCGTTGACGACCGTGACGGGAACAGTTCAACCGTATGTTTTCCTTTCGAGCAACCGCCACATAAGGTCTTCATGGTACGGTTCACGGTTGGTATACCGTTCGTAGCACGCTGCGTCTGCCTCATAGCGGTCTCACTGGAGTGTCCCATAGAGCTCCCACTGACTGTCAGCCCCAGCATACTACACGAAGCGTGCCTGTTCCTGCTCGCAGTTCATCATGTACGCCTTTCCAACCTTTTTTCCCGACGCAATCGCGTCGGTCTTGCCCCAATAACACATGAGCAACGCTGGAACTCCATGGTTAGACCGTTCTCATCAAGCTTCCCCACCGACAGTAAGCGTCTGTCGAGTCCCGGGATGTAGAGCACTTCCATCATCTTGATGCGTCTACCATTCGAGCCGCTCAACTTGACCGTTCCTGTAACAGGACTGATCCTGTTACTGGATTACACTGTATTTTGCGAGGAAGCGCGCAATACAATAGTCAGGTTTAGTTGATAACAACTAATCCTATAGTAAAAGTAAATATGAATATTCACTTAGGTCGAACGCAAAATTAAGAGTGTTTATTTAATGGGTGGTTTAGAGGCTAATAGTATAGTAACTAACTAATTAATATAATAATATCAAGTCTTTAACTAACTGTACTATTAGTTAACCTGCAAGATTCGGTATTTATACCGAATCGACTTTTCCTTCATAGATTATAATAACTTATAATCTCTTATTTAAATTTCAGACAACGCGTCTGAAATTAAACTTGATATTCTAACTTGAATATCAATTATGTAATGGCACCCCATTACAGTTCCTTTACCAGCGATATGGAGTTTCTTTCCGTCTGCAATCGTTACCTCGATGCCCGAGACCATTCTTTCGAAGTCGAACAGGTCTCCAAGGTGTGGTGGCATGTGCGAAGTCGCACCACTATCGATCAGCCACCCAGAGAGATGATCTTCGCCCGCAGCAAACACGGCGTCGTCGCCAGATCCACCGTTCCTGACCGGGTAGTCCCGCTTCATATGACCGATCTGGTCACATTTGAAACACTTGCCCTTGAAACCACCATCATTTCTGCGTGGACCGTTACCCTTTTGACCGTTCTCTCGGCCTCCTTTGAACCGTCCTGCGCAACCGTTCGCCCGGAACGCTTTTTCCGTGGTCTCCTTCGTCTACAGCCGTTCATGCTCTTTCAGCAGCTTCTCCTTCACCTCGATCAGCGTGACATCCTTGGCGTTCTCCACAATGGATGCAATCAACTCGTACTCGGACGGAAGGCTGCTCAGTATCACGACCATATGCCGCGCCTCGTCCACTGGTTCCCCCATCGTCTGTAGACCCACCACCAGCTCGTCGAACGCATCCAGGTGTGCCTCCATCGTGGAACCGTCCTCCATCTTAAACTCATGTAGAAGAAGAGTCATCATAACACGGTTGTGAAGAGTGGTACGGTTGTAGAACTCTCTCAGCGTTCCCCACGCCTCCATGGCGCGCGTAGCTGTTCTGATCTCGGTCTGATGCTGCATCTCGACGCCCTTCTCAATGATTCCCAGCGACTTCGCATCGTTTGTCATCCACGCCTCCGTGATATCGTTCTCCGGCTTGACGACTTGAACATGAGCGAGCGCTCCTTTTCTGGCGAGCGTCATCCTCATGTTGTACTCCCAGTGGAAGTAATTCTCACTCCACAGGAAGACTTCGGCGCGCTTGGTCGTCATGGTTTGAAGAGTTCTTGGAATGGTTGAGAGCTGCGGGTGTTAACCTGTTGGTTTGGAGCTTGAGATGTAGGAGGCAAACACCGAAGTGAGTAGATTAAAGTTAATAAACCTGTAATACTCCTAGTGTACTCCTTGCATTTCAACCACCCAAGTCAGCATTCCACGGTTCAAGTGAACTGTGAGTCGAACCGGTGAACCGTGCATAAACGGTGTACTTACTCAACAATCCAACAATTTTTTACTGAATTAAATAGAGGTATTTTATTTATTAACAATTTCATCGTTAGGTGTTTATGATATTATTATAGGTGGTAGGTCAAGTATTTTAAATATTCTTTTTTAGGTGCTTAACGATCAATTGCACAAATGATTCTAATGAATTAACTATTGGATTTTCGATTCTTTCTCTAACTATATTGCACGGGGCACTTCACTTCAATTTCAATCTCATGCAGAATTTTAGTATGCGAAAACCAAGTATTTCAACCTGCTGCACAAAATTCGGTTTCCGTTGTTGGTATGATACGCCACCTTGCTTCTTAAAGATCAAACCTAAGATAATATCATCCATCATAACCACGCCTCCCGTCGTTGATTATCTATCATCCTCGTCGCTTGCGAAGTCTAACTGTAACCCTCGATCTCCACCGTACTTTTTTCTCGCATTCCGGCACCCATATTTAACTTAAGATTTTTCCGTCTCCTTCAGATATCTAGATATCTTCTTAGCCAGATTATAATCAATTTTGGATCATGCTGCTTTATGTATTGCGAAGAAAAAAAGTCCAGTCGCGTGCAACGTGATATCCATACTAGACTTCCAGTAAAGACTGAAAATTATCCAGGGGTTTTTACCTGATGCATCAGTAATTATTCTTTAAACAAATTCATATCTTCGTATTCCATGCAAGTCGGTACCTTCACGGGGTCCACATTCATCAACTAAAAATCGCGTAATACACTTTTTATTAAAGCTTCTTCTTTATGCCTATATCCATAGTCCGGGTCGTGAAAGACTTGCATACCTAGCCGTTTCAAAACCTTTTCTAGATTTTTAATTTCAGATGTTGATTCTATGAAAAAAATCACTGATCAGGTTTTGTTCCGTGCCTATTCCCAATAGCTCGTCAAGGTTCCAGCACTTTTTTCTTGTTTTTTGGATTGTTGCTTTGGCAGTCTTCTCCTTTGAGTAACCACTTCTCGTGCTGCCAGGATTTCTTTTTCTTCTTCGGCTTCGGGATTTTTTAACTTGCTTCCGTTTCTATTCCATTTTACCGGCTGCCACCACACGTCGCTACATGTAATTCATCGTTTTAAATGATAAATCGTCTTATGATCTCGTTCTGATGCTCATTTCGGGTTCGAATATATTTGATGTGTTTTGTACTCAGAATTTTGCTTTCGTCTCAAAAAACTTTGAACCGAGTATGAATCCCACTTGAGCTTGGTGTTCGGACGGTTTTTTTCCGGAATACAGGTAGATTGTGCATGGATACCCAAAATATAAGCGTCTCCCAAATTTGGACTACTTTCCGTGAAAACTTTCAAAGGTAATGTGTTGGAGATACACTTGACAGTAAAGTGGTAGCGACGACAGGTTGCTATTATTGAGGTAGTCTACGGTAGTTTAGTTTAGAACCATCTTGAAGGTCAGTCAGTCAGTTTGTATTTTGGAAGCAGTGCTCACTTCTCAATTGGTAAAGCCACTGACGAGTCCCCCGGCGGGGGGCCGAAGCGCGTCTGGCACGCGTTCAATAGAGATGTCTTGACCCAACTATCCAGTATCTTTCTACAGGTTATCACCCAAACGGCCCGTCCAGCAGCGTTTGAAAGGACAACAAGGTGTTTGTCAAGAATTTGATGGCTGCGCGAGTGCGACGAAGATTACGTGGATGTGTTGGTGTTGAGGGTCTCGTTGAGATCAATGGTGGAGAGGAGTCTGCTTCAGGGGGAGCGCATGTGTGTGCGCTAACGAGACGAACAACTGGACGAAGAAGATGCAACTACGATGGTACTGCGCGTACCTGAAGACGACGACGATTGTGCTGTCGCCTGGGTGAGCGACTGGATGCACAAGATAAAGATGCCGAAGAACAAGAGGAATTTTTGGTCTGCGGACACATTCGTGAAGGCAAGACGATTGCGAGGGCGGCGTGGTCCACCGCGGACGCAATGATGAAGCGGAGAGAATAATCGATGAGGATTATCAACGCTAGTCGTCGAGGGGGAGTGTTGGATATACACTTGACAGTAAAGTGGTAGCGAAGACAGGCTGATATTATTGAGGTAGTCTACAGTAGTTTAGTTTAGAACCATCTAGAAGGTCAGTCAGTCAGTTTGTAGTTTGGAAGCAGTGCTCACTTCTCAATTGGTAAAGCCACTGACGAGGCCCCCGGCGGGGGGCCGAAACGCGTCTGGAACGCGTTCAATAGAGATGTCTTGACCCGACTATCCAGTATCTTTCTACATAATGCTGTCTCGCATTTCCACTAATCGGACTGCGTTTGATTTTTAGGCAGCGTTCTGCGCCGGATATCTCACAAAAGTCAAGCCCAAACCACAAAGAATTATACCCAGGGCCATATTTATTATGGTCCGGTGCATTTGTTCCGATCCATTTCTTGCTTGATTATGAGCTCGCTAATTTGCTGTCCCACCCAGTATTACGACGATTATCCAGATTTTATATTCGTACCTCCCGGTGTACAAAAGACACATACTTTTCTGTTGAAATGTCGTTCGAAAAAAAGGAACCGACTAGGTGCACACCCCCCATTTGCTACGTGCACCCCCCCCCTCCCTTTTATGCCCAAATCGTCAAATATGAGTAAGTTTTGGGAGGCTAGTCTTAAGGTATAATATTTCCAAATATAGCTACAGTCAGCTCCCTCTATAACAGCATCTGATATAACAGCATCTCTGTATAGCAGGCAGATTTTTCCCAGTACGGAATTTTCCCATACTTTTTCCGCCCTCTATAACAGCATATTGCCTATAACAGCAACAGCCGTTCGGCTGAGATCCACTCCATACTAAAATCCTCCCTCTATAACAGCCATTATTTCTAGGGGCCTTGGAATTTGGGTGTCAACTGCCATAGATTGCACTAGA
>CM047584.1:18032705-18044458 GCA_026184515.1 Peronosclerospora sorghi
TCTAGTGCAATCTATGGCAGTTGACACCCAAATTCCAAGGCCCCTAGCAATAATGGCTGTTATAGAGGGAGGATTTTAGTATGGAGTGGATCTCAGCCGAACGGCTGTTGCTGTTATAGGCAATATGCTGTTATAGAGGGCGGAAAAAGTATGGGAAAATTCCGTACTGGGAAAAATCTGCCTGCTATACAGAGATGCTGTTATATCAGATGCTGTTATAGAGGGAGCTGACTGTAGTTTCACAGCCACTTCATGGTCCATGAATTGTTTTGAAAACTCTAAATTCTGAAAGACCGTGACGCTGCTGCTGCTGCTAAGGGTGAAGATTATGTGCGTACCAACTTGGATCAAAAGGTGAAGCGCAAGCGCATGACCTTTTACGAGTGCTATATCGTTACGGCCAATCTAGTGCTTCTCTTTGACGAAGACGAGATCTGGAAAACACACATTAAAAAGGCTGATCTCGCTATTGAGGCTGTCTTTGAAGACTTATCCCTTAAGCACAAGGTTCTATCCGATCTTGGAAATTACGTGTCCGAAGAATGTGTTATTGCGACCAATACGTCTGCTTTGCCCATTGCTGACATTGCTTCTGCTTGAAAGCGACCAGAAAACGTGATTGGCATGCATTACTTCTCACCTATACCAAACATGCCGTTGTTGTAAATTATTCGTCATGCCGGTACAAGCGACGATACCGCTGCAAAAGCGGTTAATCTGGGGCTTCGCCAAGGCAAGACAGCTATCGTGGTGAAGGATGTTCCGGGATTTTACGTGAATCGGTGCCTTGGACCGTACATTGCGGAGACGTTGGCTTTGGGTAAGTGATGGCGTGGAACCGGCGAAGATAGAAAAGCTTATGACGAAGTGGGGCTTGCTGGTTGGTCCAATAACTCTAGCAAGGCCTACGAGGTAGGCCTTGCCGTGGTCTTTCACGTTAACCAAACGCTGTCGAAAGCATTAGGAGTGCGCATGGAGGGAGGCGAAGCTAGACTGTAGGAAGAAATGATCGGACAGGGATTTTTAGGCAAGAAGTCCGAGAAAGCTTTTTTTGCAGTCTCTGAAGGGTAAAAAGAACAAGAAAACTGTTACTGCTGACGCTATGAGCCTTGTGAAGATGTTCCAGAAGAACGATCTAAAGCTCAGCGACGAAGATACTGTTAGCCGTCTTATCTCGCGTTTTGTAAACGAAGCGGTCCTTTGTGTGCAGGATGATATTATAGCGTCACCGACGGAAGGCGACATTGGCGCCGTGTTAGGCATCAGTTTTCCGCCTTTTATTGGTAGACTGTTCCGCTATGTCGACAAAATTGGCAGCACTCAGTTTACGGAGATGATGCAGCGCTACGCCGACAAGTATTGTGAGCAATTTACTCCTGCCCGCTACTTCAAGATATGGCCAAAACCAACAAAAAATTCCACTCTACTTAAGACTGACTTGTCAATAGATAATGAAGATAGCATTTAGCGGTTGAAAAATCTTTTAATTCGAATATTCAATTAGTCGGCATATGTACTGGAAGTGAACGCTTGCCAATCTTGAATGTAGAAGTTCAAGGTTTGTGTGTCGTAAATGAGCAAAGTAAACTAATTTGTTTCGTGACAGCTGCTTCGGCTTCTCGCCGAGTGAGAGGCCGACAAGTGGGAAATCTACCTCATTCAACAAAAAACTTCTGTAATACTTTGTGCCTTGTAGCAATAAATCTACAGCAATCTCTGACCCAAGATCAGATGGCAACACGCAATGCATTTTACGCTCTTTTCTTCGTGCCTTTTACCAATGTGTTAATCTCCATCTATCCAGCAAGTTCCGACGCGTTTTTATATCAATTAGGAGATACTCTTCACGTTGTCTTCCGTCCCGCTGCCGCTTGTTGCGTTTTCCTAAAGCGATTGCTTGTTCTTCGTGCAGATTTTGGCCTCAACTTTCGTTTTTGCTCTCTCGAAATTGCTGTATCACTTTCGTAGAAGAGATCAGCAACGTATCCGACGCATGTTTAGTTAAGATGCTACTAATATCTATCGCAACAGTTCGTCGTGCATTAAGATGGACATTCCGAGTGAATCCTCGAGATTCGCTTGCTCCATCTCTTCCTGCTTATAGAGCACACAAAGTTTCATAAACTGCGCTATATGTCATGCTCGGCATCAACGTCTACTATTTCTTGGAATCCTTAATAGATTCCACTTCAAGCTCCAAATTTGGTTTTCACGTGAGCTTTATAAAGGCAAAAATATACCCATAGCCGGAATCACGGATGCGCCGTCGCCTACACGCTGCTCTTGCAGATAAAGGCAGTGCGAGTTCTATCTCAGGACCAATGTATTAGAGTTTTCAAAAAAAAATCATGAACCACGAATTGGCTGTGAAATTATAGCTATATTTGGAAATATTATACCCTAAAACTAGCCTCCCAAAACTTACCCATATTTGACGATTTGGACATAAAAGGGAGGGGGTGCACGTAACAAATGGGGTGTGTGCACGTAGCAAATGGTGTGTGTGCACCTAGTCGGTCCCAAAAAAAACGCCAAAAATATCAAACCAGTTCGCAACAGCGTCGTAGCTAATTGCAAAAACTCGTACATAATTTAACTTGAAATCAGCAAATATGGTCAAATATACCGATTGCCGAAATGATCTTTGGGGTCGATTGCACTCTATAGGTCTGAACATATATTAAGCCGCCATTCCCTTCGATAGGCGCGTTTTACCCACTACGTTTTCAAAATTTTGATTCTTCTATTATTATTATTTTACTTGAGCGCAAGTAAGACAATTGAAACTCTCAGAACTTGGATATTCCCAAGACGCGTAAAAAGAATCAAAGTCCCTTTTTGAAATGTCCGAAATTTGGTCTGTTTCCTAGTCAATAACGGAAAACACCGGGAAAATTGACTTTCGTTCAGGAAATTACCACATCATCAAATTCCCGCAATTATTGCACATTTCAGTTTCGGCTTATGCTCAAGGTAAGTTACCAATTGTGCCCCAAATTATTGTTGAGTTTTTGTGTGACTCGCCACTACTTGTACAAATTTACACAGCTCTTCTGCTTACCGTACGTAATCGTGTCTTTATATTCATATTTCGCCATCAAATTTGTTCGCAATTCACTTGAGGCGTAATGAACGACGTTGTCAAGAAGCATTGACTCGATACCTCCCAGATCTCAACCAAGCACAAAAAGGTTTCGTTCCAATTTAGTCTCCCACTCCTCCGGTTTTTAACGACTGGGCTGTGGTAATCGTCTAAGAAAAAAACTCCTTTCTTTCATAACATAGAACGGTCTCGGAACCTCTTTCCACTAGCTGTAGTAATGTTTTTTGGCGATTTCAATTAAATAATGCCTTAACATCTTCGCTCCACAAAAATTTACATTCCGTCTTAACTTTCTAGGTTATCCATGCGCTCGTCTTCGCACTCGATATGCTACATTAACTCATCAATAACGCTGCGTTGATGCTCTATGATCCTATCCTTGTTTTAATGAGACTCTTTACAAAATATATAATGGTATTTAAGCTGAAGTATCATGGAAGCATCAGTGCCAAATGCTCTCAGACCTCTGTTGACCCATTCGAAAGCCATGCGGTCCCATTAAGCAACCGAACGAGAGGGCTTCGCTGAGGCTTTCTACCAAGTTTTCTCTGACGGCTTTGGGGAGTATTTAAAAATCTTTTTCAAATTCCAGCTTGCTCGCGGATAACTTCTCCCGTGCCAAGATCAATCTGCCATCTGCCTGCTCCACAAATAGGGACAGCGTGATGTACGGGGAACTACCGCCTCATGGTTTTGATGGCAAGGCGTTGTCGAAGGCGCTTGCTATCCGGCTTCAGACATACCACACCCCAGCTCATCCATCCTGACTAGAAGGCGTTTGTGAAAGTTCGGTTACTTCATCATCACGCCGGGTTCTTGTCGGATCTTCAGAACATGGTGATGGAGTGGGATAAAGAAGGCTATGCAGTGTACATCGATTTCGAGAAGGCTTACGACGGTCAACTGGACCTACATGTTTAACGTTCTTGACCGGATGGGCTGTGAAGGCGAGTTTTTGCGTTGGGTTCAACTCCTGTACACTCGTCCACAAGAGCGCGCCTCCTAATCAACGGAAATGTTCAAGAGGCCATCGAGCCGACACGCGGGTCAAACAAGGGATCCTCTATTGGCGCTGTTGTTTCTTCTCGTGATCGAGCCGCTTGGGATTTGCTCCGGCAGCATAACGAGCTTGGGATCCGCATCACCAACGATTGTTTGAAGGTGACAAGCATCTTCTCCGCTGGCGACTCGAAGATTCTCAACAGCTCTCGTGACGGTTTCCACGCAGAACTCTAGGTTGTTGACGAGTACTACAAGGGGTCCGTACGAAGCTCAATAGGACCAAGTGCGTGCTGATGAGCCACAATAAGTCGAACGGAGCGCCTCCAGTGGGCGATATCCAGTCGTTAGGCTTCGATGACATCGTGAAGTATATCGGACTGTTATTCGACCAGCGCATCACGGACGATCCGATTTTCTAGATCCTAGACAAAAGGTTCTACGACGGCTTCCATTCGTGGCATAGACTAGCGAGTAGAATTCCAGGTAGCCTTCTCATTAACCAGACAATGGTGTTGTCGCGGATGTGGTACTACGCCGTACATGTTGTATTGCCTGATCGTCTGCTGAAACAATGGCATGCTCCTCTACATCGCATCGTTCTCGGTAGACGGTATAACGCGGCGAGAGGTACTTCCAGCTGCTCCTGAACGAGTTTCTGTACAAGCGACGAGATGAGGAAGAGCTCCAGATACCAACCATTGGTGACCGGGTAAAACGACAACGTACCCAACTTCTTCTCCAGTTAGTGTTAAACTCTGACCCGACTGTCTTCAACGGGACTACACCTGGCGTGCAACTCATTGCGGATTTCTTCCCGGACTGGGGTCCACGGAAACACCTTGATTTCCGGACAGTGAGTCCCAGGCGCCACGGCTCTGACCTCAACTGGGCGAGCCTGTCAGCATGGTGGCGCACGACATGGAGGGATTGAACAGCAATTCATGGCTGATCACGTGGCAAGGCCTTCAGCAAGACGGGCGACTTGCTTAAGCGATGCGGAAGCTAATCCGTTTTCACGGCGATCCGACTTTCCACGGTCACGTGTTGATGATCGAGTCAGTCCGCACCGCAGCTTATGCGGGGTAGTCGAACTGAAATGCAGCTTCCGCCGTTACATTGTCTGTGTATTCGAATTGAGGGCCCCGCTGACATGCTGAGCAATGATGGTTGCTGGCCTTCCGAAGACAGATTTGCCGAATCCCACATCAACTACTGCAACACTGCCGTTCAGCCTTACCAGCAGTTTTTGTGGCTGAATAAAATGCATCAAGAGCTGCCGCAGGTGTTCTGCCGCATTGTGGAACTATGAAACGCGAGCGCGGTCGACTTTTTCCCTCGTCCATCTTTGTAAAATTCACCCAACGCCAGAGTCGATTGCAACTGTCAGTCTTTCGCTGTGCCGCGAGTATCTCGATCACAAGTTTTAAGACATATCCAAGACCCATCCTAGATCTCCCCCAATCATTTTTGATGACAGCAGCTCTTCTGAAAGTGGAGTGAAGCGTTTGTTGCGCATCTTCGTTGTCCTCCTGCCGATTTACGAAGACCTGCAGTTCCGTGTTGCTTTCTGGATACTCCCAGTTCGTTCGTGTTTCTCCTTCATGTCGGATACAGTCCCAGACATCATTTATTGTCCCCGCAAAGGATGTCGCTCCGTTGAAACAGATCGTCACTTGTTTTTTGCCTGCACTCTGCTCGAGCCTTGTGGTCCACCTTTACTCGCGACTGGACAACCATCTTTAGAAGACCACCCAGCAGGAACCAGATTGTTCCCGGTCTTTAACTTCGTATCTTCAACAGGTAGGAAAACGAACGGAAGACATGTGGCATATTCTTCGATCATTCACCTTGCACTGGCTGTGGACTGACCTCAATAACCGAATGTCAATGTCGTGCACCAATGCCAGCCCAGCCAAGCAATGCGGGTGATCCATACGACCTTCAGTGCCCACGAGAGTGCCTTTCTCCGTCTCCATTACGACGAATTGCAATAAACATTGATTCGTCGACTGGTACAGGAGCTGGAACGAAGTCCGTCACTTGGAATATTCATTAAGCGAAATGGCACTATCATCTAAGTGCGGTATGTTTCAGGAAGCGCTGGAATCCAGCATCGAAAACCAACATCAAGCCGTTTAGGACGATACTCCGTCGTTCGCCATTAAGGCTGTCGAGGATGGATAGTACTTAGCTCTTCCTGCATCTCATCAACCAATACATCACGGTTTTTACATATACCTACAGAAGTACGTATCGACATGAAAGACGACGCCAGCCCAACATTTATGTGCTGTAATCAAGGCCTGACTGGACCTCGCACACAGTCCCGACTAGCATTCGCCGTGTTTGAGGCCATTATTTCCTTCTCCCGCCACGATTACTTCCGGCACGCTACGACCGCCACGCGGCTTCTTCGATTTCTTGGGGCCGCTTCCGGCTCTGCAGCTTCCGACCCAGCGTCATGGTGCACCATCACTTGCTTCCTGCACTACCGCTAGAACGTCAGGCGCACGTGAGTAGTCCAATCGGCTCCTTCTATCGTTGCACCACCGCAGCGACATTTCGTCCAACCGGCGACGCTGTCTTGGGCCTTCAACTCGTCACCTCTACTACCGGGACTGCAAGCTCCGAGTTGTTCACACTCATTGGGAACAAACGGGCCTCAGATCTCAATCTCGTAGATAACGAGTGTTCTTCAACTCCAGACGAAGCACCGCTCACCGCTGTCGCTCTTGGCTTCTGGCATTGTGGGTACCTGTACACTAGTCATTAAGTATACACAGACCGCCTACAGTACTTGTCTTTCTAAGTACTAGTTTACTCGCCTCTCACGCGTCAAATTCGGAATGAGCTCCTTCAGACCTCTGACCAAGATATTTCTATCCGGAGGCTTTTCGAAATCAGCTAGCGGGGAGCTAAACAAAGACCTTTAACATGTAAATCCAGCTGCTTACAGACCGAGCCGCTCGGTCGGTCATCCAACGACACACTTGTACAGTATGTGTTTATTTTACTACACCTTAGCTAGGTAGATTGAGAAGTAGTTTCGTCTTGTTAATCTTTAATAAAGACACCTTCAACTTATAAGGTGGAATATCATTGTTTACTTATGTCCTAACAGAAAGTCTGGATTATAAATTCTCAAAATCATTTAGAACTCGATTCAGTACGTTAAAAAATCCAAGAGATGTAATTAAATTCGTTGTATTTTACACTTTTGAGTGCTAGTTAAGACTTAATCATGGATAGAAACTCCTAGCCTCTATAGAATTTTTCACTCTTTAAATTACCAGCTAGCACTCAGGTCAATAGTCTGCTAAGGCTTTAGGTTAGAAACATACTAGATGAGTTTATCAGTTGGAAACAAAAATTGCATTTTGATTATCCTTGATGTCGCGCTTCCTCACGCAATAAAATGTATGCCTTAAACACTAAAAAAACTGTTGCACTCAGTGCTTGGGGTGCGATAGACCTGTTCTTGTTATTGCTTTGGCTTATGTGTTGTCTCCTATCTGACAGGCAGCAAGATCGATGATCCTATCAACAGCTCGGTAGCGAATGCCCCACTTTATGCGATGCTACTGTTTCCAACGCCTCTTTCGCAAACCATCACCTTAGTGCCAGTTCTGAGGACGTCAAGTACCTAGTACTGGACACTCTTGCAGCGCCTTCATACCCGATCATTCAGCAACTTGAGACGAGGCGCTTTACAGTCGATCTCGCCTGTGATATGCGTTACGACCAGATTGAGTCTCCATGCGTCCGCTGCGTCAACAGAAAGATTCTGCTTACAGACAACGGACAAATACAAAGTCAGGCATTACACGGTGCATCGTGGTATTTATTAACGACAACGTGCATCTTGTATTAACACATCATGGCATGTTGAAATCCCTCTTTCATCACGGAAGTGCCTGGTGACAATCTTTCCATCTCGCTTCCTGCAAAAATGGTCGAGCGTCTTCCCCATCCTGCCTTGACCATAGGACGTTCATGTAGGAAAATAAGACACAACACACAGTAGTGCTTATGCACAGAGATCTGAAAATATCTAGTCTTAATGTTTTGACCGGATAGTATCTCGGAAACCAGAAGACGTGTGCCACGCGGAGCCGCTCAAGCCAATGAGTCGTTTAGAGTTAAAATTGAAAAGTGTATTATGTAAAGTTACCTAGAATATAAACATACTAAAAATGTATACCTAGAGGTAACCGCAAATTTACCCACCCATTTCAGCCAATGGGTTTTCATCCTCATGAAAAGACGTTCAAGGCAAAATGGCTAAACGTATTTTCCCCATACAGCCACACATTTTCTTTTCTTTTTTCTAAAGAACTGTATGCCGGTTGGGAGTGTTAAAAACTTATAAAAAAGCTTTAGGACACTTCCCGCGATCAGTACTCACCTGCGGACAAAGTTTCAGCACGGGAGGATCAGCGGAAGATGCAAAAAGGTAGGTGCCGCGTAACAGCCGCAGAGAGTTCAGTAGGGGCGTACACCGATTTAAATGCAAAAGGAAAGTGTATTATGTAAAGTTACGTAAGAAGTTAATGCAACTTAAAATGTATAACTAGAGGTAACCGCAAATATACCCACCCATTTCGGCCAATGGGGTTTCATCATCATGGAAATACGTTAAAGCCGAAATGGCTACACGTATTTCCAACACTCCTCCTGAAACACCGGAGGCTGCATCTTCGTCAATCCAACATCAATCCAATGCATCTTTGTCAATACAATTCAATCCAATACATCTTCGTCAATCCAATTGCCCGATACGCAATCAACTCCTTAGTGCTGCCGTATACACAGATACCTCATACAGTAGTCCACCTTGTAGTCACAAATGGCGGGTGCGTGGGTCTTGTGTGTAGCACGGTGCACAGCGAAAGAATGTCAGGACGCGTACACCGTGGGACCCACACAGAATTCCCACCAGTGGTTGAAAACATTAGGCACACGTTATAACAGCATCCACACGAGACTACTCCTTTTCTCCATCAAACAAGAAAAGCACTTGTACCAAATCCTCGTCGTACGTTTCTTCATATGTATTCTTCTGCAACGCGACCTCTGCATTCGAACGAGCCATCACAACCGAGAAAGTACTATCCCTTTTTCTCTCTACTTCCGTTTTCGGCTCGCGCAACATCTCCGCTTCCACTTTCTCCAGAGGACTCGAGAGTATCTGCAGCAGAACACCGTACTCACTCGTGTTCATTACACACTTCGTTAAGATTCGTTTGAATAGTTCGCGGTAGTGACAACAGATTAGGTAGTGCTGCTGCACCGTCTTTGACAGTATCAGGGATACCACGGCAGCTGTTTCTACAGTTGCACCACAACATATGCGATGAATCTTCTGAGTAGCCGCATCGATATCGGCAAATAACGTCATCGACTTGATCTTGCTACGAACGTGTGCGTAATGTACAAACAGGCTGCTCATCAAATAGGTCACAGTTTCCGTGAAGTCATTGCGCGCTTGATAGACTTTGCCCAAGAAAAAAACACATCCAAGTCACCATCAGTATGTATGTCATTTCCTACTTCGTTGAACAGTCTCTTAAATACTCGTCGACAAACTTCCTGCAGTTCAAATGACGAAACCGAGCCCAATATAACTCCTCCTGAATCAATAAATACAGGTCCAAGCAGTCGTAATGTGTCGGTCCATTCACCACGCCAAACGACCCAGTATATTAAAGCCGTCACGTAGGCAGCGAGCGAGCTTAAGTCGTCTCCCATCACCCCACAACTTTGCGTGTTCTACAGCAAGCGTACAAAACGAGTTAGCCACAAGCATTTCTCTCACCATAAACACAACGCAAATCAAACACACATCTTGCCGCAAGAAAAGCATAAATTGTGCTTGGCCGAATATTTTCATAAACAAATAAATCACGATTGCAAATCGCGTACTCCATGCCAGAGCACCCAACTTATCCGTTGATCCATTCACCCAATCTTGTGCAAAATCGTACAACACGTTCCTTCAGGTGCGACCGATAGATACACATAACCAGCATTGATATTAACATAACGGTATTTAACAGCTCTGAGCAGGCATACACAGCCGCGAGTCTTGCCAGCTTCATCACATCGAGAAATCCCAGAACGCGTTCCATCTTTGCTTGAAACACAAGATCTGTGTTGCGCTGTTTTCACTTTTATTGATCGAGATCGTATTACTATCCACGTGAGTATGCATATATTTAGCGCTTTGCACTGACAGTAGCGAGATTTCCTTAGCTCCCTCTGACTGCTTTATATCGGCAGATTCCACGCACTTGTGATCAATACATTCGCCATTAATTAAAACTTCTTCGTCAGACTGTCACCTTGATTTAATAACTCATTCGTCTCAGCCACTCGAGCCTTTTTCAGCCCCTTCAGAAGCTCTTCGTTATCAGGATGTATCTCTATCCCCGTTTTGTACCATGCCACAGCGTCCTCGTGTCGTTTCTGCCGGAAGAGTGCTTCGGTAAGCAAAAGAAACCCACTAACGTCCATTTTGTTTAGGTCTACACATTCATGACCTAAATTAACTGCATCACTTAATGCCCCCTTATCCAGCAACGCCCCCTTATCCAGCAACGCTGTTTTTTCTTCCAGGGCATTTTTCTGCTCTTCCAGCCTGAACTTAAGCGTCGAGATAATCTCGTCCTTCGTAGCGATCTCTGTTGGAAGCGCGCGCTTTTTGCGCTGCAACTCGTGTCGCCATTTTGGCTTTTCCGCGACTTTTCAGTGAAAAGGTGATGTATTGTACGTAAATTTAGGTTAGGTACAAAACATTGTGTATTTGCATATTATTAGTTTTAGGTGTAAACTTAATTCTAATAAATCACTTCAGAATTTGATTATTGACGTGTGGATTCTTTCGAGTGGACAACAATCGCGCTACAGTGCGCGGCTTTATTTGGAGTATATTTCGTGGATTACTTGGTACACTTCAGTGGCAGTCGGATTTGTTTTCACGGATTGAATTCTCGTATCACGCGTTTGTTGGTTTGAGTTTCTGACCTTACGTTTAAGTCGCATAAGGACAGTGGAGAATTAAATTACGTTTGGTGTTTGATTGTTCGCTGTTACGCTAATTACTAGCTCTATCTGATTGTATTAGAATATCGCACGTTAGTACGTGGTGTCTGGAACCCGTGTGACCTAGTACGTGCAGTTGGATGTACGACGAAAATATTCAACAGGTTATGAGCCCAATTGAGGCCAGTGACTCGTCGAATCAGACAGTCAGCCCGGAGAATATGATGCGATTGTTCGCACATATGATGAATCGCTTTGACGATTTGGAATCATCGCTAAACAAGCGGGCGCCGGTACAAATTGCGGTTCCGAAGTCAAAGGGAGACACCAATATGAGCTTGGCCTCCCTGGATGGAAACGATGAAGAGAAAGACGATGCTAACGTCGGAAGCACGGAAAAATGTGTTTCAAGAAAATTAGCAAGGCGGGCAAGGACGTGTTCACTAGGGGAGGGGGTTCTAACCCCGGTAACGCCTATGTGCAACCGCAGAAGGTGTTTACGCAGCAACTAGCCGCGAATCAGTACCAGAATGCATATGTAGCTCCTGGGAAATGTGGCGAAGCGAAGGCAAAATTTTGGTCACCTTCTGTCAACGGCGTGCCGATC
>CM047584.1:18044468-18088329 GCA_026184515.1 Peronosclerospora sorghi
TTGGTCTTTACGTGGAGATATCGTTTGTGGAATTCACGAGCATATTGAATCTTTACGTGGACATATTGGTTTATCATAACATTGGTTGGAGTTTAGACCGGCTTTGGTCTTCTCTCATATTGGTCAGGGGCTAGACCAGTTGAGTGGTCTACCCTATATTATCTCGTATTGGTTGGGTCTAGATCGATTGGACGGTCGACCCATTGGACCATACATATTTCAAGTGTAACCGGTCTAAAAGTACCCAGGGTGAAGAGTTCCGCCCAGGGTACACCCCCCCCAGTACGGTCTGCATACTATCAGACCCGAGTCAACCAGCGACACGATCCACCGAGTGTTGAAATAGCCCATTCCATCGTATACACAAGGTGAGATGTCAACGCAAGATCAATCGGACCAGGCGTCTTCTGTTGATGATAGGTCGTCTGCTAGCAGCGGACGATCAGATCGGATCGCAAGCGAAGGTCCGCGGGGTACCCCCCCCCCCCCGTAAGTTGGAAGGCTGGGCACGATGGTGGTCAGGTTCTCGACACAACTGTGTACGATTTTGAACTTGACTCCACCACAGAACCTTCAGTAGGCGTATGCGGCACCTGGAAATGTCCATCAGGCGTATGCAGCGCCGGGAAATGTCCAGCAAGCGTACACAGCACCCGGAAACGCTCAAAAGGCATATGTAGCGCCTGGAAATTTTCATGCGCAGCCATACCTGATTCCAAGACCACCTACGGCCAAGGGGAAGAGACTCCACATCCGGCTGTTCGATGGAACTGAAGCATATAAGGGTCTTGGGTCTGGTTTTTGGGGCTGGGGAACCAAGTTTTTCAGGCAGATATCGATCGCTGAAGAATGTTGCGGTTTCAGATGGACGGAGGACATAAAGGTCGAATTGCTGGGCCATTATCTGGCTGGCCCAGCGGAAGCATACTACGACCGTTTTGCGGAAGTCTGGTGGAAATAAGTGCCAGCGTTATGGCACATCATGAACAAGATATATGCAGATTTCAGTGTGCGTATAACACACGCGGAGGGGATGAAACTTCTGAGTGCGCGCAGGCACCAGGAAGGAGTTGGACGGATCATTTTTTGTATCTCACGGCAGTGGCGGATGCAGTTGGATCGACTGCGATGCAATGGTGTTGGATAACATCATTTACCATGCCGTGCCGGAGATGTCAAATGTGCTGATGTCCCGTTACAATCATTTACGGACGGATCATTCAGCAAGCTGACGAAATCTGTCAGTTTGCGCAGGCTGTTGAGTTCAACAGCCGGCGGCAGAAAGGTCACGGCTCCGGATCAGTGAACATGATTGTGGAAAAGACCAAAAAGGGTAAGGCGATAAAAAATCGCGGTTGCTACGGATGTGTCAAGCGGGGGCATCTCAAGAGAGATTGCTCAAAATGAAGAAGATGCCGAAATCGGATTTCGCATTAATGATCGCCGGAAACGATGTACCATCCGGTCGAGACACATGGATACTCGACAGCGGTGCAAGTGTGCATCTGGCGCCGGATCTCACTTGCTTGATGGATGTGAAAACTGTGGATCGATAGTGTCATCAAGTGGATGGAAAAACTTTCGTTCTTAATAAGAAGGGCACGATTTACATTCGTTTTGTACACGGAAACGCGGAAACTAGCGTTTTTCGTATGGTGTTTTCGAAAAGGGCGGTCTCGTGATTGATTACGTGGATGGGGAAAGGACGCTTGTCAGACATGACACGCGCCTTCCGATCACTCGAGTTCGTTCGGTAAATAATGTGTTCACCGTGAAGGGTGAAGTGGATCGCCCAAAAAAGACATACAAGGAAGTCATCATGTCGGTTCAGTACCAGATGGAAGACAATTACACGTACGAAGATGATGTTTAAAGTGGATCGCTAATGCGCTTTCATGTGCGGATGGGCCACCTCAATTATGAGGTTGGCAAAGGATCCGGAATATGGAATCCGGATCACAGACGAGACGCTCAGGCACTGTGTTACCTGCGTGGAAGGCAAGCAAACCAAGAGCTATCAGTCGAAGAAGGACAGCGGTAAAAACGCGCCTGTTGATAGGATCGGTGGTGTGATTTGTTCCAGCCATAAATGTCCAATCACACCGAAGAATCGTTTGGGCAACCGTTACTTGGTCAATTTCGTTGACTTCAAGAGTAACTACACCAGGATTTTTTTGGCAAAAAGTAAAGACACTGCGGCCAAGAAATTTGAACATTTTCTGGCATTTTTTGAAAGAACTTTCGCATGCAAGATCCACGTCCTTAGGACTGATGGAGGTGCGGAATATAGAAATGTGGATTATTTTTGTCGCAGTACCGGCATCGCTCGGCAGATAAGCGAGGCCGGGAATCAAGCCAGTAACGGTAAAGCCGAACGCATTCATCGGACGGTGATGAATATGGCCCGGTGCATGCTGTTCGGAAGTGGATTGAATTTATCATTTGGGGGGGATGCGGAAGAGTATGCAGCCTATGTGCTGAACCGCACCCCGACAAGTGCAAACCCCAAGCGAATGTCGCCTCTGAAAGTTCTCACTGGAAATAAGACGAATTTAGGCGCTATTGTGACTTTTGGCTCGCCGTGTACCGTGTACAGGAACCCCGGAAAGAAGACGCTTGCGCACTGTGCGCAGGTCGGGGTGATCATCGGTCGAAGCGAGGAGACCAAGGGCTTCAAGGTATATCGGAAAGTCGAGCGGAAGGTGACTGTCACCCAGCATGTCAAGAATTTAGACATTCTTACAGACGTGCAGAACCGGCAGTTGAGGATCGGTGAAGACGAATAGTGCAAGGCAGAATATCCACCAAGAAACCGGATTGGTGAAAGAGAAGAATGCAATACAGAAGCTCCGCCAAGTGACCGAGGGTCCGAAGGAGCCATGGTGACGCCAGGTGTGGAGCAAGTCGGAAGAAAGCAGACGACAAGAACGCCGCGTTGGACGAGGGATCGTCACGTCACGCGCCAGTACGCCGAGCGCATGGCTCAGGCGGAAAGCAAGAAAGAGCACGACGATGATGTTGATGGAAATGAAGCAACAATTAACATGGTAATGGAGGGCGACCCAAGAAATTATCGCGGTGCGATGTGTCGCCAAGATTCTGATCAGTGGATCCACGCGATGGATCAAGAAATTAAGGCTTTGGAAAGAAATGAAGTATGGTAAATTGTGAAGAAGCCACCCAATTCCAAGCCATTGCATTCGAAGTGGGTCTTCAAGATCAAGACCGATGCGAATGGACAAGTGGAGCGATACAAGGCGAGGTTAGTGGACTGCGGAAACGAGCAGCGTTTCGGGGTCGATTACGAACTAACCTTTGACGCGGTCATGGAGATGACCACAGTACGGTTCATTCTGATGCTTGCTCGGAAATGGAGAGTACGAGCGGTGCATGGGGACATCCCCAACGCTTATGTGAAAGCGTTGGAGGGCGAACACGAAATTTATCTGTTCACCCCCAGTGGAATGAAGGTGGAACAAGAAAAACTCAAGGAATTGCAAGTTGAAAACTCAAGTCACGTGGTTTTAAAGTTAAATAAAACGCTTTACGGATTGAAGCAGGCGGGGAGGCAATGGAACCGCCTCTTGCACTCCAAGCTCCTAGGTCAAGACTATGAACAGAGTTTCACAGACGGTTGTATGTATTACAAGAAAGTTTGTGGCGAAACAGTGGTGGTAGGCGTATACATGGATGAACTATTGGTCACGGCAACGAAGCAGGAACATGTGGCAAATTTTTTCGAGGTTCTCAAGGATTTGGAGATAAAAGATTTGGGCGAAGTGACAAAGTTTCTAGGGATGCGAGTGGATACCAAGAAATTCGTGGTTATTTTCTTGATCAAGAAGTAATGATCAAGGACCTCCTGAAGATGTACGGCATGGAGGAGGCGAACGCGGTGAAGGCACCGATCGCTGATGAATTTGAAGACCAAAATTTGAAGGACCAAGACATGTTAAAGAATTGTGAAAAGGATGGAGCGCCGACAATCAAGAATTTCCAGTCGTTGACCGGAAGTTTGCTTTGGATCGCGCGCTGTTCCAGGCCTGACTTTGCGTATGCAGTGCACAAGGACACGCGCAGAGCTCATGCGCCTTCGAAGCTGGATTGGATGATGGCCAAGAGGATTTTACGATTCCTGAAGGGCACGTCAAGTATGAAGTTACTTTTGGAGGCAAATGGAAACGCGAAGTCGAAGAAAAGCGATTAACTTAGTATTGAAGGTTTTTGTGATGCGGATTTCGCTGGTTCCAAAGAAGACCGGAAGTCCACGAGTGGAGGTGTGTTTTTCGTGAAAGGTTGCGTTGTGCACTGGATAAGCAAGCGACAGTCTTGTGTTTCGCTCTCCACAATGGAAGCAGAGATTTATGCGGAGTCAGTGGCTCTATGTGAGCTGACTGGTTTCAAATAAATGTCGAGTGAAGTCGGACTGAAGGTTTCTCTGCCGATGACGTTGTTTTGCGAAAACCAGGCGGCAATTAAAATGGAGGAAGGTGATGGCAAAACATCGAAGACTAAACACATGGATGTTCGGGTGAAGTTTTTACTCTCGAAGTTTAAGAATGGTGTTATCATGACAAGCTATCGACCTACGGACGAAAACTTGGCAGATATTTTTACGAAGCCATTGAATCCTGAGAAGCTGAGACGTGCACAGGAGGGTCTTGGACTGGCGGCGGTTGCGGTGGAGTAACTGGTTTTCACGGGAAAGTCGAGAAGGAGTGTTGGAAGCGCGCGCTTTTTGCGCTGCAACTCGTGTCGCCATTTTGGCTTTTCCGCGACTTTTCAGTGAAAAGGTGATGTATTGTACGTAACTTTAGGTTAGGTACAAAACATTGTGTATTTGCATATTATTAGTTTTAGGTGCAAACTTAATTATAATAAATCACTTCTGAATTTGATTATTGACGTGTGGATTCTTTCGAGTGGACAACAAGCGCGCTACAGTGTGCGGCTTTGTTTGGAGTATATTTCGTGGATTACTTGGTACACTGCAGTGGCAGTCGGATTTGTTTTCACGGATTGATTTCTCGTATCACGCGTTTGTTGGTTTGAGTTTCTGACCTTACGTTTAAGTCGCATAAGGACAGTGGAGAATTAAATTACGTTTGGTGTTTGATTGTTCGCTGTTACGCTAATTACTAGCTCTATCTGATTGTATTAGAATATCGCACGTTAGTACGTGGTGTCTGGAACCCGTGTGACCTAGTACGTGCAGTTGGATGGACGACGAAAATATTCAACAAGCTCGGCCCCATGACGGTCCTTCGTTTTCTCTGCTGTCTCTGCGTCGCTCTCGCGCTGGATTTGCAGCTCTTGTAGCTCACTCTCGAGTGACTGAATCCGCTCTTGGAGTTGCTCCACCTCGGTGCTCTGAGCCTCAGACTGTGATTTCATCTCACCTAGAGCCTTAAGAGCAGCCTCGTGTTCTTTCGGCACAAACTGCACGCGCTTCTGCCTCCATGAGCTTCTCACGAGCAATCTCCAGCGTCTCCGCCATCTCCTTAAGGCTACGAGTGGTTCTCTCTGCAGACTCTGTCCTTATTGGCGCACCCCTTTTCACGCAAACGTCCTAGTGAAATTAAGTTCTTTGCCAACTTTGGCGCGAAATATACTTTTGTCAACTGTATGACGGTCGGGAACTGTGTGTCCGTCTGTAAAGTTACTTTCCCGACCCTGCTAGACCTCAGCGTACTGCCATCGGGTAGAACAAATGTATCACCTGGACCGCACTCCCTAGCGTCCTCCAGCAAATTAGCTTCGACACTAGGTGTCTACTGGATCCACTTTCCACAATCCACATGTTTTCCTTAGGTACTCCATTAAAACGCCCATTGGTCGCTATATTCGATTGTGTGTCGAGGGTTGTTAGCGCTACCATTTTCGACCATCCTTCGTCATTTATCCATTTTTTCGCTAGAATTATTTGCACTTCTGTGACGCCTCTCCGGGCAATCTCTCTTTATATGACCTTCATTCCCGCATGCATAACATTCACGACTATTTTCGCTCGGTAGCACAGAATTAGCATGTAGCCTCGCGGTGGGTCTGCTCTTCAATGCATCGTCCTCCAATTCTTGCGCCCAGGCGATCATTTCTTGGGCGTGGTCTAGGTAGTCCTATCTATTAGGATCGTACCACGCCATTAACATCACCTTGAGTCGCGGCGAGGCGTACTTAACAATGTTTTCAATTATCAACTTTTCACTCGACCCGCTTTCGCGAGCCAGAGCTACTAGGTATAGATAATGCTCCGTCCACGTTCGCCTGTCGTCCTTTTCCTTTGCAAACCAGGCAGCAGCTTGGTGGTGGGATATATTCACTTTAAATCCCAACCAAATCTGCTCCATCACGTAAACAAATGTTGGGCGCACCCGCCACCACGATGCAATATTTGTGCGGTAATACTCCGCGGCGGTGCCTTCCAGGTGCTCGCCAAATTTATTAACCTTCAGGCTTTCACTCCATTGGAACTCGGAAGTAATTCTCCAATCTCAATCGCCTCCATAAACATGTAGGCCCATTGGCGGTAGCCTGCACCCAGACCGGGATACAGCTCGCGCCCCGAAAACTTCTCTATAGTCAACTTGGGTATTTTGTACCCGGTGTGCTGCACCGGTACATGACCCTGCCCGGCGGGCACTCCCGCACCGCCTGAACCTTTCGCCGCAACCGGCGACCTGAGTGGTGCTTCATTCACTCGTGGGCGTGGCCGTGCGCCAGCTTCCACCCCTTCGTCCTCGGTCAGGTCGTTCAACGACATCTGCTGACCGAAGGGACGGTAATTTTGGAGACTCTCCCGAAACTAAGAGTTCGATATACGCACCGGGGATTCCTTATTAGACTCGGGTGATCTCCTCGGAGATGCTTGTCTAGCCTGCCCTGCATCTTGGTTATTCAGGGCGCTCGCAACTTCCCTCAAGCTGCGTACCAGCGCCCAAAATTCATCCACGGAGGGCACATCATCTCCATCAGAGTCAAACATCATAAATCGAATAAAAACACTTCAGTCACTTCTGTCAATCACTAGCCCTTACGATAGGGTACTTTCCACTAGCTCCACGAAAACGTGAAAACGAAAAATATCCACGACAGTACACTCCAAGTACCAAGAAAACTCCACGAGATTACTTGACGCAACTTGGGCTCATAACCTGTTAAAAACTTATAAAAAAAGCTTTAGGACACTTTCCGCGATTAGTATTCACCTGCTGACGAAGTTTCAGCACGGGAGGATCAGCGGAAGATGCAAAAAGGTAGGCGCCACGTAACAGCCGCATAGATTTCAGTAGGGGCGTACACTGATTTAATGCAAAAAGGGAAGTGTATTATGTAAAGTTACCTAAGAAGTTAATGCAACTTAAAATGTATACCTAGAGGTAACCGCAAATATACCCACCCATTTCAGCCAATGGGGTTTCACCATCATTGAAATACGTTAAAGCCGAAATGGCTACACGTATTTCCAACAGGAGGGGGTTTCAAAGTTAGATTCAGAAGATTTGCAGATGATTTTGCAGAAAAATTCGGCCAATCAGAGATATCTCCAAAATTTGCAGAAAGTAGAATTTCCTGAATGCCTCGGGCTTGCATAAGAATTTGCAGAAAGCAAAACGCAACAACGCGTCCCCAACAACGTACCACCAACGCCGACCGCGACTGATGCGTATGGGATCCTGGACCTGACCGCGGCGCAGATGCTGGATCTCTACACTGTTGTCGCACAGGCAGATGTTGTAGCTTGAAATGCGTGCTGTAGTAGACGAGATGGCTCTCAATAGCCATCACCCGAAGTGTTTGTATGCGATTGATAGATGTTTGTCAAAAACAAAAGTCATATATATTATGTAATTATAAAAAAGTTTAAGTCAATAAATCACGCTTAAATTCCCTAAGCGCTACAGACTTAAAATCTGTGCACACCATACATAAAAGTATTATCAGCCAATCCGTTTTCAACATTTGATTTACCTCGAAAGCCAAACATGTCTACGTCGAAAATCGACACTCCTCCGGAAACGGCGCGCGCTGTAACACTTTTAATACAATCCAATTTTCTTTCGTAAATCTTGCATCCGCTGCGCGTTCAAATTCTTCGTCACCAGGTCCGCCACCATTTCCAAACTTGTCATGTGAGCTGCCTAAATCACGCCCTTCTTGTTCAAATCCTTCAAAAACTTCAACTTGATGTAAATGTGCTTCGTATTGACAGCACTCGTTTCGGATTCCACATGCTTGATGGCGGCCTGATTATCCATCTTCATCAACAGCGGCGCCCTCGAAAAAATACCAATTTCAAATAGCATCTCTCGCAGTCCCAATGCCTCTCGTCCGCCCACAGCTGCAGCCACAAATTCGGCTACAGCTGTGGACAATGCCACTGTAGTCTGCTTTTTGCATTTCCATGACACGATAATTCCATTTAGATATACCACCACTACACTCACGCTTTTTCTGTCTACTTTGTCGCCTGCAAAATCTGCATCCGTATAACACGTGATCCGTATCGGCAATGGCAGCTCGTCATCATGATTCAATCGCAGTTTCATAGCAATGGTACCCTTCAAATATCTTGCGATGCGCTTCGCGGCCTTGAAATCCCCCATCGTGGGTGCATGCGTACGCCGCGTTACGCGGTGCACCGCGAAAGCAATATCCGGGCGCGTGAAGCGAGATATCCACAAGAGGCTACCCACCAGCGATTGGAAACTCTTGACACTCGGATATTTTTCTCTTGATTTGATCGGTAATAATTCCTTGAAATCTTCCACACCGTCCACGTCCAGCACCGGCGTGCGTGTTGTGTTCATCTTTCCAAAATCATGTGTGATTAGGAGCTCATCAATAGCAGCCTCCTGATCCAATCTGTAACCACCTTGTGGATTTACTTCAATGCGGATGCCTAAAAACTTGCTCACGATTCCTAGATCCTTGAGCTCGAGCACGGCCATTTAAGCGAAAAACTTGTCAACTGCCACCGTCGTGCTTCCGGTAACTAAGAGGTCGTCTACGTACGCCCCAACCAAAACGATACCATCCACACCACGCCTGACGAAAACACAGGTATCCGTGACGCACTGTTCGAAACTTAGCTCCTCCAATGTCTGGCACAGTAACTGGTGCCACAACCTTCCGGCCTGCTTTAGGCCATATAGATTCCTCTCCAGATTTAACGAGAGTTCATCACTTGATTCCACGTCAAAAATTTCACACACTTCCTTCGGTACCTGCATACCTTGCGGAATCTTCAAATGTATATCATAATTTTCTTCCGTCTTCGCTTTAGGGTAGGCGCTCGGCACATCACCGTGCCGCGCCGGTACCCCCCCCCCCAGATTTGCGACATGGCCAGGATCACTTTTCCGTTATCGACTTCCATGACTGTCGAAAACGTGAAATAGTAATCCTGGACGTAAATTTGACGATCGCTACGTTCTACAAGCCGAGCCTTATAGCGCTCGACTGTTCCATCTGTACACAACTTGGTCTTGTATACCCACTTAGTGGGAAACAATTTCTTGTCCGGCCGACGCTTGATCACCTTCCAGGTACCTAGATCTTCCAGTGCCTTAAACTATTCCTGCTCTGCCTTTGTCCATAGGTCAGAGTTTGCGCCGTCATGCGCCTCCTTGTATGACCTTGGGTCGGGAACTCCAACCCGGGACGCACTTCCTCCATCGTCAGTCTCGCACACAGCGTAGACACACATCGCGCCTTCTGTAACAGTGTTCCCGGGTTCTGTCACCTCAATGCCAGACCCATCACTCTAGACTTCCTCCTCGTCGTTATCAGTCACGCGTCCTCCAGCAGTAGACACCTCAGTCGCACTTGCCTCATCTCTTGACTTCTTCTTTCTTGTTTTTTCCAAGGCAACTGCCTTAGGAGTCTTCTTGATCGCGCTTCCAGACTTCCTGGTGTGCTTGCGCGACTTATCACTTGTATCTTGAACCGGGATCTGCCCTGATATGGTGTTTCCTTGGGCCGAGCCTGCTTCTGCGCGTTCTGCAGCTCGCCTCTCGAGCTCTTCTTCAGCTGCGATGTCTAATGCCCTTGTAATTTTGTCACTCGCCCCCTTGTCTAGTGTCTCAATCGCACTGACATGGCGAGTGACCGTTACCACCCTGTCCTTGAGCAGTAGTAATTTGAAACCCTTGGTTTCATCACTGCGACCAAGAATCAAAGCTCGCTCGGCATGTTTCACTAGGGCCTTCTTACGCGGGTCCATCCACACCATGCAAGGCGAACCAAACACAACAATTTCCTTCAATGATGGTTTTTTACCCGTCAACACTTCGTAAGGTGAAAGTTTTCCAAGATTCGAACGGGTCGGGGTACGGTTCAAGATGTATGAGGCATATTCCGCCGCCTCAGACCAGTACATCAACGGTACCCCCGACCCAAAAATCATACACCGGACCATGTTAAAAATGGTCCGGTTCATCCTTTCGGATTTCTCATTTGAGACTGGATTACCAGCCTCCGTAACTTGTCGACGAACACCAGTCCTCTTGCAAAACAATTCCACGGCTTTATATTCACCACCTCATCCGTGCTCAGGACATGGATGCGACACTTCAACCCATTTTCGAACCAAGTCAGAAATGTTCGAACATTTTCGCCGCTCTGTCTTTAGTTCGTGCGGCGAAAACCCGTACGTAACTCGAGTAGTGGTCTACAAACACCACTAGATATCGGTTTCCGCGTCTGTCGCGCGGTGTGATTGGACCCTTCAAGTCACTACATATCACACCGCCGACACGCTCGATCGGCGAATTCTCGCCTGAATCCGTCCTCGGCTGTTGCTTTCTTGATGCCTTTCCTTCGGCACAGGTCAAGCAGTTCGGTCGACTGCTGTCTGTCAACCTGATGCCTGACATGGGGTCATTGGCTATTCTTTCGACTGTATCGTAAGCCAAGTGACCCAAGCGGACATGAAAGTGATGCAGAGTGCCATCCTGCATATCACTATCAGTCTCAGCAGCGACAGCGTTCAGCACCATATGCGTGAACTGCTGCGCGCGTCCTCTCTGCCTTTCCGGTA
This sequence comes from Peronosclerospora sorghi, assembly GCA_026184515.1. NCBI lineage: Eukaryota > Oomycota > Peronosporomycetes > Peronosporales > Peronosporaceae > Peronosclerospora > Peronosclerospora sorghi. The sequence goes on from CM047584.1 coordinate 18,055,507, forward strand.
TCAAATTAGCCATGAAAATTGATCCACATATTTCCACTGGAAACAGCATGTTTCCGTTCCACTGAATTGATAGTTTTCCACTGTTTTCCACTAGTTTGAAACCTTTTTCATGCAACTTGCCAAGTGAAATCAGGTTCTTGGCAAGCTTGGGTGCAAATACACTTCACTTAACTCGATCGAAACAGGGTCAGCACCAGGCGTGACTAGCTTGATCTTCCCAACCTTGGCGACCGATAGTTTTCCGCCTTCAGGCAACATAAATCCGTCTTCCGGAGCACATGTTACAGCGTCCTCCAACAACGTTTCGTCGGCTACCAGGTGTCTGCTGGCGCCACTATCAACGATCCACGTAGTTCCTGACACGTGATCGGGATCAGTCATTCCATCAATCGCACTATCTTGTCCAACCCCAATGGTGGACAACGCAACCTTTCGGATCCACTGGTTATTGGAACCGCCTTGATCCTTTGGGTTGCCAGTCCTTTGCACCCTTCTTCCCTTCTGTGGACATTCTCTTTTTATATGTCCGGGTTTCCCACAGCCATAACATTTCCTCACGAATCCGTCCTCAGTCACCGAATTCGCGTGTAGTCGGGCGGGAGACTTCGCTTTCAGCGAATCCTCGTCCAACTCCTGCGCCCATGATATAAGTTCCTGCGCCTGTCACATGTAATACTCTCGCATAGGATTATACCTGGCCATGATCACAACTTTTAGACGTGGCGCGGCGAATTTGACAATATTCTCGACCACCATCCTTTCGCCCATCCCGCTCTCACGAGCCAGGGCTACCAGGTACAGGTAGTGCTCAGTCCAAGTCCGTTTGGGACTCTTTTCTGAAGCGAACCACACTGCAGCCTGGTGGGGAGAGATTGTTACACGAAATGCCATGTACATATAATCCAAAATAGCCAACAATTCCGGGGCAGCTTGCCACCACGTGCTGATATTCGCACGAAAATAACCCGCTGCCACCCCTTCAAGGTACTCCCCAAGCTTGTTGACCTTCAGGCGCTCTGTCCATGCAAACCCTGAGGTCATCTCAGCTATCTCGACTGCCTCAGTAAAGAAGTACGCCCACTGCTTGAATCCGGCACCGAGTCCGGGGAATATCTCAACCCCCGAGAACTTCTCGATGCCGAGCTTGGGGATCTTGGCGCACGACGCCTGCACAGGCTGCGGGGAAGGCACACGTGCTGCTTGCCTGAAATGCATCCCAGGCGTCTGCACAGCCGGTGCATTCGCCCTGGCAACATTCTTGCATTTCCTTGAGCGTTTGGCGGGAGCCTAGCCGCGTTCGGCCGCGCTGCTCTACCGACTTCAATTCCGATGTCATCCGATAGATCATTGAAAGTCATCTCCTTGCCAAATGGCCCACATTTCTTAAGCGACTCCCGGAACACGCTGCTTCGGGCAGCAAGCGGAGGGTCCTTCTTCGGCGCGGTAACCGTGCTTGCGACGGATGCGCGTGCTTGCGCTTGCTCCATTGAATCATGCGAGTCTTCATATCCGCCATCCCGTCAATGATAGCGCGCAGAGCCACTTCCGGTTCGAAGTCGGATTCGCCACCACTCTCCTTATCATCCATGTTCAAACGTAGCAATAAACCAAAACTATACACGCGAACACCAACGCCAACAATTCCACTAGCCCTCCGAAAGTTAGGGGACTTCCACTAGTATCCGGAATTATATCCACACGAGAAACAAACCACTCGAGAGATCGCAAGAACAAACTTGCACGCAAACTTGGACTCAATCAAAAAACACCTTAAAGACACACGCGGCCACTTGGGCTCATAACCTGTTGTCGCACAGGCAGATGTTGTAGATTGAAAGGCGTGCTGTAGTAGACGAGATGGATCTCAATAGCCGTCGCCCGAAGTGTTTGTATGCGATTGCTAGATGTTTGCCAAAAACAAAAGTCATATATATTATGTAATTATAAAAAGTTTTAAGTCAATAAATCACGCTTAAATTCCCTAAGCGCTACAGACTTAAAGCCTGTGCACACCATACATAAAAGTATTATCAGCCAATCCGTTTGCAACATATGATTTACCTCGAAAGCCAAACATGGCTACGTCGAAAATCAACATACACTGCATTAAATCTACTGGGAGCAGCGTTTCAGCGTCATGTGCGCAATGACTGTGTGGGGCATGTAGGTGGCCAAATGACAGGCGTGGTCTTTTATCACGCGTGTGTCCGTAACTAGACGACACAGGACGCAGGAAAAGCCACGAAAAACACTTTTTTTCGTCTGTATTGCGTGTCAATATCAAGCGGGTGCACGCGAATCCGGTCGGGATTTGTCACTCATTCGGCCTGTTCCAAGTAGTCTTTCACTTCTGCCGGCGTGATAATATGAAACTTCTTGTCGTCTTTAATGATGCCAACTTCAATGTTCGTTTCTTCCATCTACCATCAAAAAGAAAAACAAAACACTTTGTGTGAGACGCCGTCGCCCATCATCATCAATCTTCCCTCCCTTCACTTTCGTACCTCTCCTTCAAATCCTTCCAAAGCTTCAATAGCACCGTATGAATCGCATCTTCCATCTCCAAGTCGTCATGATAACGCTAGCAAAAACAGTCAAAAACACAACGTGTGTCAAAAATGTTTTTTTTCTTCTTTCTTTCACGTTCGCCACTCCATTCGACACAAGAGCACGCACCCTCTCGAGAAACGTCTTGGCACTCACTGCATATTTTCCAATGGCCATGGCTTTCCACCCAAAGTGCGAAAAGTGAGTCTGGGTGGAGTGTGATTGTGTCAATGGTGAGTGACGAGAACGCGCTATCTGATTGGATGTTTACTTCCGATCGGCAGGTGTGGGGACTGGGGGCTTCAAATTTAGCCACTTGCAGAACTCTTCCAGTTGGACAATTGGATTTTGTGCAAAATCTTCTGCGAAATCTTCTGAATCTAACTTTGAACCCCCCTAGGGAGAGCTTCGTTCAAATGCAATATAGATACCATCCATCTCTATGCACCGATTGGTCAAAACCACGATCTTGCCACATCTCAGTGCTAATATTCTTCGATTCCTTTTTTGGGCCACACAAATCGTCTATACGAGTGTGTGTGTACCTTAATCAAATAAAGTATCAAGTAGCGTGTCGATTGTCTAAAATAAAGTCACAGAAAGACGGTGTGTGTGTCGGTTTCCGGGGTAGCCATGTTGGATTTACAGGTAAACCGAATGCTGGAAACGGATTGGCTGATAATGTATTTTATATGTGCACATATTTAAGTCTCTTGCGCTTAGGTAATTTAAGCCTGATTTGGTGACTTAACTTTTTAACTTTATATAATATATTTGACTTTTACTTTTATCTTTTGGGACGCACGCACAAGGGACTACGGGCTACGGCTATTGAGAGCCGCTACAGCCCATACAGATCACTAATCCTACGCCAACACAAGTGCCTGTTTCTACAGGTTATGAGCCCAAGTGGCCTCGTGATTTTGGAAGTGTCTCTTTAAGTCGTCTCAAGTTTGCAAGCAGGCTATTTTCCTGCGGTTGTTTTTTCGAGTGGATATTTCTCGTGGATTTACAGTTCTCGTTACTAGCAAAAGTCCCCTCACGGTTATAGGGCTAGTTGAATGGTTGGCAGTGGTTTTTGCTGTTGTTTTTGGAAGTGATTTCGTGTGGAAAATGGATGACAGAGAGAGCGGCGGTGAATCAGATTTCAAGCCGGAAGCGGCTTTACGGGCGATCATGAATGGCATGGTGGATATGAGGACTCGCATGGCGTCGATAGAGCTAGCACAAGCGCGTGCATCCGCTGCAAATGCGGCAGCAGCGCCTGCAGCACCTGTCGCACCGGCAGCACCGAAGAAGGACTCTCTCCTTGCCGCCCGGAACAGTGTGTTCCGGGAGTCGCTCAAAACTTGTGGGCAGTTCGGCAAGGAGATGACGATACATGATTTGACCGATGACATCGGGATAGAAGTCGGTAGAGCAGCTCGGCCAAACCCAGCGAGGCTCCCGCAAATGAATCAAGCAAATGCTGGAGGGGCACAGGCGCCCGGAATTGAGTTTAGGCAGGCAGCCCGCGCGCCTACACAGCAGCCCGCGCGCCTACACAGCAGCCCATCCAGTCAACTTGCGCCAAGATACCCAAGCTCGGCATCGAGAAGTTTTCCGGGGTGGAGATATTCCCCGGACTCGGTGCCGGTTTTAAGCAATGGGCTTATCTGTTCATCGAAGCGGTGGAAATAGCGGAGATGAACTCGGGGTTCATATGGACTGAACGCCTGAAAGTAAATAAGCTGGGTGAGCACCTTGAAAGTGTGGCAGCTGATTATTTCCGTGCGAACATTGGCACGTGGTGGCAAGTTGCCCCTAAATTACTTGGAATTTTGGATTTTATGCATATGACATTTCGCGTGACGATTTCTCCCCACCAGGCTGCAGTGTGGTTCGCTTCAGAAAAGAGTCCTAAGCGGACCTGGACTGAGCACTACCTGTACCTGGTGGCCCTGGCTCGCGAGAGCGGGCTGGGTGAGCGTATGGTTGTGGAAAATATTGTTAAATATGCGACTCCTCACCTGAAGACATCGATCATGGCCAGGTACAACCCTTTGCGGGAGGACTACCTGTGCCATGCGCAGGAACTCATTTCCTGGGCGCAGGAGCTGGATGAAGATTCGGTGAAGTCGAAGTTACCAGTTCGACTACATGCAAATTCGGTGACGGACACCGAACACGTTCGAAATGCTACGGCTGCGGAAAGCCGGGGCATGTGATACGCGAGTGTCCACAAAAGGGCAAGAAGTCACAGAAGGGCGCGAAAGACCGAGGAAGTTCCGGAAATCAATGGAATCGGAAGGTCGCGCTATCCACGGTGGAAATTGGTGCAGTAAACAATGACGATGATCCATCTGCCACTACGTGGATTGTTGACAGCGGTGCCAGCCGGCACCTCGTGGCTGATGAAAGCCTACTTGTGGATGCTGTCACGTTTGGACCTGAAGATGGTTTTTTGTTGCCCGATGGTGGCAAATTGGCAATGACGAAGGTTGGCAAAATTAATTTGGTCACGCCTGGTGCCGATCCAGTTTCAATCGAGCTTAGTGAAGCATATTTCGCACCCAAGCTTGCCAAAAATTTGATTTCGCTTGGCAAGCTGCATGAAAAAGGGTGCGAAAATGGTAAATACGAATGCAAAATTGGCGATACAGTGGAATGGGAACATTTTATTCCCGATTGAAATTTGTGGATCTATATTTGTGGCGAATCTGATACCGGAAGGTCTGTGAGGATGCGCGCAACAGTTCAAGCATATGTTGCTGAACGTTGTCGCTGCGAAAAGTGATGATGATGTACAGGAAGGATCGTTACATCATTTTCACGTCCGCCAGGGTCACTTGGCTTACGACACGGTCGAGAAATTAGCCAAGGACCCCAGGTCAGGCATCAAGCTAACCGACAACAGTCGGCCAAACTGCCTGACCAGCACCGAGGGAAAAGGTTCAAGGAAGCCTCAGCCACAAGCTGATTCGGGTGAGAACTCACCAATTGAACGCGTCGGCGGTGTGATATGCAGCGACCTAAAGGGTCCGATCCCACCGCGCGACAGGCGTGGAAACCGCTATTTAGTGGTGTTCGTGGACCATTTTTCAAGTTACGTTCGGGTATTCGCCGCTCGAACAAAAGATAGAGCGGCGAAGATGTTTGAACATTTTCTCGCATGGTTTGAAAATGAGTTTAATTGCCGGATTTACGTTTTTCGAACGGATGGTGGAGGCGAATACAAGAAAGTCGAATTATTTTGCGAGAAGACCGGCGTTCGACGGCAGATTACGGAGGCTGGGAACCCAGCCTCCAATGGAAAATCTGAACGCATGAACCGGACCATATTCAACATGGTACGGTGCATGATTTTTGGGTCGGGGGTACCGTTGGTGTACTGGTCTGAGGCAGCGGAATACGCCTCGTACATCCTAAATCGTACCCCAACCCGGTCGAATCCTGGCAGAATTTCACCGTTTGAGATGCTCACGGGCAAGAAGCCATCGTTAAAGGAGATTGTCGTATTTGGCTCGCCGTGTATGGTGTGGCGAAACCCGCGGAAGAAAACACTTGCCAATCACGCAGAAAAAGCGCTGATCCTTGGACGAAGCGACGAAACCAAGGGGGTTAAAGTGTTACTCCTACGCGACAGGGTGGCTACGGTCACTCGCCATGTCAGTGCGATTGAGACGCTAGACAAGGCGGCGAGTGACCAGATCACCAAAGCATTAAGAGATGCGGATGAGGAAGAGCTGGCACACCAAGCCGCACAGCGTACAGGTGCAATGCCATCTCAAGGCACTGCAGCTGCACCCGGACATTCTGGAGCGCAAGGTACAAGCGCAAACGGAGAACAGCGCCCCAGAAAATCGGGGCGGGAAGTAAAAAAAACAGCAAAGGCGGCCGCCTATGAAGAGTCGAAGCGCAAGACGGCCCAAAATGAAGTGAATGCAGTTGAAGAAATTGACATTGACGTGTGGAATGATGACCTGGCTTACGAACAGGAGGAGGCCAAAGTTGATGTGATTGATGACAAAATGGTTGTTTACGCGGTGATTGACGGAAACGAACCAGGAGGTGTGCCTCGGGTTGGAGTCCCCGATCCCAAGACGTTTAAGGAAGCGCATGCAGGCGCATATTCAAATCTGTGGACAGCGGCGGAACAGCAGGAGCTGAAGGCGCTTACAGATATTGGCACTTGGAAGATTGTCAAGCGTCGTCCCGACAAAAAACTCCTACCCACGAAGTGGGTGTACAAGACCAAGTTGCGTGCTGACGGCACGGTCGAGCTCTATAAGGCTCGACTGGTGGCAGGCGGTGATCGGCAGGTTTACGGTCAAGACTACCTCTTCACATTCTCGACAGTCATGGAAGTGGACAATGTCAAGGTTATTTTGGCGATGTCCCAGATTTGGGGGGTACCGGCACGGCACGGCGATGTGCCGAGCGCCTACCCTAAAGCGAAAACGGAGGACGATTATGAAATTTATTTGAAGATCCCTCAAGGGATGAATATTTCGTTGGAAACTCTCGAAACTTTCGATGTGGAATCAAGTGATGACTTATCGATAAAACCAGAGAGAAATATCTATGGACTCAAACAGGCTGGACGTTTATGGCACCAGCTGCTGTGTCAAACACTTGAAGATTTGGGCTTCCAGCAGTGTCACGGACACCTGCATATTTGTTAAGCTTGGTGCGGACGGCACCGTTCTTGTCGGGGCATACGTAGATGACCTACTGGTCACCGGAACCCGTTTTGAAGCAGTGGATACATTTTTCGATGATATGAATATTCTCGAGCTCAAGGATCTTGGGGTGGTTAACAAATTTCTAGGTGTTCGGATTGCCGGAAATTTTCGTGACGGCTACAGTTTAGACCAGGAGGCTGCTATCTATGAGCTCCTGGTCCAACATGATTTTGGAAATATGAATTCGACCCGCGCACCGATTTTTAGTGTGGAAGATGTCTAAGGTTTTGACGAATTGTTGCCAACCAAGTCACGCGATCATCACCCCAGCGTGAAGAGCTTCCAGTCGCTAGTAGGCAGCCTTCTCTGGATCTCACGGTGCACGCGCCTGGATATCGCTTTTGCCGTGCACCGTGTGACGCGGCGCACGCATGCGCCCACCATTGGAGATTTTAAAGCTGCAAAACGTATCGTGAGGTACCTCAAGGGTACGAAAACAATGAAACTCCGACTGGTTCACGATAATGAGCTGCCGCTGCCGGTCCGCGTCACATGATACACCGATGCAGATTTTGCGCGTGACAAAGCGGATCGGAAAAGCGTAAGTGCAGTGGTGGTTTATTTAAATGGAATTATCGTTTCTTGGAAATGCAAGAAGCAAACCGCGGTCGCCCTATCGACGACCGAAGCTGAGTTCGTGGCGGCCGCTGTCGGTGGTCGCGAAGCTTTGGGGCTCCGAGAGCTGCTTATGGAAGTGGGATTTTTTGCCCGAGAACCCCTGTTGATGCGCATGGACAATCAAGTTGCTATCAAGCACGTCGAGTCCGAGTCGAGTGCTGTAGCCACCAAGCATGTCGACATCAAGTTGAAGTTCCTGAAAGACCTACACAAGCGGAACGTCATTAAGCCTACGCACGTACCGAGTCTGGAGATGGTAGCAGACCTGCTCACGAAGGACCTCAGTGCGCAACGGATGGATGAATTGCGAAAACAAATTGGATTGTAGTGACGGCATTACAGCGCGCGCCGTTTCAGGAGGAGTGTCGGTTTCCGGGGTAGCCATGTTGGCTTTACAGGTAAACCGAATGCTGGAAACGGATTGGCTGATAATGTTTTTTATATGTGCACAGATTTAAGTCTCTTGCGCTTAGGTAATTTAAGCCTGATTTAGTGACTTAACTTTTTAACTTTATATAATATATTTGACTTTTACTTTTATCTTTTGGGACGCACGCACAAGGGACTACGGGCTACGGCTATTGAGAGCCGCTACAGCCCATCCAGATCACTAATCCTACGCCAACACAAGTGCCTGTTTCTACAGTGTGTGTGTCCCGTTCATCCATCTCATGATTATGGAAACATTCTAGCACCTGACGCGCTGTCATGAGATTAGGATCGTCGCGTGGGCGAGACTATTTATCTTGGTTTTAATTTATTGGAATTAATTTATGTTTTTTAATTCCAATAGAATTAAAACCAAGATAAATAGTTAAAGCTAAACTAAAAGCAATAGCGAAAAATGGAATATATATCAATATCGAAGGATGTACTGATTCTTTTTTAATAAAAATTTATAAATATTTCGATAAATTATTGAATCTTTTCGTTGTTCTGTTAATTTTAACATTATATACCAAATATTTCAAATTATTTTAAATGGTGTTTTAATTATTAATTGTTTTGCTTGAAAAATTGTTTTTGAGGCTAATTATGTTGTAAAACTCTTTCATTAAGGAGGAAAATGACAGTACTAAAAAGAAGTCCAGGCTCGGCTGCTCGAATGTTCCGTATACACCCTTCTTTCTGTGCGAAGATCGAGACGGGATCCGCACACCTCGGCACGACACAAACCACTGCCGTGTCGTTCCACTCGTTAAGTGCACGTATAGAACACACATGGGACGCTTTTGATAGGACATGCACGTACGTGTGTGCAACAGCGACGAGCTCGTGTCTATGTGCCGTGCACCGGCAAAGCAGTGGACGAGACACATACACACACAAACAGGAGCCTTGACACGATGCGAACGCCGTCGCCAGCAGCTCGCATCGAGAGATCCATCGCTTGTCTCTCTCTCCACGTGGATCCTCCTCCAGCATTTCTAAATTTGCCCTCGAGCGTGTCCCGCAGGGCACACACGCTCCATGTCCTCGATCGTCACGGTCGCACAAGGACTGCTCAAGATCTTTGCGCTGCGCGACGCGATTCGACATCAACGTCGCGTGAATAAACAAACGTATGTGCAGTTGGTCGAGGTTGCAGTGCGAGCTGGAGTACCTCGATCGCCACGGTGCGTTGGGACACAAGGACACGCTCCAGCGCCATGCCACGGTCGAGACCTTCACACGGGCCGTGCACGACTTTGTCACGTACTTGGAAAAATATCATCGCATGCCTCGCGTCGTGCGCTTGTTCAAGCGCAGCGACATGGAAGCCGAGCGGCTCGCGATTGTAGCTGAGGTGGACCAGCTCTTTCGCATGCTCGGGCTGGCCACGTCCGTGACCATCTTGCATGCCACGGCATCCATGGCCCAGAATGCGTCCACGTTCTTCGCCAAGCTCCAAGACGTGCACGCGGACGTCAAGCTCACGCACGATCAAGTGCAAGCGGCGCTCGAGGGCCTTGTCGCGCAACGAAAGCAGCGCGAGGCCGAGCAAGACCTGGCGTCTCGAAAACCAGCACTCACGCGTTGTGCCGAGCCGTATGTGGACGACCGCTCGGCCCTCACGCTCCTGGAGGCCGTCGCGTCCCCCGACCAAGTCGACAAGGAGCACACGTTGCCCACGCTCCTTCGAACCTGTGTCACGTGTACGAGTCGCATGCAACTCTATCACGCCCATGGCATTCCACACTTCACTCGTTTGATTCAAGCGGGCAAGAGTTTCTACACGCAACTCTACGCGCTGCACTGTCTCGGCTGGTTTACCTTCATTTACTCGAAAATGAGCGATGCCAAGTTTGAAGGCTTGCAACGGTGCATTCGAGCCGCGACCGAGTCGGAACTTGCATCGATTCAATGCACGTTTGAGACCGGGGACGAGCAAGACAGGGAGGATACGGCCATTTTGTGTTCCTGCCTCGCGACGCGTGGCGAGGAGGGCGAGAAACTGCGACACGCAGGTCTCCTGACGTCGCTCGTGGACCTTGTGATGCAGGGGACGGGCAACCAGAAACTCTGGTCGGCCGAAGCCTTGGGGACACTGGCGAGTACCACTAGCGACAATTGTGTGGCCATTGCACGGACCCGAGCGATCCCGCCGCTCGTGACGCTCTTACGATCCGGCAATGATATGCAGCGACAAGAAGCCGCCTATGCGCTGGGGAATCTCGCTGCCGATAATGATGCCATTCGCGCAACGATTGCGCGGGAAGGTGCGATTCCGCCCATGGTCGCGTTCGTGCGTGCTGTCACGGAGGCTCAGAATCAGTGGGCCATCTACGCGCTCGGGGCTTTATCCCTCAATAACGAAGCGAATCGGATCGCGATTGCCCAAGAAGGCGCGATTCCGCCGCTCGTGTCGCTGCTCGAGCATGGCACGACGGGCCAAAAGCAGTGGGCAACGTATACGCTCGGGAATCTCGCGTACAATGACGAGAACCGCGTCGCAATCAAGCACGAAGGGGCCGTGGCACGACTCGTCACGCTCTTGCACAAGGGCACGGCGGCCCAGAAACTCTGGTCCACGTATGCGCTCGGGAACCTCGCGTGCGACAATGCCACGTTGGCGGACGTCCTGGCAGTCGACGAGGTGCTGCCGCCGCTCGTTGAGCTCGTGCGCGCGGGCTCGGATCCACAGAAACAAGAAGCGGCGTATACGCTCGGGAATCTCGCGGCGAGCCATGACGCGATTCGCACGGCCTTGGGTCGGAACAAGGTCATGACGCCGCTCGTGACGCTCGTGCAAGGGGGGAACGAGGACCAGCGCCAGTGGGCGTGCTATGCCCTTGCGTGCCTGGCGCAAAACAACGAGACGAATCGCGTCTGTATGCTCCGCGAAGGCGCCGTGGCGCCGCTCGTGACGCTCGTGATCTCGGGCAACGACGCGCAAAGCGCACACGCGCTGCGCGCGCTCGAGCAGCTCGCCCACGTGCGTGGCGGCCCATGCCCGACGCGTTTCCCGTCGGATCACGACATGTCGTCTCTCTTGGGGTGCTAACGCACGGGCACGACGGCTGAAAAGGCGCATGCGGCCACGGCGCTCCAACGACTGGCAAGTAGTAGTGACGCGCTGTGCCAACTTATGCTGCGCGCGGGCGTGGTTCCATTGTTAACAGAGGTGGTGGAAAGTGGCACGGAGACGGAAGCGACGGCTGCGACGGCCGCCTTGGACTTCTTTCGTCAGCAGCAGGCGCCAGCCGACGTCCAAGTTGGAGCTCTCCTTCGGACCGTTGCCATGGCGTGGTAGGGGGGGATGTCATGTATATACATGCTCACACACACACAGCGCAAGCGGTAGCATAATACTGTCGTGTAAATAGTAACCGAGTGATATATGATTATGAGTACGAGTGCGGATGTGATACTACTACGGAAGAGTGCGGAGAGTGTGGGTCCTTGGTCGTCGGCACGAGTCGTCGTTGGGGGGCGAAACAAGCAGCAGACGGCGACGTGAGCACCGTGGCGACATTGAGACCACATCGCGGCGTCGTGAGGAGCGAGTGGAGCGTCCACTGCTTGGAGAGATGGTCGTATCGTTGCACGGTCTCCAAGTACTCGTCTCGTTGCCGGGACCCGCCGAGACAAAAGAGAAACGACTCGTGGAGCACACTCATTGCCACGTGACCACTCCGACAGTCTGGCAACGCGTCCACGTCGCGCCACGTGCCGCAGGTCACGTCCAGTCGCTCGCTCGTGCTCATTCGCGTGCCATGCCGTGATTCGCCTCCACACACCAGAATACTATTGCTCGCTTCATGTGCCACGGCAGCGGGGCCGTTACGCGCATAGCGCATGCTAGCAATGGACGACCACTCGTTCGTCTGGGGATTAAACACCTCGACGCTTTTTAAATGTTTTTTGCCATCATACCCACCGATGGCATACACGAGTCCATGCAGCGCCACGACCGCAAGTCCACTTCGTCCTGTTAAGAGCGGGGCCACGGGCTCCCATTGGAGCTTCTGGGGATGAAATCGCTCCACGGACGCTAAGTGAGCGTGTCCGTTAAATCCTCCGACGGCGTAGATAAAATTGTCCACGACCGCCGCTCCCAAGTAACTGCGTCTATAGTTCATGGAAGGCATGGCGATCCATCCATTCGTCTCGGGATCGTACGTCTCCATCGTGTTATGATGGTGCGAGCTGCTGCTTGTACCTCCCATGACAAAAATCTTGTTGGTCGTCGTGGCGACGACGCCGCAATAGGACCGTTGCACTGCCATTGGGGCTGCAGGGTACCACCTCGCACGATGAAAGTCCAAATACTCGATCGAGCGGAGCGCACCAGCACTATTAAACCCTCCAACGACAAACACGGTCGGCACGAGCTGCCGTGTCGCACGATCGTCGACACCCGCGAGATCCTTGTCAAGCACCAACGACAATTTCTCCATACTATTCACCATCCTGGTGTCATCTTTTCGTCGAGTCAACGCCGTGGGCAGTGCTTCGACTTTGTTTTTCTGGGGGGAATGCAAGACAACGGCCACTTGTTGCTGTCTAGTGAAGGGGTCGTGCAGGATCCAGGTTTTCACTGCAGCAGTATCGTTCCGGAACGTCGCTCCCTTTTTCTCCCCTAGCTTCGACTCTTTCGGATGTTTCAAGATCTTCATGACCGCGTCGAGTGATAAATTCTTGAAACTTTCGCTTCGATAGACATCATCAAAGTAGGTATCAATCATTGCGCGTGCGGCGTGGGCCAGGAAGCGACACGATGCTCGGAGTCGTAATTGGTCACAGCAGATGTAGATATCCACGCAATTGGAAACATTGAGCTCAAGGATTAACTGCTTGCAACAAATGTCCACGACTTCCTCGAGCTCTAACCGATTCGCAGCGTGTAAGATGGACAGGATCGACTCGCCCGACACTCGCAACTCGCCAATGTACATGTATCGTAACAATTCGAGGAATGCAGTGACGGGGATCTCTGGCAAGGGAATGCGGGGCATCACTTTCCGTGACTCGATCATTCCACTCGTGAATAGAGCGTGAAAAAACGGACTCGCCGTGGCCAACACGACGCGATGAGCACCAACTTCTTGCACGGCTTGGAGATTGTCAGTCTGTAGCACTAAGATTACGTCCGTAAGCTCCCGATTCTCACACATTGCCAGCATCTGGAGACGCTGAGCTTGCTGCGCTTCCGCACTGCTGTGAATATGCGAAATCGACTCGACATGACAGCTACAAGGCATGATACTATTCTTCATGGAAGACTATGCGATCTCATGAGTGTTGTGTTACGCGGAGGACGTACGTATGCAACTTAAGAAACATAGAGCAACCTAAGAACGTCATAACGAGGAGAGTTGCACCATTTCCACCTCACACAATTGTTACTACGAAGTCAAAAGTACCAACCATATATATAGTACAGTACAGTAGAGCCTGTCTAAACTAATATTGCTGGGACTGCCAGTTTAGTATTCGGTTACGAAGGTTATTGATTTAGACAGGGCAAAAATTTAATAAATTATGTATGGGGACGTGCTTTGGACCGGCAATATATATTTGTTTACGATTTTATTTGTTCAATAGTATCAGATTAAACAGGTTCTACTGTACATGACGATTGACTTCCGGGGCAAGTACCGGTAAGAAAAAGTACAATGAGACGTATATTACCACCAATACCGGTGGAATTGCTCCATTGCACTTTATTATTCCTCTTACCATCTGCAACGCACACACATGAGAGCGCCTTGTGCCCGCGCTTCCTCTTAAACGGAGCCTCCAAAGGCGGCAAATAATACATCCCCATGAAACTGGCGGTAGCCCGCCACGAGATCTTCATATTCCCTCTGATGATTGCGGTTAAATGCCACGGGATCCTGCCATCACGCACGTGGACAACACAAAACACAAGCCTTAGATCAAACGCATCGCCCCACCACGGATGAGTTTCGAAAGCATCGCGTACCTCAGCAAAGCAGACAAAAATGGTGTGCAGAGCAGCAATGATAACATGCGCGAGGATTAACGCCATGCTCATCCCAACCATGAAGCCAACGACTGCCATTGTTCCATACACGCTCGCACGAGAGCCCCACTCACTAAACCAGTCCATCGGTGCCATGCGCACCATGAGCAGTCCCACACAGCACGTCACGACCCCAATCCCCAGCGCTCCGAAAGAGAGTGCGCTGGACGTCAAATCATCATTAATCACCGCGGTCCAGCCGCGCGTCTTGAATAAATCCATGACTGCCTTGCCACTCGTACGGAAGGGGTAGCCGTATACACCCACGTATACATATGCCCATTGATTCACGTATTCCATAATAGTCGCCAAGCAGCTCAGGATACACTCAGCCATACACGCGAGACACGCTAGTCCGCTACTGTTTTCTTCACTTGCACGGCGCTTGGCGGCATCTGCCATCGTTTTCAGGGCCTGGAGGACCGCTACAATCAACGAGCCAAAGCAAATGGATCCAAAACTCGTCGTCAGCGAGCGATACAGCGCTCCCACGGTGGCTTTCTGCGCATGTGGCTGATACCACCACGTTGCAATGACACCCGCCGTCGTGCACGTCAAGATATTTTGCAATACCTGCTGTCCCCAATACACACTCACCAACATGTAAAATAAAGCCGCGTAGGCTGGCAGGCCCACACACAGTCCTCCCGGGCTTCGTCCACGACTCGCAAGCTCAAGTTCTCGGTCGCACGCTGGATCGGCCTCGACGAAAATCCGGTGCATGCCGAGACAAGCAAGTCCCCAGAGTCCGATCCACGCAAGTTGGTGCAGCACCAGCACAAACGCAAGCGCAAACACACCCGACGAGTGTTTCAAGCCCGCACATGCGGCCTTTAAATTTGCGGATGCAAACGCGATTCGATTTTGCACGGCGTAAATGTAGCACACGTTCACGGCCCCCAAGGCTAGAAACATGAGGGCCGCCCACACGTTGACGGACAGGGTGGTCACGGCGAAGCCTAGGATCATGCCTACATTGAGCCACAGCGCCACTCGAATCATCGACGCTGCAAACGTCATCAGTAGCTTAATCCAAGCCAAAGAGAGAACGGTGGCAAGGATGCAAAGCAGAGCAATCAGAGTCCAGGCCATGGTATGTCCCGCCGCCACAGGACCATCGTGACTCTCAGTGTCCTCTTTCAACGAAGGGATACCCTTCCAGAACGCAATGATACTTAAAATCACGACGTTGGTTAAAAAGACGACGGCAAAGAACGCGTCATTGCATTTCGCTGTCGACGGTTCGGGACGCAGGCTCTTGCTCGCATCTAATGGATGCGAGCGAGGAGGTTTGCCGCCGCTGGGACTCGCGAGCATCGGCTCTAACTCACTTATAGGCGAGTACATGGTGTCAAGATCCGAGTCCGAGTCGGAAACGTAAGTAGGAGCTGAAGCAGACAACGTTGTGACTATGTTTTTAGAAGGCAGAATTGGGCTTGCTTCTTTACTGAAAAAAAACATCGAGAAGGTACTTTACTGTACTGAAAAAACAGATCGAGAAGGTACTTTACGGTACTGAAAAACATCGAGAAGGTACGCTGGTATCCTACCGGTAATACCGCACACGTTTCTACCGGTACGAGCCGATTGAACTAAAAGCAGTAGAATGAGAAAATTAAGGTGAAACACACGCACACATACATGTCGGAAGCGAGTGCAAGTGCAGCATGTGACGCTGAAGCGGCGCGACCGCTGGGCCCCACGAAAGGTTCGACGTGGCTTTCTCCTAGCAGACGGAACGTTTGTTTTGTTCTATGTATCCGGCTAAGTACGTTGTTCGGTCTAGTGACGCTGCAGTTCGTGGCCGTGGGCAATGCGCCGCTACTGAAACGCACGAAATTTACCGTCAGTGGACACGATCCATTAAGTGTCGTGCGTGCCAGTCCATTGTTTAGAAGGCGACACTCTGCTTGATTGAATTCGATCTATCTATCTCTATCAACTACGTTGACAGGTCTACAAGTTCTTGAGGAAGCAGCTTCGACTTCAAGACAGCGAGTCCCTGGTAAGAAAACCAACGCACCAGGGGCGAACGGAGGGCATGGAGGGTGTGTTTGTTCACTTGTTTTTCTTCTTTTCCTGTGTTTGTCGTGGCAGTTTGTGTATTGCAATAGTTCGTTCGCGCCATGTCCGGATCAACGGCTGAGCTCGTTGTTTGAGGTGCGTTTTTGCTGCTTACGTACGTACATGGGCAAAAGAACCACACGATTGCTAACGCGAGTGTGTGTGATGGTCGAGGACCAATCGCAGTGCTTTCAAGTGGGAAATGTCTTGGTGCTCAATTACAGTTTAACGCAAGCGTGGGGATAACGTCAAGAGCTGAAGCGCATCCGCGTTGATACCAAGTGGTTCCATGTTACTATACGCTCCGTCCACGGGAGACGTGCCGCATCCGACGAGCGCTTCAACTTGAGCACGAGAAGCTTCGGGACGCTGGGGAAGACGTCGTAACTCGATGGTAGCCAACCTCATCAAGGCGTCAGCTTGAATAATATAATCCTCCTCATCATCATGCTCGCGTTTTGTGGCTTCTCGTGGAGCGTTGGTCTCTTCTTCTTTACATGCAAGATCTCAACGCGCTTTGGACGAATGGCACGCGTATCGATCTGCACCCAAGACGTTCCCGTCATGGATCAAGTCTTTCCCATTTGTGCACGTGACTATGTCCGTCGGACACACTCCGTCCCGAAGCGGCAGGACACGTCTCGAGTCGACGCTCTAGTGCGTACAGCTTCTGAGAGAACGTATCGACTGGTGGCTAACATGGAGGCGATGCACTCTGCGTCCATCGTGCAGAAAAACCAAGTCGGAATCAAGGCAAGAGCCTGGACGATAGCTTCGAAGAACAAAACGGGAACAAACCTGGCACTGCTGTGGCACTTGGTACCGCATTTGCGCTCTCTCGTTCATCATCGTCTTTGACTCCACTCGTGACGTCATGCTCGAGCCACCTCCATCTCCACCTCATCCATCGTCCAACGTCGATAAAAGTGCGGGCTTTTGCCCTATCGATTCTGTCAATTTGCATTATCGAGCGCTCACAGTCTCGACAAGCTCGACAGCGCGCCATCGCTGCGTTTCGTGGCGACCTCGCGTCGAGTGGGATTGAAACGAGGCGTGGCCATCTTTTCGTCCTGTATCAGGAAGCAACGCGATGTGCTTCCTGGCAACGCAAGCATGCCACGCTCATCCTCCACGGCGTGTCCAAAGTGTTCACAGGAGTTGCTGCCCTTGGGTGATCGGATGGATCACCGAGTTTTCGTACGTGACGTCGAGGATCCAATGGACCGCATGCAAAGGATCATGCGATGAAACCCCGGCGCCAAACTATTGGCGCGCAACAAGCCTACTGAACACGTGGGCCACGGGCTGCAAGACACAGCGCACGTGGGAGCGCAGACGCGTATCGTGACCACGTTTTGGACTATTCGAAGTGTTGAATGTTGTTGTTGTCCATCGTAGCGTAGATACGTAGGAAACTCGAGTCGTAATAGTCGTATAGTGAAGTCAAATATACCAAATCGTCTCGTGTCTGTATCTCGACAACCAATTACAGCTAGGTTGCGAGAGTGACACCCTTTGAGAGATTGTTGAACGTCCGACGAAGTGAATGCAATTAGATGTTTATCCAATGCAAAGTTTATTGAGAAGTGATTAGCTAGCCTAACATGTATATGCATGAGCTGTTGCTGGTATACTATACCGCTAAGAGCTGTTGTGTTACCTACATACCTTATCAGTACAAAATAGGCAGTACTCAGAACCGAGTACAGCTGCCTTATTTTTAGCACCTAAAAGATAAGAAATACAGGTTGCTAACTAAAAAAAATGGTCCTACCTAATTATAATAATTAAGTATACAGACTATTTTTAACACTCCTCCTCAATGTGTATTTCGAATACCACACATGTTGAAGGCAAAGCGCGGCGCGTAGCTCTTCGAACCTTGATGCAGGCAGTGCCTGTAGCCGGGTGCGTACACGCACGGTGCGGCTAGCGCACAGAGGAAGACTTTCCTTTAAGCGGCGTTCGCCGCTACTTAGCCGATACGCCCTTATAAAAGGGCTTAGTAGGAGAGAGGTCTCCTACTCGGGGCCAAGATTCCCGGGGTGGTTTACAGATAGCTTTCGCTAACCCCTTGTAACAAGACTTCCCTTATAAAGGGAGGTAGCGTAAGGGTGAATTCCCTTAGGCTACAATACTCACTGCGCGCGCGACCGGGCGTGGTCGCGCGCCTAGCTCCGCTAATGCCTTAACGGCAAGGTTCCCTTATTAAGGGTGTAGCTAAAGGGAGGGCTCCCTTTAGCTACTGCACTCACTGCGCGCGCGACCGGGCGTGGTCGCGCGCCTGGCAGTCTTAAGTATTTTTGTAAGCTGAATATATTTAATATGTAATTAGCCTAAATTAATTTAAACTAATATAAACTATATGTAATACTAAGTAGAATATTCCTAATTCGTACCTAGCTAAAATATAGTGTACACACCTGTGTACTGACACGTGGATTGCTGACACACCACCACACCAAGGGCCCATGCCCTGATTGGTTAAAATAACCAAAGGTTCGAAACCTTTCAACCCGGCCAATACTGACCTCAACCGTGATGTACTCATGTACACCAACACTCAGTGTTACCCGAATGTAACCCCGTTACATCCTCCCCCATCAGACTATTGCTTACGCAATAAACAAAATTTTGTTGGAGAACTCCAACGCCAGTACCTCTGGCTGTCCACTGTACACCCTCAGCGGTGCTATGGACGCAAACTATTCCGACAGCTCGGAAGTGGACGCCCTTGGGGAGCTCTCCCCAACGGCTGGCCATGTTGATAGCGCCGTTCGGCGCTATCAGTCATCCAACCCATTCCCCACACGTGGGGAAAATGTAGCCGGTGCGTATACGCACGGTGCGGCTAGCGCAAAGAGGAAGGCTTTCCTTAAAGCGGCGTTCGCCGCTACTTAGCCGATACGCCCTTATTAAGGGCTTAGTAGGAGAGAGCTCTCCTACTCGGGGCCAAGATTCCCGGGTTAGTTTACTCTAGCCTGTACTAGTGCCTTAACGGCAAGGCTCCCTTACAAAGGGTGTAGCTAAGGGGAGGGCTCCCCTTACGCTACGGCACTCACTACACGCACGACCGGTCGAGGTCGTGCGTCTGTACTAAGTAGTGAAAGTAAAACTGAATATATTTAATATGTAATTATTTAAACTAATATAAACTATATGTAACACTAAGTAGAATATTCCTAATTCGTACCTAGCTAAAATGTAGTGTACACACCTGTGTACTGACACGTGGATGGCTGACACATCACCACACCAAGGGACCATGCCCTGATTGGTTAAAATAACCAAAGGTTCGAAACCTTTCAACCCGGCCAATACTGACCTCAACCGTGGTGTACTCATGTACACCAACACTCAGTGTTACCCGAATGTAACCCCGTTACATCCTCCCCCATCAAGACTATTGCTTACGCAATAAACAAAATTTTGTTGGAGAACTCCAACGCCAGTACCTCTGGCTGTCCACTGTACACCCTCAGCGGTGCTATGGACGCAAACTATTCCAACGGCTCGGAAGTGGACGCCCTTGGGGAGCTCTCCCCAACGGCTGGCCATGTTGATAGCGCCGAACGGCGCTATCAGTCATCCAACCCATTCCCCACACGTGGGGAGAACGCACTAACTCGTGCGCCACTGTTACCCGCTACGGATGATACCTCCAGGTTGCCACAGGCAACCACCACCAATGAACCGTCCTTGGTTCAAGAGGCCCGACGTGCCGGACGGGCACGTAAGGGACCTCGCGACCCTCAAAAGAGGGCTAAGAACGCGGTCAAGAGAGTCTTAGCCTCTTATACCCCTGGACCAGCGGCGATACTGTCGCGTGAAATTGCGCATCGGAACCAACTCCGGGCCCGACTACTAACGCCCAAACATTATTCCGTTACGGCCTACCGGACGCGCCTCGGGAAACAGGCACGCGGTGCCCTCGTGGATGTTCTCCGCGAGATTCCCCTTGTTCTCCTGAGGGACGAAAGCGTCGAAGACGCAGAACAGGCGTTCCGCCCCTGGGCGTAAAGGGAGAAACACCTCCCCAGTTTCGGTGCTCTGTACAACAGCTTTTCCGAACACGACGTTCGGGTAGAGAAAGCGCTACGCTTGGCCTATGCTCAGGCCAAAGCGCAAGGGCAATTGCCTGCCTCCTATTATACGCGCTATGCTCTCGATGTGGTGCCGGAGAGCAATGCAAGCACAGCATCTGCCTCCGGCGAACTCCCAGCTATTGGGAGTGAAGGGGCTTCTTCAGCCCCTTTGGTCGTTGACTCTCAGTGGGATTATCCCGCTCGAAAGCGTCAACGACGTCACGGCAATCCTGCCGCAGGGGAGTCTCGTACTCCCACGAGTTCTGGGAATGTGTATACCCTTTCCACTTCACCAGGTACTGGGTCTCACCCTGGTGATGGAGTCGTGCCATCAGTCGTTCCACATGATAATGTGGCGTACCCTCCGTATCGAGCACTGGAGGAGGGGGTCGCGCTATTGCGGCGTGACTTCCACGAGCGCTGTGATCGGCACAGCCTTCGCGTCCAAGATGCTCAGGAGGAACTCCGCAACGAGGGGAGTGCGAATGAACGCCTCGAGGAGCGGGTTGCCTTTCTCGAGACTCTCGTTGCGGAGCTTCAGGGTCGTATATCAACCCTGTCGGAGATGTTCCGACCTGTTGCGCCTTTCGGTTATCCGGTTTCTCACCCTCCTCCGCGAGGGGACCCGCCTCCGGGTTCTGGTATGGCTTAAGCGTTCCCACATAAAAGGTTGGATGCGTACGCATCGCCTTTGGGATGTCTAAGGTGTACGACAAGCCCTTTCGGGCTAACACCTTAAAGGGACCCACAAACCTGGGGCGCAGTTTATTTCGCAACACATTTGAAACTGCATGTGTAGGAATATTTTTAGCGTTTAATAAAACACTTTCTCCTACTTTGTATACCTTTTTATTACGCCGCCCCTTTCGGTCAGTTTGCTCCTTCTGCTTGTCTTGGCTTTCCGCCATGGCATCACAGACGTGTCGTAAGACACTAAGGCGCGTCGATAAAAACTTATCGATGTGCTTTCGCACTGATACAGGGCTGACATCGGGGAATCCTCCCCCCTCAAGCCCTGGGCCACACACATGTGTCGTTAATGGAACCCTCGGATTCACCAATCCGTTCACGTAAAACGGGGTAAACCCCGTAGATGCATGTACCGAATTGTTGATAGCAAATTCAACCATCGGAAGCATCTTACTCCAACTCTTTGGAGAATCCGGACATAAACTCCGGAGAATATCCTCCACAACGCGATTAACGCGTTCCGTCTGACCATCCGTCTGCGGGTGATCCGCAGTGGACATGAGGATCTTGGTGCCTAACACCTTAAACAACGCTCCCCAGAATTGTCCCGTAAAACGGGGATCCCGATCCGATACAACGGAAACGGGTAGACCATGTTGTCGAACGACACGGTCTAGGAACACTTTTGCTGTTCCTTGTCCATCTATGGACTCTGGCACCGCCGCCAGGTGAGCCATCTTGATCAAACGGTCTACAAAGACCAATATGCCGGTGTTCCCGGCCTTATCCTTCGGAAAACCGAAGATAAAATCCATGCTAATGGATTTCCAACACTCCGTTGGAACCGATAAGCTCGCCAAAGGCGCAGCTGAACTTGCAGAGGGTTTAACCCTCTGACACGTCTCACAGGTGCGTATATACGCACCGACCCAATTATACATATTGGGCCACCAATACAAAGCGCTTAAAGCGCTGTAGGTCTTATCCCGACCTAAATGACCCCCGGTAGGGGCGTCATGTGCCTCAAAGAGGACTCTATACTTCAGTTCCTCATTATGAGGAACTACCACCCGCGGAGTGTCCTCCGCACTCGTGCTATAAAATAGCAGACCGTCACAGTACCTGTAACGGTGTAAACGAGCTCTAGCTCGACTTGACAGGGTTGTCTCAGACGAGCCAAGACCCTTTTCACCTAACGCGCGGATAATCGCCGTACATTGTGGGTCTTTCTCATACGCCTGGCGTATGAGATCCACTACAGACGTGGTGAAGAATGTCGCGTGAGCGAGCTCGTAATCGGGACGACGCGACAACGCGTCTTCAAGCACGTTCTGCTTGCCAGGTTTATACTTAACCTCAAAGTTGTACTCCGCAAAGAAGGAGAGCCAACGGTCCATCCGTTGCGAGAGATGAGGCGACTTTGTCGCTGTCCGTAAAGACGCGTGGTCAGTATAAACCACGAACGGCTTTGAGCCGAGTAGGTGAACCCTAAATTTGACAAGAGCATACTTCATTGCAAGTAGCTCCTTGTCATGAACGGGATAATTCCGTTCTGCAGCTTTAAGCTGCCTCGACTCAAACGCAATTACGAGTTCCCTTCCTACATCGTCTGCTTGTAACAAAGCACATCCGATTGCGAAATCGGAGGCGTCGCAGACGACACTAAATGGTTTCCCAGAGTCTGGGAGAGCAAGAACGGGAGCTTTTAACAAGCTCCCCTTAACCGCTTCAAAAGCGTTTTGGTGTTGAGTTTCCCAACACCAATCAACATCCTTCTTAAGAAGGTCGGTCAATGGCTTCGCCATTTCAGCGTAGTTCTCGCTGTACTTGTGGAGATAGTTGGCTAATCCAAGCCACTTCCGTAAATATCTAAGATTTACAGGCGGAGGCCACTCCACAATGGCTTTCACCTTCCCGGGATCCGCCCGCACTCCATCCTTACCGATGAAGCATCCGAGGAAAGGAATTTTCTCAGCGCCAAAGATACACTTGGATGCGTTTGCATATAACTTATGCTCTCGCATACATTCGAGCACAGCTCGAAGGTGTATCAGATGCGTCTGAACATCAGAGTCGCCTTCCGCACGACTATGGACGAATATATCGTCGAAGTACGTCTGAGCGTACTTCCTATGAGGGCGGAAGAGTTGAGTCACCAAGCGATTGAAAGTCGCTGGTGCATTCGAAAGCCCCTGTGGCATAACTAACCACTCCCACATCATGCCACTAGGCGTGCTGACCGCTGTAAGCAGAATATCGGATGCTCGCATGAGCACCTGATAATACCCGTCCACCAGATCTAAGACACTGTATACAGTACAGCCCGCCATATTGTTCTGGAGGACATCCTTCCGAGGAATCGGAGTTTGCATGGGTACGGTAGCTGCATTCAGCTTATTGTACGCAATTACAATGTGCCACTTTCCGTTCGGTTACGAACACAAAAGGTGGGAGACGAGTGGGGAGATTTGCTCTCCCGTACCATCCCTGCCTCTTCTTTCCCCTTGAAGAATGCGTCGATGACGTCGCATTACTCCTTGGGGAGAGGCCACTGCCTAGTGACGCAGTATTTGGTTCCAGGAACCAAATCAATTTCATGTCGGACTCCCCGATCCGGTGGTAACCCCATCGACGGGTTGTCACTAATGACATCTCCAAATTCCTTTAGTAAGGAATGGTAAGGGTCCTCAGGATCCGCAAGGATCTTAAGGCCGCTTCGGGCATTCAATGCCTGTTTGTTTTGCACCAAAACTGACTCCTCCATCGTGGACGAGGGGTTCAACTCCTCTTCCGGACGCAACACGACGACCTTGTCGATTTCATCTGCTTTCAAAGCAGTCTCAAACTCGTTGAAGGACATCTCCTCCAACGACAACAGTTCGCCTACCCCAGGCAACCTTTCCAGTCTTACGCCTTCTGTGACAACACCTGTCACACTATTCAGCATCCGATAGGACTGCTGACTACTGGCCTCGGGACTCATCCCGAGACCCAGATGGGGGGTGTCAATTGCCCCATCTATTGGAAGCGCCACGCGCCTATCCACAGAGGTCTCTACCTCTACCACCGGTGACTCGCCGGTCTCACCTATACCGGCGTAATCGGAATCATTTCCGACGTGCGAAAGAGACGAACTTCGGGTCTCTTCGCTTGGAATCGCCTCGCGCTTAAGCACAGGGGTCTCCACCCCTACCACTGGAGTCGCAACTTGTTCGCCGGACACGGCGTGGTCGGAATCAATTCCAACCTGTAGAAGAGACGAACTTCGGGTCTCTTCTCTAAGCGCCTCGCACTTACCCTCACAGGATTCCACCTCTATCACTGGAGACTCACCAGTCTCGCCTACATCGGCGCGGGGATTAACCGCTGATTCCCCCTCGTTAAGGAACTCTTCCTTAACGCCATTGGGAATGATCGTTTCAGACATCCCAATCTCTGGAATCTCACTCCAGAATCGATTTTGCTATCGAGCAAAGGTGGGTTCATGACTCTCCAATGCTTCACCCGACCGCGGGTGCGTTGAGCCAATGGACTTATACTTCCAGTCTATACATGGCTCGTGGCGTTCCAGCCACTTCATGCCCAGGATGAGGTCATACCTCGAGTCCAAATCCAGGACTAGGAAACGTTCTAAGCTGTCGAAGTCTGCAAACTTCAGCTTAAGGTCAATCGAGACCTTGGGTACAGAAAACTGTACGCCCGTCGCAAGACGGACCGTGACAACGTCACGAGAACGTGCCTCTAGGGCCTCGGCATACAGCCGACTCTTCACAACAGAAGCCCGTCTGACATAATTGTCAGACGCTCCAGAGGCTATCAAGGCTCTCCAAGGCTTATCAAAGCCTTTCACGTCCGCAAGGACTACCAGCAAACCTGGCTGGTACACCAACTCGGTGCTAAAAAGCACCGCTTCCCTCGGGGCTTTGTGCTGTCGTCCCCTACCCTGGGGCTTAACAGCACTGAGGGGTCCCCCAGTAGGGCGCCCCGCATCTACTGCGAGCCGTCGTTTCCCGACGGCTTGGACAAGGGCTTTTTCCCCACCCTTGGTCCCTTGTAGCGAGTGTCTCGCTGGGGATTTTTCGGACATCTGTTCCTCAGATGATCCATGCTCCCACACAGGAAGCATCTCAGCGACCCACGCCGCTGCAACATAGCCAAGAGATCTGTCTCGAAGCTCTGTGAAAAAGAGTCCGAATGACTCTTAGCGGGAGGTTTCTCCTCCGCTTCGACCTGACTCAGTTCCATGGGTTCGGGACCCACCTTAGAGGAACGGAAGATCCTCTCGGCGTTGAACGCCATCTTGAATGCCTCTTCCAGGGATTCGGGTCGGCATCGGAACAATTCCGAACGTTCTGGCCCTTCTCTCAGGCCTCCCATGAAGACGGGGATGGACACATCGTCCGAATACGCTTTCGCGTAAATCCCTGCCAACAGGGTCTTAAGCTCCTGGATGTAAACCTCCAGGTCCTTAGTGCCTTGACGGCACCTCAGGAACGCCAGTTGATTCTGGAAAACCACATCAGGCGTTGCGTAAATGTCCATAAGCTTCTGCTTAAGGACCTTCCATGTTGGAAACACGTCCTTGACTAATTCCGAGCATGTAAACGCCCATGTACGGGCTTTGCCCGTAAGAGGGGTCAATGCAAGGCCCACTTGCAAGTGATCAGCGGTCATGTTCGCTGTGGCGAATGCCGTTTCGACCTCTCGCAACCAAACATAAAGGTTGTCACCCTTCTCTCCGGTGAACTCCTTTATCTTAAACGATAATGGAGGGCGCACCCCCGTGGAATGACCTCCACCACACTCGCCTCATGAGCGATGAGGGCATTCACCCTTGCCTTTACGTCCTCAAGGCCCTTCTCCACTAGGAGGGTCATACCTTCTTCCCCCGTTAAGGGTAACAGACTTTTAAAGGCTTCCTGCTGTACGAGGGTCAAACTATCTAAATCGTCCTGATTCATCCTTTGCAGAGGATGCCTAGTCTACCAACACAGGTGTTGGATTGACTACAAGTGCTACCAGATGTAGCCGGTGCGTACACGAACGGTGCGGCTAGCGCACAGAGGAAGACTTTCCTTTAAGCGGCGTTCGCCGCTACTTAGCCGATACGCCCTTATAAAAGGGCTTAGTAGGAGAGAGCTCTCCTACTCGGGGCCAAGATTCCCGGGGTGGTTTACAGATAGATTTCGCTAACCCCTTGTAACAAGACTTCCCTTATAAAGGGAGGTAGCGTAAGGGAGAACTCCCTTAGGCTACAATACTCACTGCGCGCGCGACCGGGCGTGGTCGCGCGGCTGGCAGTCTTAAGTATTTTTGTAAACCGAATATATTTAATATGTAATTAGCCTAAATTAATTTAAACTAATATAAACTATATGTAATACTAAGTAGAATATTCCTAATTCGTACCTAGCTAAAATGTAGTGTACACACCTGTGTACTGACACGTGGATGGCTGACACACCACCACACCAAGGGCCCATGCCCTGATTGATTAAAATAACCAAATGTTCGAAACCTTTCAACCCGGCCAATACTGTCCTCAACCGTGGTGTACTCATGTACACCAACACTCAGTGTTACCCGAATGTAACCCCGTTACAGTGCCTTGGTAAGTCCATCAGTAAGCATATCATGATTCGAAACGTAGGTAGCTTCGATAAAAATCTTGATTGCTGCTTGGGTGTCCATTCAAAGTTGCATGGGAAGCTTCATCTTGACTTGAACTTCCTCTATGATCTCCTTGAATCCCAAAAGCATCACTACATTCGTCGAAGCTGCATAAAATTCCGCTTCCATAGTCGATAACGAGACGGCACCTTGTTTCTTGCAAAGCCAAGCTACCAAAACGCCATCCAAAAATATTAGTCCACCGGAAGTTGACTTCCTATCGCTCTTGGAACCTCCGTAATCCGCTCGCTATACGCCTTGATGCTCAACTCGTTGCTCGCCACCTCACCACGCCCCATACAAAACTTAAGATATTTGGATCCCTTTGAGGTAACGCAAAATCTTCTTGGCAAGCTGACAGTCAGCGATGGTGGGGGCATGAGTACGTCGAGTTGCCTTATGAACGGTGTATACAATGTCGGGTCTGGTACAGCGAGCGATCCAGAGCAAGCTGCCGACCAAAGACTGGAAATCCTTGATAGTGATTGAACCATCACTACTGAGAGGTTCACTTGGTTGAAGCGAGGTATCTTCAAAGTCGGTGCCGATCGGCGTTCGGACTGCGTTTGCATCTTGCATCTTGAAGTCCTTGATGATCGCATCGATCGTCACTTCTTGATCCAACTTGTATCCCGAGTTGGTGTCAAAAACCACTCGCATACCAAGGAATTTTGATACCATGCCGAGATTCTTAATCTCGAGGCATTTCATATCATCAAATAATTGCTCCACGATCTCCTCCTTTGTACCAGTTACTAGTAGGTCATCAACATAGATGCCTACTATAACGGTTTCGCCGTCCAAGTGCTTGACGTATAGACACATGTCCGTCAAGCACTGCGTAAAATCCAGTTCCAAAATCTTTCCATGAATCAGCTTATTCCACAGTCGTCCTGCCTGTTTGAGGCCGTAAAGCGTCTTCCTGATCTTGAGTACTTTTTCGGTTTGACCATCTTGAGTGCATGCATCGGTTTTTAGATGCATACCTTGGGGGATGAACAGAAAAATATCGTGTTCATTTTCCTCAGCCTTAACATAGGCGTTTTGGAATATCCCCGTGCCTCGCAGGAACCTGCCACTTGGTCTCCAAGGCCATAACCAACTTGACTGTATTCATATCGATAACGGCGGCAAACGTTAAGGTGTAATCAATACCAAAACGTTGCTCGTTGCCACATGCAACGAGTCTAGCCTTAAACCGTTCGATTTCACCATCTTGGTCCAGCTTTGTCTTGAAAACCCATTTCGTGTGGAGAGGTCGACAATCTTGAGGTTTCTCGACGACGCTCCAAACTTCGTTACGTTCGAGAGCATTAAGCTCCTACTGAGCAGCAATCGTCCACTTATTCTTGTTCGCCGACTTCATTGCTTGAGTAAAACTCTTCGGGTCCATTTCACTAACGAAATGTATGGACCCACCATCTTCAACTGCACTTGGAGTTTTAGTTGTAACTTCGTCAGCAGTTGTCGGATCTTCAAGCTTGGAATTGGAAACACTTCGCGTGACGCAGGGATCGCGTTGTCAACGTTTTTTGTTGCGAGCCTTTGTCTTCTTGGTGGTCGGAGAGGTATTCGTTCCCCCCCTGATTGTCGATCTTCCACCATAATTCGTTAAAGTGTACGGTTTTTATCGGTAATGGCCATCACGGCCGGAAAATGAGTTTCATTGTCGATGATGACTGAAACATTACCGTTAAGACCTTGTTGGTCTTTTGGATGTCGAAAATTTGAGATTGGGTGGACTAGTGTAATAACACACGGTTGACTTTAACGTAGGCCATCTCGAACCCTTTCTCCTCCGAAATACCATACGAAAAAATGTTTTTGGCGAGATTATTCACGTAAAATACGTTCTCCACACGAACGGTCTTTGGTTTACCACTGGCATGGACCTTCAACAAGATCCAGCCTTAATATGTAATTTCCAGCTGTTTTCCAGCAGCTTGGAAACACGTGCCGTCAACTGGTTCGGCATCTCGCAGATACTTCCGCTGATTAAACAAGTGCATACTAGCACCGGAATCGAGTCTCCAAGTGTTTGCAACCGATTTCGGCGCAAAATTCGTAACAGCGAGCGAGAAATCGACTTTTTTGTCAGGCTTATTAGGGAATTTCGGTCTAATATGACCTACTTTACCACAACCATGACACTTGATGACATTCTTCTTGTATTCAACCAAATTCACTGCTTCGTGAGTGTGCGACTTGACAGCCCTTGATTCGCCCTCGACAGCCTGTGCAAAGTGTGTTAACTCTTCAGCATGTCGAAGGTAGTCCGTCCGCGTATGATCGTACTTAGCCATTAACACCGTCCTCAATTCCGGCGAGGCATAATGGACCACATTGTCCAGTACGAGCGGCTCACTGTTGAAAACAGCTTCGGAAATTTGCACCAGGTAAAGGAAATGGTCATTCCATGAGACCTTGGGGTTCTTCCTGCTGGTGAAGAGTTTCATCGCCTGTGCAGAGGTGATGCTCGTATGGAATGCACTAAGCATATTATTCATCACATGCACGAGAGTTGGCGTTTCTGTCCACCATGTGTCAACCCGTCTGTTGTAGTACTTCTCGACAGTACCACTTAGGTAATGACCGAGCAAATCGACCTTGAAATCTTCGCTCCAGTAATATCCGCAAGCGGATTCCGCGATAGAGATTTGTCGAATAAATCTTGTACCCCAGTCCTTGAATCCAGTTCCAAGCCCTCGGTATTGCTCGGTACCATCAAATACTTTGATGGAAAGCTTGCAGTCTTTTGCTGGGGGGGGTCTTGAAAGCTGGGGGACTTTGTTGCATAGGTGCACCCATACCAAAGTTATTTTGGTGTACATTTGGTGGTACACTTGGGGGCACCTGCGGTTGCCTCTCCGGAGTGATTTCAAGCGACTCCATGCGCATACGAGTCCCTAGGCGCATCGAATTGTTGAATCCAAAGTTGTTCATGTCCGGTTGGACCTTGGAAGCCTCAAGCTTGTCCATGCGGTCACATAATTTCTTGAACATCTCCAAAATCTGCATCCCTTCGGCTCCGAACGGGGCCGGCTTCTCTTCAAGGGATCCGTCGTCACTTTATACGGCTTGAACCTTTGGGCTCATAACCTGTTGAAAGTTGTTGTTGTCCATCGTAGCGTAGATACGTAGGAAACTCGAGTCGTAATAGTCGTATAGTGAAGTCAAATATACCAAATCGTCTCGTGTCTGTATCTCGACAACCAATTACAGCTAGGTTGCGAGAGTGACACCTTTTGAGAGATAGTTGAACGTCCGACGAAGTGAATGCAATTAGATGTTTATCCAATGCAAAGTTTATTGAGAAGTGATTAGCTAGCCTAACATGTATATGCATGAGCTGTTGCTGGTATACTATACCGCTAACAAATGTTGTGTTACCTACATACCTTATCAGTACAAAAATAGGCAGTACTCAGAACCGAGTACAGCTGCCTTATTTTTAGCACCTAAAAGATAAGAAATACAGATTGCTAACTAAAAAAAATGGTTCTACCTAATTATAATAATTAAGTATAAATACTATTTTTAACACGAAGGAGGAAATGCTGCCCCGATCGTGGTATCATGGTCCAGAGGCTCCACTACAATAGATATTATACAAAGCGTTGTCATGAAACACGTCTAGTACATGTAATTTGTGTACGAGACTAGAAATAGTGATGGACCAAATTCAACTTCCTACAATCGAAAATTCTACTTTGAACTTCACCAAAAGTTTAAACGTAACTTTCATCCATACGTTCAAACCAAAAACATGATGGCGCCTGTCTGCTGTCACCAAAGACCTGAGATCTCCAAGGTCCTCGTGAACCAGTGGCCGCCAGCAGCGGGGTCGCTTGAGAATATTTCATCTACAATTCCTTTCTCTCACCATTACATTCGTCCAAAAGTTGGATGGAGCGTACTTGTTGCTCCAAATTGCTTGAGTCAAGCCAGTAACCTCAGGGGAAAGTTCCCTGCGTTCTACTTCTGAGCTGTGTCATCAGATGCTGGTCTACGAAAGGCAAGGGTTCCGCATGCTTGTGGTTTTCGTGTTTAAAAAGGAGACCAAGCACTATATCCTACCGTGAATGATGGTTAGTGATAACGACAGCTTTATCATCAATTCGCTCGGGCACTCTAAATGGGCCGTGCCACATATGAGCCTGTTTAAATCTTTTGTCTTTCATCTTTGCTTAGATAGTGAGAAACTTAAGTCGTAGATGCAATTTGATGTCTCCAACATACTGAAATCATCTAGATTGTATAAATCGCAACGAATAATGCGTTGACCGTGAAAATGACAGCTGGAGACAGTTCACAGATAGTAGAAAAGTTAACCAAACCAGGGACTCTATCAATGTAATGTGTATGGAGAAGTGATTAGCTAGCCTAACATGAAATATGCGTAATATGTTGAGATTATAGTGAACTTCAAGTCTGTCGTGTATCCGTCGTGTATCCTACACTACTTACAAGTACCTAAAAATATGTAATCAGAATCGAGTGGGTCGCTCTCCAGGTGACTGGGGACGTAGATCAGTGCAATTCCGATGCGTATCAAGCGAATTCGTAGCAGATCGACAGGTGTAGATCTGGTGGAAAATCGCAGATTCGAGATCCCGAAAAAAAACTGGGGTTCGAAGATCGCAGATCGATGATCGATGATCGCAGATCGGCCCAGTGGATCTAGTGCGAATTGTCGAGATCACGGATCTGTAAATCGCAGATCGATGATCGCAGATCGACGCTGTCGATCTATTGGAGGGGTACTTCATCACATGGCGGAAGTCTTGACCACTTGTTCGTCGAGCCTCTTAAGCCTAGATCGCTAAGAAAATACCAATATATTTTGTATTCCCAGCCTCAAATTAAGAGGAAGGGGGTCGATCTGCACATTCTATGTGCAGATCGACGGATTTTACAGAAATCCACCTAGAGTTCCCAAGTGGCGCTTAAAGCAGCCGAACTTCTAGAGGATAGGTGTCAACCAATGGGGGAGGAATTGAGAACACTTGTCTCGATCACCCTAGCCTTTACGAAAAGGGCCGCTGACACAGCGGGCGGAGTTGAGGACGAGTTCTGCGGAGCTTTACGTCTGCCGGAGGGCCAAAAAGTGCGCTTCGTTCTCCCGCCCGGGACGTGGAAAGGTGCGTATGTAATGAAAGAGAGGCGCGAAGTTATCACGCCGTCCCAATCGATGATCTAGTTTATCGGACGCAAAAAAAGAATTTTATTATATCGTATATCCTAAAATCAACCAATTGTGGTGAGGTGGAATCTTTATTTACAACATATAGAAGATGATCTGTGGTAGTTATCAATTCACGGTATAATTTTTACTATGCCAAAACTCTACATGCTAGCACAATGTTGACTTGACTTGATGTGGTGTCTGCAAACATTGAACATCAACAACAAAGATTGTGTTGTACCTTCATCTTATGAACAATGCGAACGATGCGTCCGTCTCTAAGTAGTGTGTCTTGCATCCACACGGTGTCTCATTACAGTCGTGTTGGTTTTAGCATCACGGCAGTGAAGGCTAGGGCGCAAGGGCGCATGAAGTAATAAGTTCACCAAACTATGCAAACAAACATTAGCATCATCAAAGAAGGTCAAGGCATTGGCGCAACTTACAAGCATAACAACGTGTTCATTTATGGTGGCAAAGCCAACGACAAGTCATGCGTCCTCAGCTATATTTAATACTCCGTGGCTAGGGACGCTAGGGCACATGGGATAACAGGTGAACCAGATCACGAAAACAAACTGTCAGCACCACTACAGAAAGCCATGACACAGACGCATCTTACATGCACAACGGCAGGTTCAATCCTAGCGGTAAATCCAACAAGAAGTCACGTGCTCTCAGCTTCGCAGACTGTCGTGCAGCTATAGGCGCTAGGGCGCGGGCAGTAGCAGACAAACCAGATCACGAAAATTAACTGTCAGCACCACTACA
>CM047584.1:18088339-18109844 GCA_026184515.1 Peronosclerospora sorghi
ATTGATTTATGATTGGTATGAATGTGGAGATATAAATGGATATTTTTTAACCAATCAGGAGCGACATGCGACGGCCACCTCGCGACGGTCACCTCGCTCAATCAGATTACAGAGGGTTTCTGAAGTAACTGTCAAGGATGATCAATCAGGTTACAGAGGGACTCAGTTGTAACTGCCACGTATTGAAGTCAGCGCTGAAGTAGCCAAAAATTAGTGGGTGAAAAAGTGATTGACTTTGATGTACGAATTAGTAACACTTAATAGAACGGAATTTCCCTTGAACTGAGCAGATCTCTGGCGGCCCTTAAAAAACCTTCTTTTTGATCCAATACAAAAACCAAGTGTAATAGAAGGAAGACGCTGAGTGAACGCCCTAGCAAGTAGAGCAGCAGCTGTTTGAAGCGCGCTAGTGTTGGGAGCATCCCGGAACCGCCTTTGGAAGTGTGTCCCTAGTGTGTTTGATTGATTTGTTGGTTCGGGCAGAAGTATTAAGTACCCGGGAAGTAAAGCAAGGACGAATATCTTATCACCTCTTTGTGTTGTTGATTAAGTGGATTTATCATAATTTTCAACTCCTTCACGACACAATTACCTAATATCGACCAATCAACTCTGCCCATCTTGATATGCATCATTAGCCTGTCGCTTACCATCATGTGCCTGTACCCTGCGTCGCTTTTGCTCCGGATGGCCCGTCCATGTTCATGACAGTTGCGCAAAAAATCTTCTATGCGCTTCTCCACAGCCGCCCCTGAGCCTCGTCCCAGCCGTACAGCGGTTGGGGCGTGGTTCGATCTGGTAGTTGCCAACCGTCGATCATCCCTTTCCCCATCAGGTCATCATCGATCATGTCCGTCGTTATCATCCATTTCCATTAGTACATTTTCAACAAGTCGATCATGAAGTCGATCATGGACGCCAAATCATCCCTTGATCGATCTAAGGCTGACGATCTGATCTCGATGATCAACCGAGCCTGCATGCAACAAGAGGAGAGCGACATGCTGAACAACTTGCTGTCGATGCTTGAAGACTCTGTCGAGATGCTTCAGAGGTCAAAAGCACGCGTTGCCAGAAAACTCGCCGATCGTGAGCAGCAGATAGAGTGGCTCTGTGAAAAAGCTGCGCCTTTACGCGATCACATTCTTGCGACTGTTATCAAGCTCCGGGACAGTGAGTCCAAACTAAAGAAAAGACTGAAGGACGCCGAGGGAACGATACTTGAGCAACATGATCGAATCCACGATCTGGAGTGTTGACATGATCAAGATCGATATCAGCTATCAGTTCAAGCGGAGACCATCGGTCATCAATCTCAGGAGATCTCGCGCCTTGAGGAAGAGATCTACGAGGCGAATATCAATATCGCACGGGCGCCGGAACTCCAAGATCGAGCAACGCTCGATCAACTCCACAAACGCTTGGGAATGATGCAAAAAGAGCGTGATCATGCCATCTCCAAAAACAAGCACTTGACCAAGAAGGTGATCAAGCTGGCATCTAAGGCAAGTAAGCGCAAAGACCAACGAGATCGCGTCCGGGCGGACACTGAAGCTAATCTTGTCATGATGAATGAATTCGTCGCTGCCAAATCCACGGTTGAAGAACTATCTGCACGCTTCGATGAAGTATCGATCAGCAATGTCGAGCTGGAGAATATATGTTGCAGGCGGAACTTTTGACGGCAAGGCTCACCAAGCTTCTCGGTTACGTGATCTTCAGTTGGTATCAGCAGATTGTGACACACTAAATGACGAGTTGCAACGCGCTCAGAACGAAGCTACGCGATTGCGATCACAACAGTCTTGCGTCCAATCCGTTTTTGCTGGTGCGGCGTTACACATGCAGATAGACCAGAGCACGGGCGCCCCTTGTTTAGATCCTGATCAGGCCACAAGCTCGCCCGCTGATATTCAGGGCGATTCATCTGAAAATTCCTTCATCAGGCCAACTTCTTCGCTCAACAAACGTGCTCGGCGATCACGATCTACTACTCTGTCCAAGCTTCAGCGTCGAGTTCCTCCTATTCAAGAGGAGAATGGATGGTCGGATGGTGATAGTACGTTTAAAGCTTCTCCCATTCAGTCAGTCCAAGGTATGGGGCATGATCTTTCCAGTACCGATCAGCCGGATGATGATTAAGGCGGTTGTAACACTTCTCCATCGGTCAGCACGAAGAATTTGTCCAGCCCTGCAATAAGCGAGCTCGAGAGTGAAGATTCGCTCGATCAAGACTCTGCTGGGTTTCTCTTCCCTCGAACGGGTGCATCCAGCTCGTTGATCTTGGTGCCTGATGGTGCGCAAGATGTGGACATCTTGCCGTGGACCCTAGATCAACTTAACGGCTTCGATCTGGATAACATCTCAGCACGCGTGATCTGCTATTACTTGACACGCCCCGTGGGATGGTTGTTTCCAGTTGTCATTATCACCTTGAGTTTAGGAGCTGCAAATTTTACAATGTTCTCTACAACCAGCTTTTCACTCAACCCGCTTTCCGGGGAAAGAGCTACGAAGTACAGGTAATGCTGGGTCCACCTCCTCCTAGGGTACTTTTCGGACGCGAACTATGCAGCAGCCTGGTGGTGCGATATGTTTACCTTAAAGACAAACCACATCCTCTCCAGCACGATAGATAACTGCTGCGAAGTTAACCACCGTGTGCCAATGTTAGCACTAAAATATGCCAAACCGGATCCTTCGAGATACTCTCCAAGCCTGTTCAACATAAGGCGCTCTGTACATGTAAAACATGAAGCTATCTGTGCAATTTCGATAGCTTCCATGAACAGATATGTGGTGGAGTCGAGTTCGAAATCAAACACCGAAGTATCCTGAACTCGACCACTATCTGCCTAGCCGACCAGCTTACGCGGGGGTTACCTGCGAACATTTGACTGCATGCCGATCGGGTGAAAGATCTTCACTTAATGACGCCTGTTCCGATTTATCTTCAGAAATCTCACCTTAAGCTGCTGCCAAGGTATGCTTGCAGATGGAATCACCAAGGTATTGGCAGTTCCATGAGTTGAAGAGTTGCAAAGCGCGATTGGCTTGCAACAGATGTGATCGGCGGAAGCACATTAAGGAGGAGTGTTGAAAATATTGATTCTACTGATTTTGATCAAAACTGGGTATAGTTTATTTTTTTATAGCAATGTTCATTCGTAATTACTAGTAGAATTATGTACTCGAACGCCCCTGCGACTTATCAGTGGTGTAGTCACCTGATCACCCGATCTGAAGTGGATTTACTGTATGCACGACTCCCCTGGGAGCTCTTCAAAAAGATGCTTCCACCCATCTCTTTCCGCTCGGTCGTCTGTTTTGCTAACTTCGAAGCGATGTACCAGACATTTCTGGATCATCATGCACAAGCGATCTGGGAGTCGACTCATCATCTCCCGATAGATCGAGACATCAGGGAGCATGACACCTTCTTCCATGATTACTACGAGAGTCGACGTCAGCGTAGGAGTCGTGCCTGAGCATTGTGGAAGAAGATGGTGGAGTTAGTGTTGCGGGACATGATCGACGGAGTATGCGATCTTGACATTTCCCTGGACCCGTCGATCTCGCACTGCGCCCGGAACCGCCCGCTGAAGTATACTCCACCTGATGGTGGATCATGGTACCCAGGGTACCTATCAGATCCACCACCTCGGACCTTGAAGGATGCGCTACGTGAAGTTGACGCCGAGGAACCTTGGCGGATCCAGTATCGCCTTTCCCTTGATGATCATCCCGGCCATAACATCCCTCGCCTTCGCCGTAAGTTTTATGGAGGTCCGGATACCGGTTGATCACTTCTTCCTCAATCAATAAACATTCTTGATCATACCATTCCCAATTGTTGCTTCGTCACTTTTCATGCATATACACAGATTGATCTTCCATCGGCTCATACGCCGTTGCTCCATTACCATATCTAGCAATATCCATCGTACATTCACCACTTCAAGTGAATCTTCACTTCTCCATTAATCGTGATTTCATCAATAGATTTTCTCTAATCGATGTTCGTCAGTCACAATTTCAATAGTCGAGTCGTCGATCATGCGTTAGTTGGAGTTGGAATTTTCGTCCACTTTCATCACGTCGAACCGATGTCGGTTGATTATCTTCCTTTCGAAATCCTTGATCAGAGCATCACAATTTAGATCTGCCTCGTCTACCCATGATGGCTAATCGTAACCCTTCCAGTAAACTTGATACTCGCGTACCGTTCTGTCATACCTAGTCTTTCGACCAGATCGTACATAGGTGATGCGATCAACTTCAAATTCGTCCGGCTCTAGGGTACTTTCCCAGTTGTCTTCGGGTAGTAAAGCTTCATCGAAATCAAAACGATCTTCTACCCCAGCTGTTAGCACAGCAGTAGGTCGATCTGGGAATCCTTTGACCAATTTCAACTTGGATAGGTGTACCACTGGAAATATGCGATAGTCGGTGCCGGCCGTAATCAATCTTGCAGCATGATCACCGATCACCTCATCAACCTGAAAGGTCCATGCCACATATGCTCCAGTTTCTTCGTGAACCCTCCTTTCACCCAAACGAGGTATAACCAAACCCTCAATCCGGCTTCGATCTTGTGCGGTGACACTTGATCATTATGCTTTTCATCTCGATAAGCCATGGCTTGGTGCAATCTAGCACTCACTTGATCACGGGCGTAACGGTAGTCTTTCTGCAGCCTATATCTCCACCGACGAGCATCACGATCTTTGCGCCGAAGTCCACCAAGTTGATTCCAACGATGATCGCGTATCCCATCCATATGCCAAGTAAAATGGTGTATCTCCACGGATCCGATCAGGGGTCGAATTTAGTGCAATACCAATCGTTCTGTATACGAGCTCCAATCCTTCTGACCGACGTCTGATACATACATATTGATCGCTCGTGTGATTTTTTGCAACATTCTTTCTGCCTTGCCGTTCGCTTGTGGACGGTACGCTATAGTGGCACTCTGTCGTTGTCCCATGATCTTGTTGAACGCACGAAATACTTCATACAAAAAACCGGGTTCTAGATCATGCCTGATCAACTCACTAGCTCCAAATCAACGAAATACACCTTCTTCATAATTTTTGGCGACTTTCTGAGCTGTCCGAGATGATCCAGCTTTTGCGATCACCATACCCGTAAACAGATCATTCCAGATCAGCAATTCCGTATGCCCATCAGTTGATGGGGGCAACGACGGTATATGATCCATAGCTATCACTTGAAATGGGTACGTAGCTTCAATGTTTCCCGGAGACATACCCTTGATCGTAGGTTGGCCTTTCCCCGTTTCACAATCTACGTATTTTCCAACAAATCGTTGCAAGCTGCGAAATAAACCACGCCAATGAAAATGTCACCTGATCCGCTGATACGTACACCCTATACCCTGATGTCCTCCTTCCAAACTCACATGATAATGGTGGAGGAAATCCGCATGTAGGGTCTCAGGTAAAACCAGCTTGATAAAAGAGTGCCGATCATCTTGATCATCTTGATCACAGATTTTTTTCCTTAGCCGTATTTCCACAATAGATCAACAACCCTTGTAATCCACATCATAACTGTCAGCGATTTTCGCGCAATCTTTTACCTCGTTTATGCTCAATTGCGAAACGTCACCGTGCAAGTAACATCGCAGATCACAAATCCACTTCTCTTCGTATTGCGCCTTTTTGACACGTTCCGCCCTTATCCCTTCTATGGGTACGTCGAGCCACGTTGATGGCCGCGCAGATTGACGAAGATTACGTGATCGCGTCGTCACCAGCACTTGCGAGACAGTGGGATCTTTCTTCCAAGTGATCACCTCAGACAATCGGTTGAGATCGGCTAATTCGTCCAGTTGGTGATCATCGACAATTTCACACCGTCTTCCATCCCGCATGGCCATACTGGTGGTGTGATCGGCACTCTTGTTCCACTCC
The DNA here is from genome assembly GCA_026184515.1 of Peronosclerospora sorghi. Taxonomy (NCBI): domain Eukaryota; phylum Oomycota; class Peronosporomycetes; order Peronosporales; family Peronosporaceae; genus Peronosclerospora; species Peronosclerospora sorghi. Next base: position 18,094,276 of record CM047584.1, read on the forward strand.
CTCCGTTTTTACGTGCAGCAGATCGTGATCAGGCCATTCGCGAAGGGGTTTTAAGACACGCTGCTGCAATAGTTGTAGCGTGGTGCTTTGCACTCTATTTCGCCACGCATTTTCCTGATCACCCAATTCGAGTCTCCACACACATCACAAATAACCCCACGTGCAGCAGGAGGTATCGCGTTTCCTTTCCCGATCAACAGATGTTTCTCCGCCCAAATTATACCGCGAAGCTGATCAATTTCCTCTGTTGTGTTAATCGATGGATCACCAACTTGCAAATCGTCCTTGGTCACTTCTTCGGTACTTACGGACACCTCAGGTAGCGTGGTAGGCTGTTTCTCCAGCTCTTCCACGAACAAATCTCCGCCTTCGTGGAAGCACACTTGGTCATCGGTAGGAATCACACCGAACTCACCGTGATCGGCTGAGACGGGATGCTCACGCATATCTTGGTCAGACTCATCTCTTGCAACAGGTCGTTCAACTTCGTGATCAATGGTCGGACCTTTCACTCTCGGCTCCTGATCGCACCTCTCTTGCACTTCTTGCACCTTCTGCGATCTTCCTGTTACCAATGCGACAGATGCCGTGATCGAGTCCGTAGGTCGTACCAAAATTCCTTGAGGAATAGGATACTCCTTTTTCTCGACCAAAAGACGTTGGTCGACACTTTCTTGATCGTCATGCACAGAATCGGTAGAAGCTTGATACGCGAGATTCTGCCACTTTATAACGGTTAGACCCCACCGAAATAAACCCAGGGCGACGGGCATGTAGGATGATCGGATGATCAGAAACGTTCGTAATACGCATATACCGTAAATTACCCACGACCCTAGTAACAGTGGGGACCCAATCTTTTCCACGAGTAATCTTTGTTCACGAATCCGAACCTCAGCAGATCGACCTATGGGAATCTACTAGAACTGATCGAGTCTCATAAAGTTTTCACTTGACCCGTACAACTTCCGACGCCCTTCCAATGGGATAATCACTTCATCAGTCAACTTAGTGTACCTTGGGCGATGTCCAACCGCACACCAGCTGGGATCATAAAATCCATACCCAATATAACATCTTGTCCAACGAGATTTCCCACCCATACATGAAAGTAATAACCCAAAGAGCCGCTAACGCCACCTTGATCTTAGTGCGCCCTTCTGTGAGGTATGCAATTTCTCCGATACCAACACATTTTTGTGTTAGGCTCGGGTTTGACAACCCACCTTACGAGCAAAAGGCTGAGTCGATAATCAACACTTCGGCACCAGAATCAAATAGCAACGTGGCACGTTCGTTATTAATTTTTCCGCTCGCCTTGGCTTGTTTAGACCATTTCTTGGGCGAGTGGTACTTCCAATATCCACGTGATTCACCTGGAAGTAAATCAACTTCCATGATCACCGGGGACCGATAAAACTCATAAGTACGGAAATTAGCCAAACGTGGTAAAAATCAGGCTGATCACATTTTTCATTATCTTTTTCTTCTGCTTGATCAGCCCTCTTCTTAACCACTTATGCAGAAATAAACAAACTAGAACGCTCGTCTCGTACCAGATTCAAACCTGGCGAGCGTTCTAGTTTAACATGTCCTCTGATTCCTTGGGAAACATTCCGGCATGCTTGGTAGGGTTGTACCACTGGCGAATGCGATTGTAAAATTCCTCCATAGGGCACTTGCCCGCATCATGAATTTCGCCACATGCACGACATACGTACAAGTAGTGATTAGTCGGGTGGACCTTCTTGCCACACTTCAGACAGGTAAGGCGCTTCCAGCAACGTAAATTGTCGTGCTTGATCGATCCACAATGACTGTACTTCTTCGTTAACCCTTGATCAACTGCACTTTGTTCTCTTTGTTTGCCAGATCGAGGCTCACTAGGTTGATCGTGCGTCACTGATTGATCACGCATAGCAGAAATCATGTAACGACGCTGATCACCATCACTTCCACTGTCATCTGAACTTGATTCATCACTCCCAGACATCATCTTGATCGCGCGCACTGATTTAGGCTTCCGCGCTGGGGAAGATGATCGAGCATCGCCAAATTTCTGACAGAATCGGATAGTGTCTACCGCCGCCTTTGTCTGGCACGACTTATTGCGCGCATAGCCCACAGAGTCTCTTCCAACTCCGTAACATTCTCCAAACGCCAAAGTGCCAGTTGATCAGCGAATTCGCGATCAGTCAACGTGTCAATAAAAAGCTGCACATGTTAACGTAAGATCGTAGGCAGACCATCCTTGATCGACAACTTGGCCCTAATTCCTGCCACATTCAACCGGTGAAGATACTCAATAGGAGTTTCATCAGATCGCTGCTTCGTGTGGTAATATTGGCGAGATGCCGCTAACCACTTCCACAGTACAGAGTTTCAAACTCTTCGACAATACTTTACGATTCGATCTGTTCAGCTGGAGATGCCAATTGCGCGCCGGTCCTTTAAGCATATCACCCATGATCAAACACTTCTCATGATCAGAGGCTTGATCAGCATAAATGCTGAATTGAGAATACTGATCCAATTTCGCGCTTGATCTTCATCCACTTCTTTCACTGAGAATTACTACAGATCACTGATCGCAGACATCCTGATCCTGGGAATCAGCTGTTGATCAGGCACTCCAGTGTATGCCGACGCAACCGTAGCTGGTCGAGGCGGGGTGATCGGATCATCTGGAACGAGATAATCCCGCTGGGATTGTTGATCATGGAGCGAATACACAGACTCCATGTCAACATCCTTAACCTTCTCCGCTCTTCCTGGCTTTGGATGGTAACCACGGAGCTAATACACCGACTCCATGTCAACATCCTTAACCGTCACCGCTCTTTCTGGATTTGATGGTGTCTTTTCATGCGTACAACTTCAGGTGTCTCCTTGCCTCTTTCCTCAGCCAAAAACCGCCCCATAGACGCATTAAAAGACGCTTGAAGCCTCTTGCAGGGAATCGCGGTGATATCCCGAGTCGTCCATTTATCCGGGAACGCGCACCATTGTGGTGGAGCGTCTGGCCAAATTTTGAGGCTTGGACAGTCGTTCTCACAGCGCCTGGACTACCGACTAACGAAGGGGGTCCTCCGGTTGTTCTATGACAGGCCTATGTCTTGCTCACCTTGTGTACACGACGGTTTCGGTATGGGTCGCTCTCCAGGTGACTGGGGACGTAGTTCAGTGCAATTCCGATGCAGATCAAGCGCATTCGTAGCAGATGAACAGGTGTAGATCTGGTGGAAAATCGCAGATTCGAGATCCCGGGGAAAAATTGGGGGTCGAAGATCGCAGATCGCAGATCGCAGATCGATGATCGTAGATCGACGCTGTCGATATAGTCAAAATCTGCGAAGGGGTACTGATCACGTGGCGGAAGTGTTCACCACTTGATCTTCGAGCCTCTTAAGCCTAGATCTCTAAGGAAATACCAATATATTTTGTATTACTAGCCTCAACTTAAGAGGAAGGGGTCGATCTGCACATTCTATGTGCAGATCGACGGATTTTACAAAAATCCACCTAGAGTTCCCAAGGGGCGCTTAAAGCAGCCGAACTTCTAGAGGATAGGTGTCAACCAATGGGGGAGGAATTGAGAACACTTGTCTCGATCACCCTAGCCTTTACGAAAAGGGCCGCTGACACAGCGAGCGGAGTTGAGGACGAGTTCTGCGGAACTTTACGTCTGCCGGTGGGCCAAAAAGTGCGCTTCGTGCTCCCGCCCGAGACGTGTAAATGTGCGTATGCAATGAAAGAGAGGCGCGAAGTTATCACGCCGTCCCAATCGATGATCTAGTTGATCGGACGCAAAAAGAGAACTTTATTATATCGTATATCCTAAAATCAACCAATTACCTAATATCGACCAATCAACTCTACCCATCCTGATATGCATCATTATCCTGTCGCTTACCATCGTGTACCTGTACCCTGCGTCGCTTTTGATCCGGATGTCCCGTCCATGTTCATGACAGTTGCGCAAAAAATCTTCTATGCGCTTCTCCACAATTCCTTGAAAGCAAGTAGATTAACTACATTGGCCGAAGCAGTATAATACTCGTCCTCCATAGTCGAATGAAACGCCCTCTTGCTTCTTTCAAAACCAGCTCACTAACATGACGTCCACAAAAAACTATCCACCTGTAGTCGACTTTTGTCTTCCTTTGACCCACCGTAGTCCGCATCGCTGTACCCCTTCACAGTAAGAACTTCATTCAATTCTTGCACTTGATCATACAAAGTTTAAGTGCTTCCGATATCGTACTATCTTCTTCGCCAAGTACCAATCCGCCATCATAGGTGTATGTGTCCTTTTAGTAGCTTTGTGGACAGCGTATGCAATGTCCGGTCTTATTCATCTTGCCACCAATACAAGCTTCCGACGAGAGATTGAAAATCCTTTATTTTCACTAATCTAGTACTTTTCAGCACTTCACTTAATTGCAACGCCAAATCCTCGAAATATTGACCGATTGGCGTCCTGACTGTATTAGCAATCTTGAATGATGCCATCGATCGCTACCTCTTGATCAAGTTTGTAACCAAAGTTGTATTCGAAAGTAACTCGTATACCCAAATTTTGGATACTTTTCCCAAATTATTGTTATCTAAACATTGGAGATCTTCAAAAACTTGTCGACGAGCTCCTCCTTAGTCCCAGTCACAAGTAAGTATTCAGCGTAAATATCCACGATCACATATTGGCCATCCACTCGCTTGACATATAGGCACATGTCCGTAATACATTGCGAAAATGGCAAAACTAGCAATTTTCCATGTATTACTAATTTGATTCGACTTATACTTGGTTAGAAATAGCGCTTTTACATCTCCTCCCTATATAAAAATTTTCCGTCCATCCATCCGTGCGACGCTCCCGGTCACGTGACCTTATATACTACTCTAACTAGCCCTTAAGCACCAGGAGGTAGCTGAAACGAGATGGAAAAGTAAAGTGGTGAGAATATACCCTACGCCTTTACCTGCCCCTGTCGGTTTTTGGTTTAGCCATATTTGGCTTTCAAGTGAAATCTCACGGTGGAAACGGATTGGCTGTAATTGCCTGAATACATGGTGTTAGAAGATTATAATACTTAGCGCTTAGTGAGCTTCAGTGGATTTTATTGGCTTAAAACTGTTTTAAATATATAATATATTTTGGAAACGCTATTTGCCCCCCAAAATTATTTCCGCCAATCAAATTTTACTCCGATCAACTCACTCAGGTCGAAGAAAGTGGGCCATGTGTTTACATGCACTGCGGAACATTTGGAAGCAGATTAATCGACAAGATTTCAGGGGCAAATAGCGCCTTCCAATATGTATTTGGAGTTAATAAAACGATTATCGGTGCCCCATTTTTTTGTGCTAACACACGCCTTCGGATAAACCTTCCGAATAGTCTGAGAAATTACGCGAGCGGTGAAAGAGAAAGTCGTCCGTGCCAAATGTCTTCATGAAGTGGAAATCACCCGTTGCCTGCTCTTCCCCCACAGGCGTCAATAGTGGAGATTCCGTGGCAAAAGTTGCCGAATTTCGCGATGCACTGGGTGGAGGGACGGCTGACAAAAGGAAATGGGGTGACAGCGGCGCTTCCCGCACATCATTCACCTCATGCCCAATCGGCTCACTAAGTTCCTCCTCTCTGTTTCTTGTCTCAGTATCAGCACGTGTGGCTTCGTCCTTTGTGTCTTTGTGTCCAATCGATTGCTTCAGCTTGGTGTAGCTTTCTTCCCACTCTGGTCCTAGCATCGTTGTCAAAGCGTTTAATACTTCTTCGCTTGAACGTACGCGATGTTCTTCAAACGCAGGTAGACGAACTACTTCGTGAGTGTGTCGCATTAAGAACGGGACGAAGTTTTTTTCTTTAAATCGTCGGTGTTACATTCTTCCGAGAGCGTTAGTAGATCCACCACGTTCTCGACACAGATGTGGACACTCAAGAACGCTTCCGTACGCTTTTGTAACTCGTACACACAATAATACGACGACGCCCACAGCAGCTCTTCCGCTACATCCGGAGTGATGTCAACTTTGCCAGTGTACTACATACCATCGAACGGCCTGTTATCGTCTATATTGCCACAATAGCTTGAAAGCAAGCTTACCAGAAAACGTAACAATATCGAAAACACTTCATAGCTGCAATTGTCGACTTCGATCACAGCCGTCTGACTCGTTGCTGAACCAAACTGTACCGAAGAACAAATCACCGCACATGTTACTATTAGCAGGTATACTTGACCAAATAAAAACAATAAAGAATATCAAGACATCATGAAACCGATACTCACTTTCACCATGTTCTTGAAGTACAAATTACGGAAGAAGAAGACGACCTTGTGGGCATTAATCGGGGCAATGTAACCCTTTACAAGAAATTGTAAGTCAGATAACGACGAATTGAGAAACAGCTCTTCGTGGTCATCCACGAGATACGGCGGCACATTAATTGTAACATCCGGATCGTACCCCGCAGGCACCAACTTCTTAATAACGTGAGCAGCAGCGCAGCGAGGAAACTCTGACGTGGACTGCAGCATGTGGTATAACGCTGATAATAAACCTTCAGATAAGAGACTCGGCACCTCTTGGCATCCATCATGTGGACGAATGTAAGCAAGATGTCTCCACGTGTTCTTCTATTCATACAAACTCAAAGTAAGCTCCCTCACGTCGATCAACATACATTTGAATTGCTCAAACATACCAATGTTAGCGCCAGCAGAGAATCGAGCGACGGCATGAAGCATTCGCCTGAAATCTTGTCGATTAATCTGCTTCCAAATGTTCGGCAGTGCATGTAAACACATTGGCCCACGAACTTCGACCTGAGTGAGTGGATCGGAGTAAAATTTGATTGGCGGAAATAATTTGGGGGGGGCAAATAGCCAAAATGGGGGGGGGCAAATAGCGCTTTCCTATATTTTTTACTTCTCATTTTAAAGACTAAGGCACAAGACCTAAAGCACTTTTAGCGGTAGCTATAGAAAGCCAATACCGCACGCATACAGCACAGCTCGCAGTACTCAAGTGAACCAGTGTCGTCACGCATACCTGCCTGTGCTAACAGGTTATGAGCCCAAGTGGCCGAGCGTATTCGAAGTGATTAATCCTGTGATTAAGTTGTCATCTCTCGAGTGGATTATTCTCGTGTGGAGCTAAGATTATCGTTACTAGTGGAAGTACCCTCACTTTCGGAGTGCTAGTGAAATTGTTTTTCTTTGATTTTGTCGTGGTATTTCCTTTAGGTTTTGTGGATTAAAATGGACGAGGACAAGCAAAGTGGAGACTTTGATGTGGACCAAGGAGAGGTCCTGCAAGCCATCTTAAATGGTTTAAAAGATGTGCACACACACCTCGTGTCTGTGTGGAGGAGGCCCCGGGACGTGCGTCGGTCGCAAGTACAGCTTCCGGGTCGAGGAAGGACTCCCCGGTTGCTGCCCGGAACAGTGTGTTCCGGGAGACGCTGAAAAATCACGGTCCGTTTGGTCGACAAATGACCTTAAACGACTCGACCGAGGACTGCGGGATTGAATTCAGTGGAGCGCCGCGGGGTAATGCGGCCAAGCTCCGGAAGAATGCCCAAGGAGATGTCCGAAATGTCGGTAGAAAAGATGCGCCGGCGGCACAAATGCATGTTTTGCATTTTGGGCAATCCGCGCAAGTGCCTGATCCACAGTTTGGACAGGCAGAGTGCACGATGATTCCCAAGATCGGCATCGAAAAATTCTAGGGGGTTGAAATATACCCAGGACTCGGTGCCGGCTTCAAGCAGTGTGCGTATCTCTTTATTGAGGCGGTCGACATAGCAGAAATTACGTCTGGTTTTGTCTGGACGGATCTCCTGAAGGTTAACAAGTTTAGAGAACACTTGGAAAGAATGGTGGCTGAGTATTTCCGCGCAAATATCGGCACTTGGTGGCCAATTTCTCCGTCTTTGCATGCAATTTGAATTATATGTATTCCGCGTTCAGAGTGAAAGTCTCCCACCACCAGGCGGCAGTATGCTTCGCTTCGGAGAAGAGGTCTAAAAGGACTTGGACCGAGAATTACCTATACCTGGTAGATCTGGCTCGTGAAAGCGAGTCGAGCGAAAAATTGGTGGTGGAAAATATTGTGAAATTTGCGGCGCCACGACTTAAAATTGCGATCATGGCCAGGTACAATCCGATGCGAACGGATTTTACCTGTGTCATGCGCAAGAACTTATAGCGTGGGCGCAGGAGTTGGACGACGATGTATTAAAGGGAAGACAACCTGAACGGTCGTGTATGTAGTTAAGAGGCGTGTCGAGGGCGAAAGTGTGGAGAAGCGTGCCCAAAATTTGGCACACTTCTGGTCAAGTTTCGTCAAGGCATTTGGTCTAATATCGGATTGGTTTAAACAAGGGGGGATTTTCAGCCTATCAGACTCAAGAAGTGTCAAGAACGCAAGTTTTGGTGAGTCACCCGACTTTGGGTAATTTACATATTTTTGTGTGGGTAAATTTAGGGACTATAGGGTAGTAGTTTTTTAGTTGTGGATTTGCCTAATAAAGTAGAAGTCTTTTGGTTGCAGGATTTTTCTAAGTAGAAATCCTTTGGTCTTGGTTCACACCACAGCTAGGGGTCGCCGTTCTTCCCTTTTCGTACACTAGTCGCCTCCGCCCGCCGCGGAGTTTTTGGGGGCAGAGGGTCGAATTATCCCCTCTCGCCCATAATACCCGGTCTGGAAGCGCCGCACGCGCACTTTGGCCTACCGGAAGTCCCTCGACGGGAGTACGATTTGGCGATCTCAATATCTCAACTCAAGTACGTTTGGAACGTGCTATTCACTGGATTGGTCTTGGCGTGGAGATATCGTTTGTGTAGTTTCACGAGCATATTGGGTCTTTACGCGAAAATATTGGCTTGTTTTAATATTGGTTGGAAACTAGACCGGTTTTGGTCTTATTTCGTATTGGTCAGGGGCTAGACCGGAACGGTCGGTCTACCCTCTATTATTTCGTATTGGTCAGGTCTTGATCGTTTGGACGATCGACCTATTGGAATTTATCTCTTGGAAGTGTTTTTGGTCTGTTTGTGTCTGGGGTGAAGAGTTCCGCCCCAGAGATACCTACCCAGATCGGTCTTCTATAGTCAAGACCGCTTCGATCCAATCTGCGATCCCGATCCACCGAGTGTGTAACTAGCCCATTCCATCGGGTACACAAGGTGATATGGACACTAAACAATCGTACCAAGTGTGTTCTGATGACGACCGGTCGTCTGCTTGCAGCGGACGATTGGACCAGATCTCGAGTGGTGGTCCGCGGAGTACCCCCTCCGAAAGTTGGAAGGCTGGGCGCGATGGTGGTAGTCAGGTTATCGATGCTAATGTTTTCGATTTCGAACTTGACTCCACTACAAAGGCACTTGAGGGGTTGGATGCAAAATGCAAAGTGATTGATTGAGTGAGTGCCTTAGTTCACACGCACGCTCTGCTTATCTAGAATGTATGCTTGCTACGTCTTAGCCTCATGTACAGTCGCCCTACTGGATACTTACTGGATTCTTCTAGAATGTACCCAGTGTGGTGTAAACAAATAACCATGATTACCCACAACCATGTCGCACCTGCGTTAACATGTACCCTCGCCATGGCGCAAACATGTCGAAATGATTGCCCATGTGTCGAAACTGTGACGCCGACTCTTCACGCGCTGGCGGTCGCTCGGCGAGGCGTCTTCATCGCATTCTCGACACCGTCAAGAGCGCCGATGTCGTCGTGACAAGTGTCGATAATGTGAATAGTGGAGTGCCTTCCGAACGGGTAAAATCCGGGCGGGTGTTTTTATAGGAAGGTATATTAACCATGTCACCTAATCTGCTTCTTCGGGAGATCCTTGAATTTGCTGATCATTGGTTGCCTGATACACCATAGTCTGTTACGGCCGAACCATTCGTAATAAAATCCAGTTTTCGGGGAATCCCACCCACACACCCACGATCAGATCATACAGGATGAACTGGTTATCAGTGGTTTTGGTGATGTGTAGATATCTTTATCGGCATGCCCCCTCAGTACCAGCTTGTATGTCGTGTAACCACAGCTTTGATCTACATCGATCTTCCATCGGTATCGGTATTTCCACTGAATGGACCGGGGGAATCTGTACGTATTTACAAGTATGGCAAGGCTTGATCGATCTCCATAGATATGGTGCCACCCAGCCAGCTGTATCATGCCTTGGTCAGGTAGTTATAGTGATACATCATCTGTATCACCGCGTGGACCATAAAATACATTCCCAATATGGCGTTTTGGCCAGACAACTTTCCAACCCTTGTCAGCGCAAAAGCTCGTGATATAACACCCTGATCAGTACTAAAATCACATATTTTTTGAAGAGAATCATATGGGAGAGGCCCTTGGATCGCGACAAGTTTGAGGTTTTGAGCGGATTGCCGACGTCCGATCCGGCAGAAAACTCGTTGTAGCCGAACTTATCGCGAGTTCTTATTAGATACCTCGAACAAATCGAGTCATCTGAATCGTAAAGCTTTGTTAAAAGATCTCTAACTTGAACGCACATGTCGAAGCAGGTTCTATTTTCGCATAAGCACGAAAACAATGATCGAACTTCTCAATAGAAGGTGATTGATCAACAACTATTGGCCAATCGCAGAGCAAACTGGACACCAATCTGATCTGATCTGAGTCCATTGACTAACCAGGATGCAGATCGGACACCGATCTGACGGAAGGATCAAGATTTTTTTGCACTAATGATGGGTGAGCTTTGCCAGTGTCGTGGGACTGTGGGACTGTTGGCTGGTTGACGACTTCAATTTTTTGAAATCCTTTGGTTTGTGTAGTTCTTTTGGTTGGAGCTAGATAAATATAAACATTATCTTTGCTATGATCATTATGGAATTGGTCGACTTTTGTCGGAGTTGAAAGAGCGAATAGATAGCATGTAAAAACTGAATCAGCACGTTGGTCATCCGCGGAATTTATTCAAAGGCGGCCGATTGCAAGACCTGTATGATTGCCTGGATGATCCAGAAGCTAATTGCGCCATGGATCGTGCCGGACGACTTTGTTCAACGTCTCTTGTAGCGTGCTGATCGGGGACTGAAACTAGTACCGTGGATAAAAGAATACTACATTGGCCGAAAATTCACGTTTTTAAATCCGGGACGGTTCATGGGGAGGAAATTTTTGTAAAGAAAATGTCCAAGTCGCTGAACGCCAGACAAGTCAGCTTCAGTGCTCGTGATGAGATTGGCCAAGACAGGATCATGCTTCAGATCCTCGGGTAAGATCTATAATAGTGAGTCGGCTACCAGATCGTCAGCCGGCTAATTGCTGGAGCATTTCGTGGAACCCTTGAATCAAATGACTGGCAGGAATGTCCATCACCGGCATTTCCGTTTTAGGATTTTCCATGGCTCCATTCGAATCTGATCGGGGACTGCCAGCACAGTGACTAGAATAATTGTCATCGAGCCGGGGCTTGATCGCTTTTGGAAAGATCCAGAAGTCCGGTCGGTAAAACGTGAGATGCGTAGACTGCTGCTGGCCACGTGGAGCGAGATTTAAACGCGCCAGAGCACGCGTTTTATGACTTAGCAAGTTTCGATCTAGGGGAAAGTGAACGGTCAAAGGGCGGCTTATTAGAAAGACCGATCACCTGTGAATTGTCGTTGTTGCCGTTCCGCGGGGTAGTTAGCTAGCAATATTCGACATCTTCCTTTCCTCCTCCTATCGATCATCCCTTCACGCTCGATGTCCAGATCAGCGACATGTCCAGATCGACAATCGATGGATTCTGCTGGTTGGTAGCCCGATCGGTACTGGTAGTCTGACCGCTCGGAGAGAATTGGCCGATCAGGTACGAATTCGCACGATACTGTGCTAAGGCGACCAGGTCTGTTGCTCTACCCGTTCATCTTTGTCCTCTATGTCGTCGATGAGATCCACGAGAATTCACGCAATCAAGAATCATAATTAAAATCTAAAAAAGTCCGCAGTCGATCAGACATTGACGTTGGCTCTGCCTTCACGATACGATTTGTCTTCACCTCGTTTTGCGGTAAACTTGATGAGAGAAGTTAACGATTTGTCTGGATCGGCAGCTTTAGGAGTGCTTATACTTCGCGAATCTGCAACTATCTCTAATTTGATCAGCACCTCAGGAGATTCTCCGTTCTCCATGTACAGTGCTACGTCGGTCTGGAATGTATCGACGTGTGATATTGTGGACGCAGGTAGCGCCGGCGAAGAAGCGACTAAATTTATCCGAAATCTGCTCGTCTGGGCTTTCAGACTCAAGCATTGTTTTCATGTCAGGGCCAATGCTCCAGATCATGTGCACCAGCATGCTGAACTGGCGCGCTGAATGATAAGAAAACGCCACGTAAGAGACCTTGCATGGGAGCTCGCGCAGAACCAACCTCTCTGCTCGACAACTAGCAGAACGTGCCAGTAAACGTAAAGACGGACCAGAAAAGGCTACCAGGTGTAACAAGGGTGCTGTTACAGGCTTAAATTGATTTATTTGGAAGCGCGCAATATGATCAAGAAACAAATATAAATTTGTTTCAATAATGAACCTTATATATAGGAAAGCGCTATTTGCCCCCCCAAAAAATTATCAGCCAATCCAATTTTACTCCGATCCACTCACTCCTGTCATGGATCACCCATATTAATTTTATTTAAAATAACAGATGAAATGTTTTACATTTTATACCGTTAGTTTATTATTTGGTATAGCAATCGCAGTAGCCATATCGGACGAGATAGCTGCGTACACAATTGCTGCACATACGTCTCGACTTGCGTCGTGCTTCTTGGAACTCGTCAAACGACAAGACGAGCCCGAGCGTGCTGCATATCCGCTTGCCGTGCTTCACACGTGCACGACTCGTGTTCATTGTGTCCAGCGCCATTTGTATGATAGAGTCTGCAATTTGTACGCATGCGCCACGCTCTTGCACCAAGGCCAGGCAACCCACACAGCACCGTACACTCATCATGATTTCACAATGCAACTCACACCACGCCTTGCCACGCAATACCAGACGATGATGCACCAGATACCTTGCCATTTTGAGAAAGAGTTGCAAGAGTTGCCGTCCAGTCATGGCATCGTTCCTATCCTCAATGACGATGGTCGTACAAAACGCTCGAAAGGATGGCACACTCGAGTGTCAAGTCGTGAAGGACCTGAGCGTGCGGTTTTTCTTGCTCGGACATAGTTTTTACGAATCATCAAATGACTTTTCCATTCCACTGAGACGGAAGATTTCATCCACTTGAGCATTTAATCCATCCAAATCACGAAGAAACAGCTCGTACATACTAGATTTCGTTGCTAAGACAGAGTCGCTTCTTTTTTTTGAAATCTCCCATTCCATCGCTAAACACAAATACATATTGATCCAAGAACAGGAATGATGCAAAATCCGTCAAGAGAACGCGTTCAGAATGAGACTGTGTGTCTAGGGAATACAGGACAGACCTAGAGAGCTAAGTGAAGCTTCTATAGCAGGAGAAGTGCTTGAATTTGCGTTTAACGAACCTTAAATACAATGGACAAGATGAGGAAAGCGTCCATGCTCGAGTGTGGCAATGAATTGCTCAACGCCAAGCTCAATCATGAGACAGGGCTGAAGCAGAGATTGTGAGGCTGGAAATGTTGATGCAAGAACAGAACCAAATAATAAAGCTAACGGTATAAAATGTAAAACATTTCATCTGTTATCTTAAATAAAATTAATATGGGTGATCCATGACAAGAGTGAGCGGATCGGAGTAAAATTTGATTGGCTGATAATTTTTTGGGGGGCAAATAGCCAAAATGAGGGGGCAAGTAGCGCTTTCCTATATATATGAAAGTTTGGTATTTTACTACATATTTTAGTCCTTGACTAATAAAGAGTTAGGAAGATTAAAGAGTAATGTACTAGAAATGGATTGCATTCATAAGTATAACTTAATTTAAACAAATATACAGATGTGGGTTAAGTTCGCTGATTGAATAACGAAGTTAAATCCTCTCTGGAATTGGTTTGTGAACGACGATAAGAATAAAAATGGATCATTGGAGTTCATAATCCAGAAATTCCCTTTCGGAACACCCTAAATGCTTCGATTAAAAAAATTGACAATTCAACTATAATCTCATTGGTTCTGATGTAAAAAAAGTCCCATTACAATCCATATCTTACCATTCCATCGAGGTTAGCCGTTTTCCGTGGTGAACTTGGGATGTTTATTGTTGTTAGCGTTAGTTGTATTGCGACTGATGATACTAGACTGCATCCCTCCGAAGCATCGAGCTTAAATAGACCCTTATTAAAAATTAAGGCATCAGAGAAGTTTCTCTTCAGAAGGAGCAGCAAGATCCAGGAAAGTCCAAGGATAAGAAGAATAGAAAACTTGTCAGTGTGGTGGCATGAATTTCTTCGTTTTGGACGTTAATCATAGCGATAAGAGCTCGTACTTACCCAAATTCCGAACCATTCGGAGGGGGTCTCCGTATTCATCATCTGAACTTAGATCGGTCCGTTTATCAGGATGGATTCGATCCTTGGGATCCCGATCCGCGGAGGGCTATGTTTGCTTCTGTCCATCTTTTGCACCTATAGAACCTTGTCGTTACACTCACGAAGTTGACCGTGATGATAAATGTGTTTAACGGTCAGGTTGGATCTGTGCCAAAACGTGTGCCGACCATGTTAGTGTTTGGGCTGGCTTATAACCCACTACCAAAAAGATTGCTCGAAAGTTTGATCGATATTATTGGGTCAAACCAACGCAAGATCCAAAAGTCACGATAGGAACATAAATTTCGAATATTCACGATCTTCCACAGAAATAAACAATCATAAACCATTCCTACAGATCCGTATTCGAAAATTTTCGGATGATCTGCGATTGCGTGTCGGTGTACGCCCAGAACAAATCCCATGGGCGTATTTTTCTGTGAGCCAAGTACTTTGATGAGCGTCTCGGCTGAGAATAGAAAAAAAAGATATACTTGGCTACCCCTCAGTACCCAATACCAGGTATCTTGTAACGAATGACTTTTTGGTTAAGGAGGTGCGCTGATATTAAAGAATTGTGATACTCTTTCTATGTACACAACATCTCAAATTACGTGGCTTGCCCAAAGCTTCATAATTTGTCTTCTGTCACATGATTTGTCGAAATCCCTACTTGATCGATCTCGTACCTCTGCCACGTCTCCTGCAGGAAAAATCGGCCGGTCCGATCTGTTGGCGAGCACTGCCGACCGTGTACTGTCTATGCCAATTGGTTCGTGAGAACGTTCTAGAACGTTCTCGAAGCGTGTAGGCTGTTGGTCTACGATCTAGAACGTTCTAACTGTGAGACTGTAGGGAGAAACGTAGGGCAAGAAACGATAACCAGCTAATCTCACTCTCCAATTTTACTCGTGTTGAACAGGGTTATGATCCCATAGCTCTGACTATGCGCTCGATAGAAGACCTCGACCTCGACAAGAAGACCACGAATCAGACGACGATGAAGACCTCGACATCGACAAGAAGACCACGAATCAGACGACGATGAAGACC
>CM047584.1:18109854-18122037 GCA_026184515.1 Peronosclerospora sorghi
ACCTCGACATCGACAAGAAGACCACGAATCAGACGACGATGAAGACCCCGTCAGATCTTCTTGGTAGCGATAACTTCTTTCATTGGGAGTTCAACATGCGAATGAATCTGGACAAGAAGGGCCGCTACTGTACGCTGAGTAGAACTGGACGGAGGAGAAGATGAAGGATGCTACTTGGAGAGCCAACGTCTTGCGTGCTTTTGCGATCATCGCGCAGGGCATCGAGTTGGAGCATCAGTCTAAGATCCGACAAGCGAAGACGGAGAGGCAGGCATGGCTCACGCTGCACGACTACTACAACAGAAGCAACATCCAGAACCGCATCACGCTCACGCGACGAGTCCATAAGTTTAGTATGGAGGAAGGCTCCAGAATGGCGAGCCACCTCGACAAATTTGGTGAGTTGGTTGTGCCGTGGGTGACAAGAAGGACGTGGACCGTCAGCTGGTGATTCTTCTGGGCAGTCTCCCAGAAGAATACGACACGATTGTGATTGTGATCGAAAAAACTGATCTGACCAAGATTCCACTGGATGAAGTCAAGGAGAATTTACTAAAGCAGTACGAGAAGTTACAACAACAGGAGTCTGGAGAAATCGCGTTCAGGGCTGGACAGCGAGGTGGACGGAACGACCGCGGCAGGAACAACAACAGTGGCAAGAACCAGGACGACGCGAATAATAGAAAGCACGGAAAACCATGAAAGGCATGGGGACGTGCTATGGGTGTGTCAAGCGTGGCCACAAGAAGTCCCAGTGCAAAAAGGTGGAAGATGACGGCGAAGATATGTTCATGACGCATTCAACGTGTGAGAAACGCACGGAGGACGGTAGCTGGTTGTTTGACAGTGGTGCATCGTCGCACATGTTACCATAACGCGAGGACTTTGACAACTTCCAGGAGCTCGGACGGCCTATCGAAGTGAAGGTAGAAGACAGCAAGATCGTGAAGGCCATCGGACATGGCGACGTCCGGATGGTGTTTGAGAGTGGAAAGGTTACGGTAAGCAGCGTGCTGCATATCCCAGGACTTGACCGACGTCTCTCGTCGGTACCGAAGCTGACTGCGAAGGGATCGGTGACTCAATTCACGTCGGAGATGCATGATCATTAAGGAACGGCGTGTAGTAGCACGTGCTCCGCTTGTGGGCAACCGTTATGTGTTGTGTGGACATCAAGAGCGTGCTATGTTGGTTGAGTACAAGGATACTGAGAGTAAGTGGGAGTTGTACCATGCGCGACAAGGCCGGGCATGACGCGTACGTGCACATGTGGTAAAGTGTACCCAAAAATTGGTGCATCACTATATTGGTTTGTGGATGGACAAGTAATGTTTCTTGTGTGTAACTGGGTGCATGACTGTGGGCACCACCCTGTGGTAACGTGTACCACAAATTTTGGTACATAATTGTGGGTATAACTGTGGACACCACTATGGGTACGGTTGTGGTAAAATGTACCACAAATTTGGTCGGTACAATAGTCGGTACAACAGGTGGTACGACAGTTGGCGCCACAGTTGGTACTACAGTTGGTACATCAGTCATACAACTGTCGGCACAACGGTGGCGAACATGGACGGGGAATGGACGGGACATCTGAGACGATGCGACAACTGGCACAGTTACCTAACGGTAAGCGGATAAATCAGGTCGAATGGTCAACAAAATGCGTAGGAATGGGTAGGTCTGATTGGCTGATATTAGGTTTTTGATAGATATTAGGATATAAGCAGCAATACAGTTCTCTTTTTGCGTCCAACTGCCAAGGACACCCAGGGACGGCACCTTTCCGCCTCCCCCTATTACTACGCATCTCTACGTCCCGGGCGGGAGCACATAGTGCATTTTTGGACCACCGTCAGGCGTAAGTGTCAAGAACTCACCCGCAACTCCGCCCGCTGTGTCAGCGCTTCTTCTTGTAAAGATTTTTTGGTCTCGGGAACGTGATAGAGCAGTGATATCACCTCTTCCCCGTTTGGTTCACGTTTGGCCTTTAGAGTTCGGCTGCTGTAAGCGCCCCACGGGAACTCTAGGTGGATTTAGTGAAATTCCCTTCCCTCGTAAAGTCTAGGCTAGGAATACATATATTTGGGTGTTCCTTTAGCTGCTTAATACTCCAGAGGCTCCGCGATCAGGCAGTGAAGACTTCCGCTGCCTGATCAAGTACCCCCTTCGCCGATCAACACCGGATCAACTCTCTGCAACTTGCAACCCGCGCTCATTTGCTCTCAACTAGCGCCAACTAGCGCCTGATAAAGTCTTATCAAGCCGGATCACTACTGATCAGCATTTTTTAGTGCCCGATCAAGCCTGATCTCTGTTGAACAACGACTTTTAGCTCCTGATCAAGCCGTATCAAGCCTGATCGCCGCTGATCAACGCATTTTGGCGCTTGATCAAACCTGATCAAGCCTGATCTCTGCTGATCATACCCGATCGCACCTGATTCAAGCTTGATTGTACCTGATCACGCCTGATCAGCACATAGGACGTTGCGTTACAAGTTTTCCTACTCTTGCATCAAGGAATTGTCGTGTTTACATCCCCGCCACCTGGAGAGCGACCCACGACCAAGCCGTCGGGTACGCAAGGTGAGAAGAAACACAAGCAGTCAAGGACAACCGGAGGACCCCCTTCGTTAGTCGGCAGTCCGGGCGCCGTGGTACCGCCTGATCAAGCCTCAAAAACTTTGATCAGCCGCTCCACCACACACACACATACAACTAGCGACCACGGGACTTCCGGAGATCAAGAAACCTAGCGACCACCTGTGCGGTGGGTGTGCGAAGGGCAAGATAACCGTAACACCGTTACCTAGCGAGTCCAAGACGAAAACAACTCAACCACTTGAGCTTTAGCACACGTATTTGACTGGGTCGATGGGTACCCGATCTACTGGTGGGTCGAGATACGTTGCGACATTTGTGGATGACTACTCGGGTCATGTGGACCTTTACTTCCTGAATAGAAAGTCAGAGGTATACACAGCGTTCATCGACTACAAGAGAAAAATGGAGAACCAATGTAGAACAAGGCTGCTTCGCTTGCGTTCAGACAACGGCGGCAAATACACTAGTAAGCGATTCAAGATCCTGTGCCGACGCCTTGGGATCTTTCACCAGAAGAATGTACCATACATCCCGCAGCAAAAAGGTGTAGAAGAACGTATGAATCGGTGGTTGGTCGAAACGGAAAGGTTCTTGCTTCACTACAAGGGTGTGTCGCGTAAGTAGTGGACTGAGGCCATGGCGGCAGCAGCGTACTTGATCAACCGCACGTGCACGAGAACTAGACCCAACCTGACGTCTCATGAGATTGATTTTCGTGTGAGACCGGACCTGTCACACCTGCGTGTGTTTGTATCGATGGGATACGCCCACATCGAATCGTCGCAACGGACGAAGCTGGACGCCAAGTGTTTCAAATGCATGATATTTGGGTATGCAGACGACACAAAAGGAAACATGGTGCTCAACCTGGAGAATGGCAAGATGGTAGTGTGCGACTCGAGAACGTGAAGTCGACGGCATCTATGACGAAGGACGTGAGGTTCTGTGGTCGAATCTCCATATCCCGCCAGACGACGACAACGATGATGACCGTGTTGAAGACGTTGTGGTACACAGTCCAGCACCGGTGGTCAACGACGTGGAGATGAATGAGCCGATGGAAGTGGAAGAAGAACATAAACCTGTGACGGCGGTAGTACCCAGTGGTGTGCCGACGACGACGGCCACACAACATACACCGAAGCCGCCAGTGATGTCGGACGCCATGGTTCAGACAAGGACCGAACCATCGAGTTAGCGACCGGCTCCACGCAACACCGCAGGTAACTAACAGTACGGCAAAACCACGAGAGCTGATTAGTATTCATCCAGGACCGAGTGGACAATTGCGACTGGATGACCGCTCGTACAACCCCGGTGACAACATCATCGTGCCCTACGACGACTCACGAGCGAGTGGGAGTGAACGTGACCGTAGTGCAAAGCGCCCACGAGTCGATGATGATGGCGTACTGTATGAAGTAGCTCTCGCGGCCCAGGACACACCACGAACATACAAGGAAGCTGTGACTTGTGACGAGAAAGACCAGTGACTTGGTGCCATCGACACCTAGTTTGAAGCTTATGAAAGGAACCACACGTGGACAAAAGTGAAGCCGGAACCGTGGATGAAAAAGACTAAGACCAATTGGGTGCTCGCCAAGAAGCTCAACGAGTTGGAAGAGATCTAGCAATGGAAGGCCAGACTGGTCTCCCTTGGATTCCTGCAGATCTACGATGTGGATTTCTTTGAGACGTACGCTGCGTGGCGTGCATGAGTACCATCCGCATGCTGCTGTCATTGTGCTGTTCACTTGGATTCGTGATGGAGCAGCTTGACGTTGACACAGCGTTTCTGAATGCACTACTGGAGGAGGACGTGTACATCGAGATACCAGAAGGGATGGACATCGACGATGACTATGTTCTCAAGTTGAACAAGGCTCTGTACGGACTCAAGAAGGCCGGTAGCGCATGGTACAAGATCATACACAATGCGCTATTCGAGTCGGGATTGACCGCCTAAGGCTGCGACGCCTGCATCTATGTGAAACAAGTTGATGATGACCTCGTGTACCTGTGTCTCTAGTGGATGATATTGTGGTGGCTGCGCGCACCACTGAGCTCCTGAACGACGTGAAGAAGACGATCGCATCACGTTTTCGCATCAAGGAGCTGGGACGTGTGAAGCATCTCTTGGGCATGCGGATCGTGTACGACCGTGAGGCACGGACAATGAGCATCACGCAAACACAGTACATCAAGAACGCTGTGGAGCGTTTCAACGAGCAGAACGCACGTGAGACGATGAACCCGTGTGACCACAGCCTCAAGCTCTCGATGGCCGACAGTCCCAAGACCGATGATGAAAAGGCCGAGATGAAAAAGAAGCCGTACAGTTCGCTCATTGGGAGCCTGTAATACGTGGCACAGTGCACCAGACCAGACATAGCGTACGCTGTCACACATTTGAGACAATTCATGGAGAACTATGGTGTGAAGCATTGGAATGCAACGATCAAGGTCCTACGCTATATGCACACAACCCACGATCGAGGCATTAACTACAAATAAGGGCAAGGGTGAAGCGCAAGCACCAGTGGCATTTTTCGATACCCACTGGGGGAACAACCTTGACGACATACGCTCTTTCTCCGGTGTGATGATCATGATGAATTGTGGCTCTATTGTGTACAAGTCAAAGTACCAACGCACGGTGGCGTTAAGCTCATCGGAAGAAGAGTACCTGGCGTTGAGCATGTGCACACAGGAGGTTATTTGGGTGCGGATGATGATGAAGGATCTCGGATACAAACAAGCAGCACCAACCCAGGTGTGGGAGGACAAGCAAAGCGCGATTGCGCTCATTAGATAATTGGTAATTGAAAAGAGCTGTAACCATGTGTACAAAAGCATTTGTCACTGATCTATGTCTTGAATGCTCAAATTTACCCAACAATTTGATTTTGCCAAAGACCGATTCTATCAATCGCGCACAACGCGGGCTACAACGCATGCACGAAGCATGTGGACATCCGTCGCCACTTCATCCGCGAGAAGGTGGATCAAGATCAGCTATGTGGAGACGCAGCATCAGTTGGCTGATATCCTGACGAAGGCCCTCGCCACAAAACGGTTTGAGCTCCTCCGTGACCGCATGAACCTCTAGCCACTCCGAGCCAGGTACAATCGACAGTGAGTAGGAGTGTTGGCGAGAACTGCCGACCGTGTACTGTCTATGCCAATTGGTTCGTGAGAACGTTGTAGAACATTCTCGAAGCGTGTAGGCTGTTGGTCTACGTTCTAACTGTGAGAATGTAGGGAGAAACGTAGGTTAAGAAAACAGTAACCAGCTAATCTCACTCTACAATTTTACTCGTGTTGAACAAGATCGACAGGCAGTTCCGCAAACATGTCGACGCTCGCCTGTTCCGATCCGCAACATTGCTCTGATCCACTACCCACTTGACCTGATTTGCGACGGTCACTAGTGTTCCAATCCGCTACTTCGCAACACGATCAAATAAATGGCCGATCGGTTGTCGGCGCTGGGAGGATCACAACAGCCTGTCAGCGATATTTTTACCTGATCTCGCTGTCTGATTTATTCCGTCTTCCGATCGGCAACATGGATTGGCTTCATCCGATCGGCTCTGCGTTAGATCTTCACACCCACCAGATCGCGATATATATCGCCACTTTTTTCTCTTTCCAAACTGTAACTCTAACCGTAAATTCATTACTTACTTCCTACTTTACTGCGACGTGAGTAATTATACACAAGATAGGCAAATGAGTTAAATTAACCTTTATCTCCACTTTAAATTTTCCGTACGTACTATTGTTTGACAAATCGCATGAACAAGCATTATCTATAACTACATCGAAGGCGCTCTTACAAAATTGCTTCCCTGAGACCCTACAGAAAACAGTCCTGTGATTAGACATTTTATTAATAGCACTTGTATGTAGCTAAAGAAGCGCATGTCTCACGTGCAACAACATACGCACGTACATCCAGTCCTAACGAATTATCATCACTTATAACTCCAAACCATCAGAAAGGCATGGATGCAACGTGCATTTCACGTTTTGCTTAACAATGCTTAATACATTTTAATACACATTAGTTATAACAATACTACAATCCACATTTCCACTCTTCATACGAGGTCTGGCTATATATATATATATACTCTATATTACATGCATACGAAGTACTGGATAGAATTTTCAACTTGAATTTGTATTGTTCTTCAACGGTATACTTGAAGAGGAATCAATGATGTGGCGGATTATGCAAACCCACTCCCTATCACCTCGCTTACCGTATTCAGTATGCCCGCGCAGTAATTACATAACAGCGAACGACGATCAGATTTACAGGTAATTACAACAGTAGGTGTCTTGAGAGATATACATACTTACGCTAAAAATCATTATGATATTTTCAATATAATCATAATGATATTTTCAAACAGAGCTACATTACCCTCTATAAAGCAAGCATAATATCGCTTCGAGGCGGCGAGGAAAGTGGTGTAGCCCTATTTACTAACGCTATCCATTCTCTTCAACGCGTGAACACGACCACCGTAAGATTGTGGAATCTGAGTGGTAATACTATATCAGTTCGCTGTTACATTGTGATTTTACATGCTTTCAAAGATCTAGGACAATCGCTCCAATGTTATCGTAACAAAGTGACGCTTTCGAATGGTTTTTACATCCCTTCCTTTTCTAAATCCCATATGGCTATCTACGTTTGTCTAAGCTCGTTTCGCGTAAGTAAAAGATGAATCATTTTTCGAATACCCTTCTCGCCGCAGGACTACTATGCGCATTGTTGCATACCCCTTCGCACTCTTCGTCGTGTTGGCTTCAGCGCAAACCTGGGAAGAAGAAAAGGTGGACGAGGCCTTCACGAATTGGTTGACCGAGATACTAAGTACCGAAAAGTACTACTCTGAGAAGATGACGGAGCGCGTGTGCTGGTCGAGTGTTAGTTCGGTGAAGACTCAATTGCTGGCCAACGGCCGTAATTACTGCGTCCATATGCAAGGCTGCCTCTCCGAGTCTTTGGGCATCTCCGAGTCTCTGGTCGGCCACTGCTCCGAAAGTTGTCAGCCCAATGATTATGTGCTGAAGTATTACTTCGCTGCGTGGGAGAATGTATTCAACATCACGAGTATCAAGCCGGCAAATGAGGGAGACTGCTGAGAAACGTTCAGCACCAACAGTACGGTACCAGTTACGTAAACATGCTAGGAGGACAGTGTGCTAAGAATCCAATCTCAAAGCTTTGTTACTAAGTTCCCTTGCATCCTTTTGTGTTCATGAATGGTTGTTGCTGTTAAATACTAATTAGTCAAAATTAGTAAGTATTATCTACTATAAGCAACAGGGTAAACTCCACACCACTAGGAATTTTGTGGGTTGGGTAAAAAACTGGCTAACTGAGGCGACACGCTACGTTGGCACCAGCTCATGTAAAGACGATAAGTTCCGCACCATACCTACAAACTCGAAAAGCGTATGACGGCGTGATGCACGTCATAGGATCGGTCGATACAGTATCCGAGACGACTAACTTTTCAATATAAGATATTTGATAGGGAATTGCTAGCACATACGCACCCCTAGGAACAGCCCCCTCCATAATAAAGCGCCCTTAATATATTGGTTACCTTAAAACATAGAAATCAATTTGTAAATTACACCTTGTGCGAACTTTTTTTTTAAAATTTAATACACCAAATAGTACGTTTCTCCGGATAGTAATCGAGAGTTTGATCGATCGATCGGGTCAAACCAACGCAAGATACAATCCAAAAGTCACAAAAAGAACGTAAATTTCAAATATCCACGATCTTCCACAGAAATAAACAATCATCAACCCTTCCAAGAGATCCGTATTCGAAAGTTCGGATGATTTGAGATTGAGTGTCGGTGTACGCCCAGAACAAATCCCATGGGCGGATTTTCCGCTGAGCCAAGTACTTTGATGAGCGTCTCGGCTAAGAATAGAAAAAAAGGATGGTCTCGGTTACCCCTCGGTGCCCAATACCAGGTATCTCGTAACGAATAACTTTTTGGTTAAGGAGGTGAGCTGATATTAAAGAATTGAGATACTCTTTCTATGAACACTACATCTCAAATCACGGGGCTGGCCCCAAACTTCATAATTTGTCTTCTGTCACATGATCTGTCGAATCACCTACTTGATCGATCTCGTACCTCTGCCACGTCTCCTGCAGGAAAATTCGGCCGATCCGAGCGATAGTCCGTTCCGCAAACATGTCGACGCTCGTCTGTTCCGATCCGCAACATTGCTCTGATTCACTACCCACTTGCCCTGATTTGCGACGGTCACTAGTGTTCCAATCCGCTACTTCGCAACACGATCAAATAAATGGCCGATCGGTTGTCGGCGCTGGGCGGATCACAACAGCCTGTCAGCGATATTTTTACCTGATCTCGCTGTCTGATTTATTCCGTCTTCCGATCGGCAACATGGATTGGCTTCATCCGATCGGCTCTGCGTTAGATCTTCACACCCACCAGATCGCGATATATATCGCCACTTTTTTCTCTTTCCAAACTGTTACTCTAACCGTAAATTCATTACTTACTTCCTACTTTACTGCGACGTGAGTAATTATACACAAGATAGGCAAATGAGTTAAATTAACCTTTATCTCCACTTTAAATTTTCCGTACGTACTATTGTTTGACAAATCGCATGAACAAGCATTATCTATAACTACATCGAAGGCGCTCTTACAAAATTGCTTCCCTGAGACCCTACAGAAAACAGTCCTGTGATTAGACATTTTATTAATAGCACTTGTATGTAGCTAAAGAAGCGCATGTCTCACGTGCGACAACATACGCACGTACATCCAGTCCTAACGAATTATCATCACTTATAACTCCAAACCATCAGAAAGGCATGGATGCAACGTGCATTTCACGTTTTGCTTAACAATGCTTAATACATTTAATACACATTATTTATAATTGTTGAAGCAACTACTAAGCAAATCATTGTGAGCAACTAGCTGCGATCTGTATGCGAGAGAGTCATTGCGAACAAGACTTCGAGAATGTTCGAGAGTAGAGAAATCTAGAAACAAAGATAGAGCTAGTAGTGAAGGTAGAAGTGGCGAGGATGTTAGTTCATTAACGACAAATGTGATCACTCCAAAACTTACCGTCCAAGCGCAAAGTGCATCAATAACAATACCACAATCCAGATTTCCACGTCTGCATAGTCTGCATACGAGGTCTGGCTATATATATATACTCTGTATTACATGCATACGAAGTACTGGATAGAATTTTCAACTTGAATTTGTATTGTTCTTCAACGGTATACTTGAAGAGGAATCAATGATGTGGCGGATTATGCAAACCCACTCCCTATCACCTCGCTTACCGTATTCAGTATGCCCGCGCAGTAATTACATAACAGCGAACGACGATCAGATTTACAGGTAATTACAACAGTAGGTGTCTTGAGATATACATACTTACGCTAAAAATCATTATGATATTTTCAATATAATCATAATGATATTTTCAAACAGAGCTACATTACCCTCTATAAAGCAAGCATAATATCGCTTCGAGGCGGCGAGGAAAGTGGTGTAGCCCTATTTACTAACGCTATCCATTCTCTTCAACGCGTGAACACGACCACCGTAAGATTGTGGAATCTGAGTGGTAATACTATATCAGTTCGCTGTTACATTGTGATTTTACATGCTTTCAAAGATCTAGGACAATCGCTCCAATGTTATCGTAACAAAGTGACGCTTTCGAATGGTTTTTACATCCCTTCCTTTTCTAAATCCCATATGGCTATCTACGTTTGTCTTGTTGACGAGCACTGCCGACCGTGTACTGTCTATGACAATTGATTCGTGTATTAACAACATAACCACCTCGAGAACATTCTAGAATGTTCGTCGAATCGTGTAGACTGTTCGTCCACGATCTAGAACATTCTAACTGAGATACTGTAGGGAACAACGTAGGTAAGAAACGATAACCAACTAATCTCACTCTCCAATTTTACGCGTGTCGAACAGGTTATGAGCCCAAAGCTCTAACTCTGTAATCGATAGAAGACCTCGACCTCTAGAAGAAGACCACGACCACGACGATGAAGACCCCGTCAGACCTCCTTGGCAGCGACAACTTCTTTCATTGGGAGTCCAACATGCGAATCAAGTTGGCCAAGAAGGGCCTGCTACTGTACGCGGAGGAGAACTGGATGGAGGAGCAAATGAAGGATGCTACTTGGAGAGCCAACGACTTGCGTGCTTTTGCGATCATCGCGCAGGGCATCGAGTTGGAGCATCAGTCGAAGATCCGGCAATCGAAGACGGCGAGGCAGGCATGGATCACGCTGCACGACTACTACAATAGAAGCAACATCCAGAACCGAATTACGCTCACGCGACGTTTCCATGAGTTCAGGATGGAAGAAGGCGCCAGCATGGCGAGCCACCTTGACAAATTTTGCGAGTTGGTGGTGGCGATGGAAGCCGTGGGTGACAAGATGGACGTGGATCGACAGCTGGTGATTGTGCGGGTAGTCTCCCAGCAGAATACGACACGATTGTGACTGTTATCGAGAACACGGACCTGACCGAGATGTCACTGGATGAAGTCAAGGAGAAGTTACCAAAGCAGTACGAGAAGTTCCAACAACAAGAGTCTGGAGAAGGCGCGTTCAGGGCTGGACAGCGAGGTGGACGGAACGACCGCGGCAGGAACAACAACAGTGGCAAGAACCAGGACGACGTGAATAATAGAAAGCACGGGAAACCATGAAAGGCATGGAGACGTGCTATGGGTGTGTCAAGCGTGGCCACAAGAAGTCCCAGTGCAAGAAGGTGGAAGATGACGGAAAAGCTATGTTCATGACGCATTCACCGTGTGAGAAACGCACGGATGACGGTAGTTGGTTGTTTGACAGTGGTGCATCGTCGCACATGTTACCATAACGTGAGGACTTTGACAACTGCCAGGAGCTCGGCCGGCCTATCGAAGTGAAGGAAGCCGACAGCAAGATCTTGAAGGCTATCGGACATGGCGACGTCCGGATGGTGTTTGAGAGTGGAAAGGTTACGGTAAGCAACGTGCTGCATATCCCAGGACTTGACCGACGTCTCTCGTCGGTACCGAAGCTGACTGCGAAGGGATCGGTGACTCAATTCACGTCGGAGATGCATGATCATTAAGGAACGGCGTGTAGTAGCACGTGCTCCGCTTGTGGGCAACCGTTATGTGTTGTGTGGACATCAAGAGCGTGCTATGTTGGTTGAGTACAAGGATACTGAGAGTAAGTGGAAGTTGTACCATGCACGACAAGGCCATTCTGGGCATGAAGCGTACGTGCGCACACAACTAGCGACCACGGGGCTTCCGGAGATAAAGAAACCTAGAGACCATCTGTGCGGTGGATGTGCGAAGGGCAAGATAACTGTGGAGAAGCGTGCCCAAAATTTGGCACACTTCTGGTCAAGTTTCGTCAAGGCATTTGGTCTAATTTCGGATTGGCTTAAACAAGGGGGGCTTTTCAGCCTATCAGACTCAAGAAGTGTCAAGAACGCAAGTTTTGGTG
>CM047584.1:18157037-18251291 GCA_026184515.1 Peronosclerospora sorghi
TCCTTCATCTTGAAGTGGGCTGCCAATGACTGCTTCACGTCCACTATATCTTCTTTCGAACGAGATCCCATCAGAAGATCATCCACGTACAGCGTGACATACATGAAATCGCTGTCATTTTGCTTCACAAAAATACATGGTTCCTCCTTACACTGCATAAAACGTAGCTTCTTAAACGCGTTGCGAATAGTCTTGTACCAAACTGCTGATGCCTGTCGAAGGCCATACAAACTTCGTCGCAGTAGACATGCTTCTCCCGGCTGTTGTGCCACGCCTTCAGGTACACGCATGTAAATCACCTCTTTCAGAATTCCGTACAAGAAGGCAGTGTCAACATTACATTGTTCAATTATGGAGCCCATTTGACAACACAGCGCCATAAACATTCTAATCGACGCCATATTTGCAACAGGGGAATAAGTCTCATCAAAATCAATACCGAAGGTCTGGATAAAACCTTGAGAGACTAGTCTGGTCTTGAAGCGAACGATTTCTCCTCTTTCGTTCCTCTTTAACGCAAACAGCCATTTGCATCCGACAAGTTTTGCGTCCGCTGGTGCTCGCACAATTTTCCAAACACCGTGCTCACCAAGTGAGTACAACTCTCGATTAATCGCTTCTTTCCACTCGTTCGTGTTATCCGATGATAATGCTTCACGATAAGAATTAGGTACTTCTTCCAACAAATTGGCCTGCTCGATGAGTTGTAGTCGTGAACTCTTCGGTTCTGGTTCATTCGTCCAGTCATCGTAGCGCTGCCGAACAACTAATTGACTGCCCTCGCTACCATCTACTTGCGTACTTTGAACAGGATTACGCACTACCAATCGTCCTTCAACAGGTGGACGGAAAACAATAGCATCACTCAATTCAAGTTCATACCCGTGTTGCTGCTGCTCGGTCGGTGGTGGTAGCTGTGGGCGTCTTTCCACTGGCAATTGTTCACGAATTGGTTGCTGCACAGTATTTACTGTATCCACAGGTAGTAGATTCAGATCGTTATTGCTTTGTATCTGTCCACGCACAGTCGGCACACTATCATAGCCCTCTTCATCGACCTCCATGTTGTCGCGGGAATCCTCATCTACCTCCATCATCTCGCTATCAGCTGTAACAGGAATTGGAGAAACAGCCACATCATCGTCACGGATAATAGTTCGCACAACTTCATCCCTTTGAGGATTCACAGTAGTGTAGGTCTCACCAAAGCTCTCATCAAGTAGGACAGTACGACTAATTTCGAGCTTATTCGTCTCCAAGTTCCACACGCGATAGCCCTTACTGCCTTCCGCGTAACCGAGAACCATACAACGGAAAGCCTTGGCATCAAGTTTCGTCCTCTTTGCCTTGTCTACGTGAGCGTAGCCACGAGCGCCAAATACCCACAGGTGTTCCAGTGATGGTCGCAAAACATAGATTAATTCGTAGGGGGATGCCGTCTGCCTCACACTGGACGGCAATCGATTCATTATGTATACGGCTTTTTGCATCGCTTCAGCCCACCAACGTCTCTCCATGTTGTAGTGGTAAATCATCGACCGCTCCATTTCTGCAATCGTTCTGTTCATGCGTTCAGCAACACCGTTTTGCTGCGGTGAGTAAAACGCATCAAACTTCTTGTTAACGTACTCAGTCCCATTATCGCTACGAAAACATTTCACTCGCGCGTTCAACTGATTTTCCATCACGGACTTCTACTTCTTGAAGTAGTCCAGTACTTCGGACTTCCCCTTGAGAAAAAAAAATCACCACAAAGTGAGAATAGTCATCGATAAAAGTCAAAGCGTAGCGAGCTTTGCCTTGCGAGTTCATACTCATAGGACCCATTACATCAGTATGTACAAGCTGCAACACTGAAGTGGTCTTGACATGGCCGCGCACATTCGATCGAAATTTATCCACGCTCATCTTGCATTTCCGTCACATAGCTTCATGTCATTCACGGACGCAACCGTTTCTTCGGCACGCCATCATACACTTTTACAATGCTCTCCAAGCGACTACTAGCGACGTGTCCGAGGCGAGCATGCCACAGTACTGTCTCGCGTTCTTCTTCGGCGTTCATCAATTCACGACTGTCGTGCACTTCGTTCGCCGTTCCCGCTACAGTCGCATACAGTTTTCCCATCCGAGCGACTTCCATCAACTTCTCTCCTCTAAAAGATATTTCACAAACCTTGTGACGAAATACAACCGTGACACCCTTGTCCGTATATGATGGAACAGAAATCAACCGGCGAGCAAGATTCGGCACGTGCAGAACTCCTGTCAACGTCACCTTTGTCCCATTCAAAGATTGAAACTGCACAGAACCAGCCCCTATTGCTCGCATCAAACCTCCATCAGCACTCGAAATACAAAGAGTAGTCACTAATGGCTCGAATGTAGTAAAATCATCTCGGCAGAACGTCATATATGATGTAGCACCACTATTTACCAGCCAGTCCGACGTAGTTTGCGTCGTTGCAAAGAATGCATGCTCATTCTTATCACCGGACCGACATTCTGCTTGCCGATGACCAATTGCATCACACTTGAAACAACGACCTCGAAACGAACCACGTCCGCCTTGTTGTCCACGATAGCGCCCACGACCTCGTTGCTGCCCAAACCGCTGCTGCTGGCGAGATTGTCGGATCTCGTATTGACCACTCGCACGCAGTGCGCTCTCACTCGTTTCACGCTCTTTCATCTTCTCGCTCTCACGTAGCAGCATCTCCTTGTCCTTCATCATCATTACTTGATTTTTGTTCTCTATGATCTTTACGATTGCATCAAAATCGTCTGTTAAGCTACCTAACAGAATCACGAGTTGCTCGTCTTCAGAAATCGCCTCTCCTACAGCGTTCATGGCCATCACCAGATTGTCAAACTTAAGTAGATGCTCCAATATTGCGTCGTGCTTCGCCATCTTAAACTCATGCATCTGCTTTCTGAGCTGGATGCGGTTATGCATCGTCCTCTTATCAAAAAAGGACTCCAACGTCTCCCATGATTCCTTGGCGTATTTCGCAGTCCGAATCATCTTCCGATACTGCCGGCTCAGCATACGCGCGATAACATCGAGTACCTTGCGATCGGCGGACTTCTACTGCGCTGAGCTCGTGTCAATCCCGTCCTCTTCCTTGTACTCGACGTGTTCTGCCAAGTCCTTGCGCACTACGCCAAACGCGCGTTGAACTCCCAGAGAAAATAGTTCCCCTCTAGGAGTATCTTGTTCTCGTTCCCAGCGTTTGGGCTCATAACCTGATCACTTTGCGCTTGGACGGTAAGTTTTGAAGTGATCATATTTGTCGTTAATGAACTAACATCCTCGCCACTTCTACCTTCACTACTAGCTCTTTCTATGCTTCTAGATTTCTCTACTCTCGAACATTCTCGAAGTCTTGTTTGCAATGTCTCTCTCGCATACAGATCGCAGCTAGTTGCTCACAATGATTTGCCTAGTAGTAGCTTCAACATGATCCACTACCCACTTGCCCTGATTTGCGACGGTCACTAATGTTCCAATCCGCTACTTCGCAACACGATCAAATAAATGGCCCGATCGGTTGTCGACGCTGGGCAGATCACAACAGCTTGTCAGCCATATTTTTACCTGATCTCGCTGTCTGATTTATTCCGTCTTCCGACCGGCAGAATGGATTGATCTCTTCATCCGATCGGCTCTGCGTTAGATCTTCACACCCACCAGATCGCGATATATTTATCGCCACTTTTTTCTCTTTCCAAACTGTAACTCTAACCGTAAATTCATTACTTACTTCCTACTTTACTGCGACATGAGTAATTATACACAAGATAGGCAAATGAGTTAAATTAACCTTTATCTCCACTTTAATTTTTTTCCGTACGTACCATTGTTTGACAAATCGCATTAACAAGCATTATCTATAACTACATCGAAGGCGCTCTTACAAAATTGCTTCCCTGAGACCCTACACAAAACAGTCCTGTGATTAGACATTTTATTAATATCACTTGTATGTAGCTAAAGAAGCGCATGTCTCACGTGCAAAAACATACGCACGTATATCCAGTCCTAACGAATTATCATCACTTATAACTCCAAACCATCAGAAAGGCATGGATGCAACGTGCATTTCACGTTTTGCTTACAAATGCTTAATACATTTTAATAGGGAATTGGTATATTCACCCACCAAAGTTGATAAATTCACCCAAATCACCCAAAAAATAAAAAATTCACCGCACCCAGCTCACACGCCTTTTATTTTTTTGAGTGAGAAGCGCGTACAATGATGAGAAATGTGAACACGTTGCCAGATATCTAATACTCACGCTAACGAAGCAAGTAGAATTGAACACCATCGACTATCCAGCACCAAAACCTCGTGTGCTGTCCTTGGTAGAAGGGATAATGTTTCAGATTGTCCATTCCACAGACATGAGCTTCATTCTCTAGTAGTTGTCAACAATTTTGTGCCCTTATAGACTTGCCATGCAAATTGCTTTTCATGTGACGTTCTTAATAAAACGATTGGATACGCTTCGAGCCTGCTCATGTCCAACCACAAGCAACGGCATTTACGATTCTTGAAGCTGACGAAATTTTTTTTTCTTCGAAGAAGCTCATGTAATGATGCAAGTGAACCCTTCAATACAATAAAGAGTTGCAACACACTTGTACGTAGACAGCAAATAGTGGTTTTATGACGGTGACTTACGTGAACTATCTTTGTGTCCATTCTTGAATTTGACTCCAATTAACGATATGATCTAGTTGAAATGCCAACGAGATCATTCGAACGTAAGCATCTTACTTAAGCTGAACTCCAGGCAACTCCACGGCCTGTAATGTTAAGGTCTCTCGACACTTAGCGAACTGCACGAGATCGATGAAAAACCATCTCGTCTCAATTTCTAGTCGCTGCTTTATCTCCATCGCTTGTTAGGGTGATTTCGTCACATTATACTTTCTGAAACCAACCAACTTGGTTTGGCCCGGGATCGAACCCGGGACCTTCCGGTCCCGCAGTGAGTAGTGAACCACTCGATCACGGTCGGATTCCATCGCTTGTTAGGGACTGCAGGTGTGGGTAAAGGCAGCATCTTTTAGCAGTATCAACGCATGGTGACGTGGCCGATAAGGGACAATCCTTCAACAGTTAGAAGTGATTCATCTCTTAACTATCATAATTTGCTACGGGCTTGTACGAGCGACGATCGCGACATGTTGCCTCATTGATATCTATGAATATATATTTTTTTGGGGTTATTTGGGTGAATTTATCAACTTTGGTGGGTGAATATATCAATTCCCTTTTAATACACATTATTTATAACAATACCACAATCCACATTTCTACGTCGGCATACGAGGTCTGGCTATATATATACTCTATATTACATACATACGTAGTACTGGATAGAATTTTCGACTTGAATTTGTATTGTTCTTCAACGGTATACTTGAAGAGGAATCAATGATGTGGCGGATTACGCAACATCGCCCCGCTTACTGTATTCAGTATGCCCGCGCAGTAATTACATAACACTGAACGACGATCAGAATTTCACAGGTAATTAAATAGTAGATGTGATGATCTTTAAATATACTTACGCTAAAAGATTATTATGATATTTCTATGTAAATCATAATAATATTTTCAAGCAGAGCTACATTACTGAGCTACATTACCCTCTATAAAGCAAGCAAAATATCGCTTCGAGGCGGCGAGGAAAGTGGTGTAGCCCTATTTACTAACGCTACCCATTCCCTTCAACGCGTGAACACGACCACCGTAAGATTGTGGAATCTGAGTGGTAATACTATATCAGTTCGCTGTTACATTGTGATTTTACATGCTTTCAAAGATCTAGGACAATCGCTCCAATGTTATCGTAACAAAGTGACGCTTTCGAATGGTTTTTACATCCCTTCCTTTTCTAAATCCCATATGGCTATATACGTTGTCTAAGCTCGTTTCGCGTAAGTAAAAGATGAATCATTTTTCAAATACCCTTCTCGCCGCAGGACTACTATGCGCATTGTTGCATACCCCTTCGCATTCTTCGCCGTGTTGGCTTCAGCGCAAACCTGGGAAGAAGAAAAGGTGGACGAGGCCTTCACGAATTGGTTGACCGAGATACTAAGTACCGAAAAGTACTACTCTGAGACGATGACGGAGCGCGCGTGCTGGTCGAGCGTCAGTTCGGTGAAGACTCAATTGCTGGCCAACGGCCGTAATTACTGCGTCCATATGCAAGGCTGCCTCTCCGAGTCTTTGGGCATCTCCGAGTCTCTGGTCGGCCACTGCTCCGAAAGTTGTCAGCCCAATGATTATGTGCTGAAGTATTACTTCGCTGCGTGGGAGAATGTATTCAACATCACGAGTATCAAGCCGGCAAATATGGGAGACTGCTGAGAAACGTCAGCACCAACAGTACGGTAGCAGTTACGTAAACATGCTAGGTGGGCATGTGATAAGAATCCAATCTCACAGCTTCGTTACTAAATTCCCTTTCGTCCTTTTATGTTGATGAATGGTTGTTGCTGTTAAATCGTAGCGTATTAGTCATAATTAGTAAGTATTAGCTACTATAAGCCACAGGGTAAACTACACAACTAGGAATTTTGTGGGCTGGATAAAAAACTGGCTAATTGGAGGACAGGCTACGATGGCACCATCTCATGTATAGACGATCAGTTTCGCACCATACCTACAAACTCGAAAAGCGTATGACTGCGTGATGCACGTCATAGGATCGGTCGATACAGTATCCAAGACGACTGACTTTTCAATATAAGATATTTTATAAGGAATTGCTAGGCACGTACACACCTAGGCACAGCCCCTTCCATAATAAAGCGCACTTCATATATTGGTTACCTTAAAACATAGAAATAAATTTGTAAATTTATTACCTGTAAATCTGATCGTCATCACTGTTATGTAATTACTGCGCGGGCATAGTGAATACGGTAAGCAAGGTGGTAGGGAGTGGGGTTGCGTAATCCGCAACATCATTGTGGGCCGTAAGCAGACGTAGAAATGTGGATTGTGGTATCTCCTTCTATAACATAAGACCGTCTGTCTGTCCGTCACGTTTTGTCAAAAGTGATACAAAATGGTGTGAGATTATAGCTATCTCCTTCTATAATCTCCTTCTATAATATAAGACCAAACTCGAAGGAGATTAGGTTTTTACTTAATTCTCGTATACATCCTAACCATTAGAGCAACGGCGCGAATACTTCAACCCCGGATCGATCAAACCAAACATACAAAACCGCATCCTGTCCATCTAAGAGCACACACACACCACAAAAAAAAGGATCCCGCTTCATCTACCGGCCTCATACGTAAAATACATGAAACATCGCGTGACTCACCTATAACTGTGTACTTGACACTTCTGACACACGATTGGCTTAAAATCCTCTCCCCTTTTAACCAACTCGATCGCTCCAAACTGACTGGCGGTATACCGGTATAAACTGGAAAAAATAAACTTTTCTTTTTCTTTCAAATTAAATGTATATATACTATAGTTTCAATGAAATTTTAATGACACAATTCGTCGGAACGACGGGTACCATCCCGTTGTCTACTATATAATAAAAAATGGATTTCTGTGACCTTGGACAAAAAGGGTGGGGATTTTGTGAATTAAGACAATAAGGGTGAAGCTTTTGTGTTTTTTTTTACAAAAAAAGGGTGGGTATTTTGTGACTTATGACAAAAAGGTTGGGGATCTTGAAATAGTTCGTCGGTACGACGGGTGCCATCCCCTAGTTGTTATAAATAATGTTTATTAAAATATATTAAGCATTTGTAAGCAAAACGTGAAATGCACGTTGCATCCATGCCTTTCTGATGGTTTGGAGTTATAAGTGATGATAATTCGTTAGGACTGGATGTACTTGCGTATTTGTTTCACGTGAGACATGCGCTTCTTTAGCTACATACAAGTGCTATTAATAAAATGTCTAATCGCAGGACTGTTTTGTGAAGGGGGTCAACTACTTCCCTCAGGGAAGCAATTTTGTAAGAGCGCATTCGATTTAGTTATAGATAATGCGTGTTAATGCGATTTGTCAAACAATAGTACGTACGGATAATTTAAAGTGAAGGTAAAGGTGAATTTAACTCATTTGCCTAACTTGTGTATAATTACTCATGTCGCAGGAATGTAGGAAGTAAGTTAAGTCATGGGATTTAAAAAGGAAGGGATGGAAAACGATTCGAGAGCATCATTTTTTACTATAACATTGGCTTTTTTGTCTTATATATTTGAAAGCATGTAAAATCAGAATGCAAAATTAATGTACTTTGCTGTTAGACGCTAAATTGGAAGTGATTGAATTTGTCGTTTATGAAGTAACATTCTTATCAATACCAGCTCCACCTCTTTACTTCTGGAAACATCTGTTCTCAAACATTCTCGAATCGACATGTGTTGGTCTGGAGCTTGAGATGTAGGAAGAAAATGCGGAAGTGAGCAGATTAAAGTTATTAAACCTGTCATACTCCTAGTGTACTCCTTGAATCTCAACCACCCAATTCAGCATTCCCCGGTTCAAGTGAAATGTGGGTGGAACCGGTGAACCGTGCATAAACGGTATACTTACCCAACAACAATCCAACACTCCCACTCACCGCTAATGCACGGTGACCTTGGCCTTGATGCTGCTCTTCCCGCATAGGAACTTGAGCGTCTTCGTTCCAAGCGCCTTCGTCAACAAGTCCGCCAGCTGGTTCTTGGTGTCAATGTAGTCAACGTGAACCGTTCTGTTCTCCACGTTCTCACGTGTGAAGTGATGCTTGATGTCGACATGATTCGTCCTTTGAGTTGTAGCCAGCGTTCTTGGCCGACGCGATCACTCCTTGATTGTCCTCCCAGATCTGCGCAGCGGTCTTTTGTTCGATTACCATGTCCTTAAGCATCGCACGCATGACCGTTATGTCAGGCGTGAAATCGGCGGTGGCTGCTACTGTAGCCGGTGCGGCTAGCGCACAGAGGAAGACTCTTCCTTAAAGCGGTATCTACCGTTACTTAGCCGATACGCCCTTGTAAAGGGCTTAGTAGGAGAGCTCTCCTACTCGGGGCCAAGATTCCCGGGTTGGTTTACGACTTAGCCTTAACGACTGTATTCCCTTTACGGGATGCAAGTAAAGGGAGGGCTCCCTCTTACCTACGACACTCACTGCGCGCGCGACAGGTCAAGGTCGCACGTCCGCAAAATAGAGAGAAATATAAACTGAATATATTTAAGAGGTAATTAGCCTAAATTAATTTAAACTAATATAAACTATATGCAATACTAAGTAGAATATTCCTAATTCGTACCTAGCTAAAATGTAGTGTACACACCTCTGTACTGACACGTGGATGGCTGACACACCACCACACCAAGGGACCATGCCCTGACTGGTTAAAATAACCAAAGGTTCATAACCTTTCAACCCGGCCAATACTGACCTCAACCGTGGTGTACTCATGTACACCAAAACTCAGTGTTACCCGAATGTAACCCCGTTACAAGAACGGTATGATCTACGATCTCAACCGCATCTCAGCACGCTCTTCATCCGTTCCAGGTGACTGTTCCTTTGACAGCTTCAACCCTGATCTTTATGGATTGTCCACAGCCTTGGCGGTCTCCTGACCGAACCGTTCCGCCACCTCGTTGATGTGCCGGGTC
Source organism: Peronosclerospora sorghi (assembly GCA_026184515.1). Classification (NCBI taxonomy): domain Eukaryota; phylum Oomycota; class Peronosporomycetes; order Peronosporales; family Peronosporaceae; genus Peronosclerospora; species Peronosclerospora sorghi. The sequence continues at coordinate 18,166,708 of CM047584.1, forward strand.
TGATTGATCAGGAGAGTATCCCGGCCTTCAGGTAATGGTCGATATCCATCCCCAAGATAATTTTTGCAGCTCCGAGATCCTTCATCTTGAATGCGATCTTCAGTGCGTTCTTCACATCACTAATTTCGCCGCTCGTCTTAGCTGCAATGATCATGTCATCGACGTACAGACAGACATACACGAAATCTTTCCTGGAGCGTTTGACGTACACACACTGGTCTACTCCACAGCTCTTGAAACCGTTCTTTAAGAGCACGCAATGGATGGTTTTGTTCCACGCGCTTGCAGCCTGCTTCAAACCGTAGATGGCCTTGTTCAGCAGACACACTTGATCGTCAGCGTTTTCGATACCGTTCGGGATCTCCATGGAGACCCGGTCCGTCGGGTCACTGTTCAGGAACGCTGTATCCGCGTCTAACTGTTCCATGACGTACTGCAATGCCACACACACCGCTAAAGCCACTCGAATCGAGTTCATGTTCGCAACCGGCAAGTACGTCTCAAAAAAGTCCACACCATAATTCTGTTTGAAACCCTTCGCTACCAACCGTGCCTTGTAGCGAATCACGTGGCCGTTCTCGTCACGCTTCTTGTAGAACACCCAGTGACAGCCAATAGTACGCTTATTCGTTCCGCGCGGTACCAGTCTCCAGGTAGCGTTTTGTTCGTGAGAGCGTAACTCTGCTTCCATTGATGTTCGCCACTTACCAGCCTCAGAACTGGATATTGCCTCCTCCGCGTATGTCGTCGGCACGTCCGCCGCGTACACAATGTTTGCCGCGTATGCCATGACAGCTTCAGCGATGAGTCCCTCCTCGTCGATACAAGCACGCTTTGAAGACGGTGAACCGTCACTTCCTTCCGTTTGTAGATCGTCCAACCGTTCTGTAGCAGGAACATCGGCTCACGAAGTCGTCGTGACTGTTCCTCTTCCGGGTGAAATACCAGTCGATCTTCATGATAAGGCTGCGGGTGAGGGAGGCACGGTGCGAGCTCTCGACGGATCTTCTCCGGACTATCCGTTAACGGCGGCGGTAGCACTTCAACGTTCTGCGTCGCTCCCGCCTCGTTCATTTCAACATCCGGAACGGTTTCCTCAATACCCTCCATTGGCTCATGTGGAACCGGTAAGCGTTCTACTTGCGTCGGAACCGTTACATCGTCAGCGTCCTTGGTCTGTGTATGACCGTTCCTTCAGGCTGCGGCGAGGGTGACTCGTATATTACTCCCACTTCACGCTCGTCCAGCTTTACCGACCATGCCACCTTGATCTATGACGCATCCATGTCATAGACACGGTACCCATTTGTGCCTTCATCGTATCCAAGAAACATGCTCCTGAAGCTCTTGGGCTAGAGCTTCGTACGATTCGCGTCATTGACGTGAGCGTACCCCTGGGACCCGAACACTCGTAAGTGTTCCATCTGTGGCTTCACCTTGAAACCGACCTCGTATGGCGTTACCTGCAAGCGTTCTGTGTTCGTGGAACGGTTGATTAAGTAAGCCGCAGTATTCACAGCTTCCGCCCACCACTCCGTAGAGACACCCTTGTAATGCAGAATGCTGCGTGATTTCTCCATGATAGTACGGTTCATGCGTTCCGCAACACCGTTCTGCTGTGGACTGTATGGTAAGGTGCGCTGATGCATGATTACGTTCCAACTACAAAGTTTGGCAACCGTCTTGCTCACGAAATCCGTTCCATTGTCCGAGCGCAGACACTTCAAGCGTTCCCCCCTTGATTTTCGTAGAACGCCTTGAACTCCTTTATCTTGTTGGCTACCTCAATCTTTTTCTTCACGAAGTACACGGCGATGTATCTCGAGAAGTCGTCCACGAAGGTCAAAAATCTATTTCGCACCACCTTTCGAGATTTTTCGCATTGGCCCCATCACATCTGTGTGCACCAGCTCGAGCACAAGTGAAGTCTTCGTTGACGACCGTGACGGGAACAGTTCAACCGTATGTTTTCCTTTCGAGCAACCGCCACATAAGGTCTTCATGGTACGGTTCACGGTTGGTATACCGTTCGTAGCACGCTGCGTCTGCCTCATAGAGGTCTCACTGGAGTGTCCCATAGAGCTCCCACTGACTGTCAGCCCCAGCATACTACACGAAGCGTGCCTGTTCCTGCTCGCAGTTCATCATGTACGCCTTTCCAACCTTTTTGACCGACGCAATCGCGCAGTTCTTGCCCCAAAACACATTAGAAACGCGGGAACTCCACGGTTAGACCGTTCACAGCATGCTTCCCCACCGACAGTAAGCGTATGTCGAGTCCCGGGATGTAGAGCACTTCCATCATCTTGATGCGTCTACCATTCGAGCCACTCAACTTGACCTTTCCTTTACCAGCGATATGTAGTTTCTTTCCGTCTGTAATCGTTACCTCGATTCCCGAGACCATTCTTTCGAAGTCGAACAGGTCTCCACAGTGTAGTGTCATGTGCGAAGTTTCACCACTATCGATCATCCACCCAGCGAGATGATCTTCGCCCGCAGAAAACACGGGGTCGTCGCCAGATCCACCGTTCCTGACCTGGCAGTCCCGTTTCATATGACCGATCTGGTCACATTTGAAACACTTTCCCTTGAAACCACCATCATTCCTGCGTGGACCGTTCCCCTTTCGACCGTTCTCTCGGCCTCCTTTGAACCGTCCTGCGTAACCGTTCGCCCGGAACGCTTTTTCCGTGGTCTCCTTTGTCTACAGCCGTTCATGCTCTTTAATCAGCTTCTCCTTCACCTCGATCAGCGTGACATCCTTGTAGTTCTCCACAATGGACGCAACCATTTCGTACTCGGACGGAAGGCTGCTCAGTAGCACTACCACCTGCCGCGCCTCGTCCACTGGCTCCCCCATCGTCTGGATACCCACCACCATCTCGTCGAACGCATCCAGGTGTGCCGCCATCGTGGAACCGTCCTCCATCTTAAACTCATGGAGACGACGCGTCATCGTAACACGGTTGTGAAGCGTGGTACGGTTGTAGAACTCTAGCAGCGTTCCCCACGCCACCATGGCGCGCGTAGCCGTTCTGATCTTCGTCTGATGCTTCAGCTCGACGCCCTGCGCAATGATTACCAGTGCCTTCGCATCGTTTGTCAGCCACACCTCCGTGATCTCGTTCTCCGGCTTGACGTCTTGAACATGAGCGAGCAGTCCCTTTCTGGCGGGCGTCATCCTCATGTTGTACTCCAAGTGGAGGTAATTCCCACTCCCCAGGAGGACTTCGGCGCGCTTGGTCATCATGGCTTGAAGAGTTCTTGGAGCGGTTGAGAGCTGCGACTGTTAACCTGTTGGTTTGGAGCTTGAGATGTAGGAGGCAAATGCCGAAGTGAGTAGATTAAAGTTATTAAACCTGTCATACTCCTAGTGTACTCCTTGCATCTCAACCACCCAATTCAGCATTCCCCGGTTCAAGTGAACTGTGGCTCAAACCGGTGAACCGTGCATAAACGGTTTACTTACCCAACAATCCAACAACATGCACACCAGTAAGTCTTGTTCCCAAATATCTCTCTCACATATGCAAATCGTAGAGCTAGTTGGTCAAGTGTATTTTCCTAGCAATAGCTTCAACACACCCACTTCTACTTGCTGCGTATACAACACTGTTTATCACTAGGTCAAGCAAGGTGTTTTTTCCGTAGCGCCTTGGTAAAGTAGTCGTCCAGCTGCGCGTTCGTCGGTAATTATAGCATCACAATATTTCCATCCTCGAGATGGTCACACAAAAAGTGCAGCTTGGTGTCTAAATGTTTAGCTTGATATTGATACCCAGCCTTTTTTGCGATCGCCATTGTGCTCTTATTGTCTTCACAGATCGTTGTTGGCTCCTTCATCTGATGTCACATCTCATTCTGTTGTCAAGATAGCGTCTCGCCCAGCTTCAACATACCAATAACTACCGATATACTAGTACAACTTGAAGACCGACTGTTCAACTTGCGCCAGTACCAAGTTCAAGGATAAGCATCGACGTGGACACATCTGATTGTTCAAATTATCAGATGGCGGAATGTCGTCTGTGACGTCATTTTCTACAAGCTTCTAGAACAAATCAGGCTTAGATGTAGTAAGAACGAACTAGGAACCATGATATATCCACTTTGCATTTTGCACAAAACACATCAAGTCTTCACTTCCAACAGATTTCTGGCCCAAAGTACCTCCTGAGCACACATCGACATCTCCATATTCTATGCTTCGGCAGAACTGAGTGTCACAGTGCGTTGCATTTTTGACTTGAAAATAACAGGACCTCCAGCCATACAAACCAATACACCGCTAGTAGGATTGCGGTTGTCCACACTACTGCCCCAAACAGCATCGCTCCACGCGGTAAGCTTTACAATTCATTATCATCACCGCAGTACTGAATAAGGTAGGTGATAGTAGCGAGCTATTCGAATCACTACATTTAAGTGCATTTCTCTCGGTTCCTCGCAAAAACGACTCAAATGTGCTACGGCCACTGAAATATCTGGTCGCGCCCCCATCGCGAGATAAAAAACCGATCTGATCATCGAGGGATACGGTCGTCTCTCCATGCGCTGCCGTTCTTCTGCAGAAGCTGGTGTCGACAACTTCGTCATCACTTCGCCCTTCTCACATGGGTTGAGCATGCCATGCGCCTTCGTTTGGTTAGTATTCTCAATTAGCCTTAAAATGAACTGCTTCTGCGATAGAGCCAAGCGCTTCTCCTTCACGTCGTATTGTACTTCCATTCCAATTACAAATCGCGCCGTACCCAAGTACTTCATCTTGAAATGGGCTGTCAACGACTACTTCACCCGCTATCTCTTCTTTGTTACGAGCTTCAATACGAAGGTCATCAACATACAGCGTTACATACGCAAAATTGCTGCCGTTCTGTTTTACAAAAATGCACGGATCGGCTGTGCACTGTTTGAATCCAAGTTCTTGAAAGGATCTCGAATGATTTTGTACCAAACTACTGATGCCTATCGAAGGCCATATAAACTCCATCGCAGTAGACACGCTTCCCCCGGTTGGTGCGCCACACCTTCAGGTTTACGCATGTAAATTACCTCTTTCAAAAATCCGTATAAGGTAGCAGTGTCAACATCACATTGCTCCGTCATCTATCCCAATTGACAACACAGCGCCATAAACATTCGGATAGACACCATATTTGCAACAGGAAAATACGTCTCATGAAAATCAATCCCGAAATTCTGACTAAAACCTTGGGCAACCAGCCTTGCCTTGAACCGAACAATTTATCCCTTTTCGTTGCTTTTTAACGTAAACACTCACTTGCATCCGACAAGTTCTGCATGTGCTGGTGTTCGCACAATTTCCCAAACGCCACTTTCACCAAGTGAGTGTAACCCACGTTCAATCGCTGCTTTCCACCCCTTCTTGTTATCCGATACCAACGCTTCACGATAAGAGTTCGGTAGTTACTCCGACAAATTGGCCTGGTCAGTGAGCTGCAATCGAGGTCTCTTCGGCTAGTGGTTCACTCATCCAGTCATTATGGTGCTGCGGAACAACCAATAGACGGTCTTGACTTCCATCTGCCGGCGTGGTTTGAACAGGGTCTCTTACTACCAATCGGTCATCAGGCTTGGCAGGCAGGACTTGGTATTCCACTCGTTGTCGTTCTTGCTCAACAGGAGGCCGGAAACAATAGAATTACTTAATTCTCGTCCGGAACCGAGTTGATGCTGCTGAGTATTTGCAACACCTTCAGGTAGCTGATTCACGTTGCTTGATAATTGCTCCCGAATCCTTGGTACTTCATCATGGATATCTTCATCTACCTCCATTATATCACTGTTTTATCTATCTGGAACAGATACTGGAGCCACGACATCGTCATCACAGATAATCGTTCTCACAACCTCGTTATTTGGGGTTTCACATTAGTGTACGTTTCACCAGAACCTTCGTCAAGTTGAAATAGTACGACTAATTGCAATCTTGTTGGTCTCCACGTTCCACACGCGATAGCCCTTACTTCCATCTGCGTAGCCGAGAAACATGCAGCGAAAAGCCTTCGCATCAAGTTTCGTTCTTTTGTCTTGTCAATGTGTGCGTAGCCACGAGCACCAAACACCCGAAGGTGTTTCAGTGATGTTCGCACACCATAGATCAATTCATAGGAGGATGCAGTCGGCCTTACGCGGACGGTAATCGATTTATTAAGTACACGGCTGTGGACATCGCCACAGCCCACTAACGTCTCTCCATGTTGTAGTGGTGAATCATCGACCGCGCCATTTCTGCGATGGTCCTTTCATCCGTTCCACAACTCCTTTTTTGCTGTGGTGAGTATGAAACGGTGGTCTGGTGAATAATGCCTTGATCCGCACAAAACCCGTCAAATGTTTTGATCACGTACTCGGTCCCATTGTCGTTCCGAGCACATTTCACTCGCGCATTCAACTGGTTTTCCATCATGGCCTTGTATTTTTTGAAGTATTCCAGTACCTCTGACTTCACCTTGAGGAATAAAATCACCACAAAATGAGAATAATCATCGATAAACGTCAAAACGTAGCGAGCATTGCCTTGGTAGTTCACACTCATAGGACCCATTAAATCTGTGTTTAAAAGTTGCAACACTTCCGTAGTCTTGACATGACCGCGGACATTAGCTGGAAATTTATTCGTGCTCATCTTGTCTTCATGCATCCGTCACACAGACTCATGTTATTAACAGGTGCATCAAGTCGCTTGGTATACCATCACAGGTTTTCACAATATTCTGCAAACGACTACTAGCAACATGCTCAGGGCGAGCATGCCATAGTTCTGCCTCTCGTTCTTGCTCAATACTCAGCACGCCACGACTGTCATGCACTTGGTTCGCCGTCTCCACTACGTTCGTGTGCAGTTTTCCAATCCGAGTAACTTCCATCAACTTCTATCCTCTAAAGAGACTTCACAAATCTTGTGGCGAACACAAGCGTGATGCTCTAGTTCGTTAGCGGCGGAACTGAAATCAACTGGCGAGCAAGGTTTGGGACGTGTAGCACTCCTGTCAATGTCACTTTCTTCCCATTCAAAGCTTGGAATTTCACAGAACCAGTTCCCACTGCTCGCATCGATCTTCCATCAGCACACGAGATACAGAATATCGTCACTAGTGGTTCATATGTTGCAAAGACATCACGACAGAATGTCATGTGTGATGTTCCACCACTGTCAATTAACCAGTCCGTTGGCACGTGCGTCGTCACATAGAATGCTTACTCATCTTTGCCGACAGTCAGCTTGTCGATGATCAATTGCACCACATGTGAAACAACGACCTCGTAAAGAATATACGTCTACTTTTTTGTCCTCGAAATCGTCCACGGCCTCTTCGTTGACCATACTGCTCCTTCCGACGTGGCTTTCAGCATTCATCTTGACCATTTGCACTTCTCGATTTGTTTGGCGAACAACACACAGCTCGACGGTTTTTATTGCAAGGACAAAAATTGACGACGGACATTTCTTGTCCGCCGGACGGCGGTGGGGGACCGATGAATGATCACCGGCCGCAGGACCATGCGACGCCGACAGACGCAGAAGACGCGGCAAAGCGAGGTGGAACCTTCTCCAGGCTCGAACAAGGCAAGAGGGGGATCGGGCGAAACTCCAGTGACGGCGGGAGCGACACCCGCTTTATGCGAGTGGCAATTCTCGAGTTCTTTGAGTCGTACCTCGAGGGACGGGTGATTGCTGTCATTCCGCAGCTCGTTGGAATGACGCGCTACATCGCGGAGAAGCCGCTTAAGTTGCAGCTATTAGAGGACTGAGAAGGAAACCCGAGCGTAGCGAGGCTCACACGCGAGCTTGTGCGAACCGCAAAGCGATCGTGCTATGATCCAGCGACACGTCGCATCGCATTCGCTTCTCGCCGACGAGCTGCTGCGGCTAGCTGACATACGAAGGCGATCGATTATCGATGCACCCAGCTTCAACTCATCTGTCCGGCAATCCTGGAGTGCGAAGACTCGCTTCTCGCCACCCTTGCTGGTCGATCCCTCGGAAGAGAGCAACTCCAATACCAGGTTCGAGTATTTGCAGCTGGAGCCTCAGCGGGCACGGTCGATGCAGTGCTGGCGGCAAGCGTCGACTGTGTGGTGCTCTCAGTGACTCGTGCGCCGTGTAAACGTGCAGCAGTATACGGCTCGAACTTTTTCCTCGCGACGCTCGACGCTGATGTTTGCTCGGCGCAGCTCAGTCTCGTCACGCACATAGAGGCATGTGGCGTTTCGATCTTCCTCCATCATTTTCGGCACTTCCAGCGTGTCCCGTGTTTTAGGTGCTACTCTCCGTATCATTCGATTGATTGCACGATGCGCTTAGAAGGAAGGCGACGTGCGGATTGAACACCACCGCTCAGTTGGGGCACCTACGCACTCGACGCGGCTAGTGCTTGAACTAACGCTCAAGCACCTCAACGTCAAAGGCCGTCTCGAGCACGTGAAGAGATCTCTTACGGACTGGCCGCCACGTCGACTCGGCTGCAGGCTGCCGAACGCAAATCCCCAATTCTCTTGAGAGTGGAAGCTGCGCGGTCGGCTCCACCCGTCTCGGACGGACCCGAGAAGCGCATAGAAGACCCGGCAAGAACCAAGGAGCGCAGCAAAGGTGCAGCTACAACGGAGATGGCGAACAAAAAACATCGGAAGAAGATCAAAGCAATGGCGGCAATTTCGATCCTGGCAATGCGAAGAAGTCCAAGAAGCTGCAGAAGGACGCAGACAAGGTATCCCAGGCACAAAACGGAAACGCCAACGTGACTGCAACGATGCCAAAGTCCGCAAGCATGAGCGAAACGCCGAAGGCTTCGAACAAAGTACAGAGTGAGTGCCTGAAAAACTTGACGAACAAGAAGCAGGCCATGGCCAAAACCAAAGAACAATTCGCGAGCTCGGCACAGAGCCATCGCACGCAGCAGACGACAAACAAACGAGAAACCACGCTCTCTCATGCCGAGGCGCTTGCCAAACTCGACAACCTACGTAGTGGAGAAAGCCCGGAACCTGCTAAAACAAGCGAAGAGGACAGACCGACGACGCTGGTGACGGCGGGACGACTGTGGCAATTACCTGTGCCCAAGGAGAGGTACAGGAAGCAAAGACGCGCTGATCACTAAGTCACAGCCCGGCAGAGTTGAAGCATGATCTGTTGAACGATGCGGAGATGACAAGCATGGATCATGACTGCTGTACAGCTGACGCCGAGGCAAGAGACGCGGCCGCGGCAGCTGGTAAGGCCGAGAGAGTACACGCAGCACTCGAAAAGAAGTTTGCAAAGCTGATCGCAAACGAGACGTCTTTGACGGCGAGGCTACCGCCGATCGACAAGGCAAAACAATAGAACCAAAGCGCAACGCCTGACGCCGAAGCAGAAGCAGAATCAGAAGCAGAAGAACTCGGGAAGAAGAGCCAGAACACCATCATCAGCTCCTCTCGACGTACATTTCGAAGCGGCGCAAAGGATCAAAGCCACCGGCGCAGCCGGAACCGCTTAAATCTACGGAAGAAACAGTGCCGACGCACGAGCCAGAGTCTCCGCCCCACAGCGAGGAGACCAACTCCAACGACGAGGACATGCACGCGCCCGACGTAACCATGATCGGCAGCGGTGTATCTTAGAGTGATACAATGCGACTCGACGAGCTGGGTGACGGCGCGGTTGCGGCGCCCATGGGAGGACCACGCATCCCGATTCCGGCAGAACTGGCCAAGGCCATCGCTCACGAGCTCGAACAAGCGCGCAAGGATGGTACTGAAGGTGACAAAGCGAACATACACGACGCAGGAATGCGACCGCAGTTGTCGGACTCGATCATCGAGGCACGCAACAGCGCGGCAGCGCAGTCGCTACTCTCTCCGGTACCCTGCCGCACAAGCGTCCAGCGGACGACCCAGCCACACATATTGAGTCGGCATTCAAGTACAGCTTCAGCTCAAGAGCTATTACGCGACAGACTACTCGCTACCGTTGGCATTACGCAGACTCTGTCGCGATCAAGTAAGAGCCGCAACTGCGATCCCGCAAGGTCCGACGCGTTGGGCCATCACGGACAGCGTTGATTGGTGCAAACGCCTTGAAAACCACGACCAGATCCTGAATGGGCGGTACTGAGCATCTCCAGCCTCGTGATGCCGTTGCGGTTTAAGCCCGAGGAAGTGACTGGCATCATCCGACCGGAGGCTTAAGCCGACGTGTGGCAGAAAGACCCAGAAGTGCGGGCTCGCGTCGCGGATGTGACGAAGACACAGTCGTGGAATCGAGCACTCACGTTGTGCGAAGTTGGCAGCGACAAGGATCCAACTCGCTATTAAGGTCTATGTGGGCACAAACGCGAGTCCGCTCGTCGGAAGCGTCTTGCAACAGACAGTCCGACAACGCAAGCACACTCGTATCAGTCGCAGAGATCTGACATGTGGCCTGGTCACACAGAACGTATGCGGCATCGGGGCGGAAGCAAAAAGACAAGTCGCGTGCTTCTCGCACTTTCGTCAGCATCAAGAAGCCGGACAACTCGACATTGTCTGCATACTGGAGACGCGTGAGCTGGCGGACAACATCGGCGGGATCGAGAATAGATACTGCGGCGCGTGGGGCTACAAGGTCGGCTTGGCGTCGGCTGTCAGCATGGAGTCCAAGTGCGGGGCGCTCGGGCGGAATCGGGATCCTGCTGAACCCGTACAGCGTTATCACACAGCTCACGCCAGTCCGAGAGTCCGACTGGACATCTCATTGGATGGCCGTCAGGGTATTGCTCCACAGCGCTGAGATCGTGAGAGTCAAAATGTTATGCGCCGACCCAACTGGCGAAGCGAGAAGCGCTGTTCGACATGCTGCGTGAATTGCTCGCCGACGAACCAGGGCCGATCTTGCTCGGGGGTGACTTTAATTGTACACTCAACCCTGTGGTAGATCGATCGCACGCTTCGAGCCGCCGCTCGAACGACTCCAAAGCTCTCCGGCTGCTGCTCCTGGAACGTTCTCTCGTCGATACCTAGCAGTACAAAGCCGACAGAGCGTTGCAGGAGCAGCAGGTGCACGAATTCTACACGCGACCCGGCGGTTGCAGAGCACGCCGTCGCTTAGACCGTTGGTACTGCAGCAAGGAGTGGGAGGATTTGGTTCGGCTTGTTACCACCTCTGTGCCTGGACCGTTCTCGGACCATGACGGAATGGAGATCCGCATAGCCGCGCCTGACAAAGTGGTCCAGGTAAAGAAGCCGCGAAAGGTCTACCCACCACCGCAATACGCTGCGGCCTCAACAGCGCGTGTCACGACAGACTTTATCTTGACGGCAGAGTCTGAGCTCGATGGTATAGAGTCAGCTTTCAGTGACCCGACGGCACGCGCGAAGGCGTTGGCTTTGTGGTGGGGCGATAAGAAGACCGGTCTTTGCGTATCGTATTTAGCTACAAAGAACGATGCAAGGAGAAAAGCAGCAGCAGGGTACTGACAGAAGCTTGAGCGCGTCACTATCAAGCTCAAGGACGTTCTGCTCGAAGCGCGTAGCCAGGCCACGCCCAATACTGTTGGTGACACGAGCAGCGAGCGAGTGCAGCCGCTGCGAAGAGCGGTCGCCATCTGCAGAGCAAAATGACATATGTCGAAGTGGAGGATACTGGTGCGGAGCCACACGTACCACTCGGCACGCTCGACACGAGCGCTCTACCAGAGGGTGTCGAACAAGTTCCTCGACAACACGGTATATTCTCTCGGTGGACAGGCGCGGCATGGTCCCACTCGCTCGAGAGAGCTGGCCGTGGACATGCGTGGGGTGGCTGGCAAGCCGTTATGCAGCAACCGGAAGCAGACAGCGGCAAGATCGAGGATTTCATGCGCTCAATGCCACCACAAACGCCGGTTCCCGAGCTGCAACGACTGAACTGCGTGAAAACAGAGCTCGAGGTACGGAAGTCGATCCGCAAGTGCCAACGCGGCAAAACGTGCGGCCCCGACGAGCTGGACAACGACAGGTACCTAGATCATATCGACGACCTTGTCCCTCTGCTCACACGGGTGTTCAACTGGTGGACCGTGGGCGAGTCGGTGCCGAGATCGTTCGGTGACTCGCACGTTTCAGGAATCCAGAAAAACCGAAGTGCGGCGCGGCCTCTCGATTTCCGCCCGATCGCGCTCCTGAACGCGGACTAAAAGATCGTCACGCAATGTATGTGACCTGTCTACGAGCCCTCTTGCCTCGCACGATGCACCCGCTGCAAGAGGGCTTCGTGCCAAACAGAGAGATGAACACCATCTTCGATCTGCTTGTGGTGGTGAGGATCGCTGCTAGAGAAGTTGAGAACCTTGATCAGGGACTCGCGACGCTACTCGACTTCGTGAAGGCATACGACTCTCTCGACCGGCTTTTCCTCTTTGCGGCGCTGCGAAACCTGGGATTCTCCGACAATTTTGCGCGGCTTGTGGGAATCCTGCACGAGAACACGAAATGCCGCTTCCTAGTGAACGGCTACCTGTCGAGCTGGCTTGGCGCCACGTGCGGCATTCGGCAAGGCTGCCCACTCGCACCGCTGTTCTTCATCTTGGCACTAGAGCTACTCTATGAGAAGATTGAGAATACGACATAACTCGAAGGTGTAATCTCAGAAGCCGATCCAAACAGATCAATGTGAAGATCTGTGGGTACGCCGACGATACAGCTGTCTACGTCCGGTCTCCTCAGAAAGTCATCAGGGTGTTGAAGATCGTAGCACAGTTCGGCACGGGATCTGGACTCCAAGTCAAAGCCAGCAAGTCCATGGCTATTCCTCTCCGCAGTGGTGCCGTCATTGATCCCGCATCTCTTGGTGAATTGAAGCTCTTGCGCGACGGCGAGCCCTGCAAGTACCTCGGTATTCAAGTCAGTGTTGGTGACGCGACGAAGGCCAACTGAGAAGGGTGTATCAGCTCGATCAACGCTAGATTGCACCTCGCGCGGGCCAAAACAAACAAAGTAGGGCAACGAGCCGCGCTGGCTGCAGCGGTCATAGTACCAAAGATCGTCTCCGCTGCCAGACATGTCTGGCCCCCTCCAGAAACTTTCGACCAACTGCAGCATTTTGGCAAACGCTTCGTATGGGGCAAACGAGATGGCAAGCAGGGTCGAGCTTGGATGGGCAAGGTGCAGGCCGAGTTACACATACTGGAAGGCGGGATTGCAGTTCCAAACATTCAAGCGGAGATTCTCACCATGGTGGCAATGGCAGTTGGATGGTGGGCGTCGGGATTGACAGGAGCCGGACGGACCATCGGCGACATCATAATGGCAGGTCGACAGGGCGTTGACGTCTATCTCACCCCGAGGTTTGATACAACGGCAAAAGACGCGAACTACTACGGCTCGACGATGTGGGCACCCGTAGGAGCAGTCGTGCGGCCCGTACACGGCGGCACCATCTCGGAAGCGGAGTGTCCGCTTGTGCGAGACGCCCTTGAGGTAATGCGAGGCAGCCTCAGCAATGCGCGGTGGCACGATGGCGAGGTGGTATAAAGCATCAATGCCACCACGATGACGAGGAAGGCGGACATGGTGCGGCAATGCGCGGATCACAGGGGAGCCTTTTACAACGAATGGCTCCGATACGCGGCACTGGATACCGCGACCTGGATACACAACGGTCATGGAGCTCTGTTTAAAGTTGGCGACTTTGCACGAGCGACAGACCGTCGGCTAACGCTCGGAGATGTAATCGAGCGGTCGTGGAGCAGGCGAGATAACGTTCCAGATGCGCGAGTCTCCGGATCCACGGCCGTCGACTCGACGGGCAGCGGAGCCCCTTTGTGAAACACTTTTGATCAACTTTAGCAGCTTCTCTACCGTTCGCACACACCGACGTTACTAAGACCGATCAATGTGGAGTTGCAGCAGCACCACTCGTGGATGCTAACGGACGACGGGGACAGCATCATCTACTCGGACGCTCTACTGCAACGTGATCCACGTAAAGTGGTATCGATGCGCGACTGCAAGCGTGAAGCATCGGCAGCTGTGCCGGGCAGTACAGTCACGTTATAAGGACATCCGGTAATCTCGCGGCTCGTGACTCTCTACCGTGGTGAAGGCTGTGGCGACCAAGAAGGAGCGGATGGTAACACGAAGACGTCGATAGAAGTGTGGTGGAGTCAAGTTCGAAATCGAAAACATTAGAATCGATAACCTGACTACCACCATCGCGCCGAGCCTTCCAACTTTCGGAGGGGGTACTCCGCGGACCACCACTTGAGATCTGGTCCGATCGTCCGCTGCAAGCAGACGACCGGTCGTCATCAGAACCCACTTGGTCCGATTGTTTAGTGTCCATCTCACCTTGTGTACCCGATGGAATGGGCTAGTTACACACTCGGTGGATCGGGATCGCAGATTGGATCGAAGCGGTCTTGAATATAGAAGACCTATCTGGGTAGGTATCTCTGGGGAGGAACTCTTCACCCAGACACAAACAGACCAAAAACACTTCCAAGAGATAACTTCCAATAGGTCGATCGTCCAAACGATCAAGACCTGACCAATACGAAATAATAGAGGGTAGACCGACCGTTCCGGTCTAGCCCCTGACCAATACGAAATAAGACCAAAACCAGTCTAGTTTCCAACCAATATTAAAACAATCCAATATGTCCGCGTAAAGACCCAATATGTTCGTGAGACTCCACAAACGATATCTCCACGCCAAGACCAATCCAGTGAATAGCACGTTCCAAACGTACTTGAGTTGAGGTATTGAGATCGCCAAATCGTACTCCCGTCGAGGGACTTCCGGTGGGCCAAAGTGCGCGTGCGGCGCTTCCAGACCTGGTATAATGGGCGAGAGGGGATAAATCGACCCTCTTCCCCCAAACACTCCGCGGCGGGCGGAGGCGACTAGTGTACGAAAAGGGAAGAACGGCGACCCCTAGCTGTGGTGTGAACCAAGACCAAAAGACTTCTACTTAGAAAAATCCTGCAACCAAAAGACTTCTACTTTTTTTAGGCAAATCCACAACCAAAAGCCTCTTACTTGGAAAAACCACAACTAAAATACTACTACCCTATAGTCCCTAAATGTACCCACACAAAATATGTAAAATACCCAAAGTCGGGCGACTCACCAAAACTTGCGTTCTTGACACTTCTTGAGTCTGATAGGCTGAAAAGCCCCCCTTGTTTAAACCAATCCGCAATTAGACCAAATGCCTTGACAAAACTTGACCAGAAGTGTGCCAAATTTTGGGCACGCTTCTCCACAGCCGCCCCCGAGTCCATCAAATTCAGTTGAACCTTGGTCATTCAGACTTTTCCAACATGGAGCAACCATCTTCTTCATCCGTTCCAGGTACTTGCACTGCTGGACTTGACCTTCTTGTGTTTCCTTTACGACCGTTCTTGTACGCACCTCGCATACCACGTCATCGCATGTCACTTCGCCCGTCCGGTCGGTCCGGTCTGGCAGCTCCCATCGTTCTACTGCACCTCAGACATCGACAGGGCATCAGACCGGGACCGACGCGCAGTTGCAAGACGCACTTGAATAGATCGCACGTCTCCAGGAGCAGATTGCTCAACAGGCGACACAACGTAAGCATGCATGTCCGGTATTCACCTTGGACCTGTTCTAACCTTCGTTTGTCTTCAGACCGTATACTTCCAGCCCGTATACCTCCTGGCATCAGCAAGGCGATCAATGCCCTGCTTGCCGCCGATCGGCAGTCGAACACGCATGACCTCCAGCTGCGTCAGGTTTTGACTGGACTCATAAACGCGCGCAACAGGTTGACCCGCTTGGAAGCTCATCAGCTTCATCTTCGGGAGCATCTTGTGCTGGTCCAACAGCAGCAAGCGGAAGACCTGCTTGACCAGACCACGTTGAGCATTCAAAGCGACGATCTCGGGAGGCGTCTCACCGAGCTCCGAATTTCGATTCAAGACCAGACCGAGGAGGTCCGGTCTTGTGAACGCAAGTCGAACGATTGGACGCAGGCAGCGAACGGTCGTCGGGCGGTATTAAAAGAATGTCATCAGCGCTTGGTTGACCTGTTGCGTCCTCGTCGGCATCCGGTTGCTGCCTCCAGCGTAGACCGGTCTGCGTCGGCCGCCTTGGTGGACCTACACCGGGACCAAGACCAAGGCCGTTCATTGGCCGAAATTCTCCAGCCCGAAATTCCACACAAATCAAAGAAGCGCGCGGACGCGCCGGGTAGCTCGAGGGCGCGGGGCATATCGTGAGAACCTGAACTCGAAGGGAAGAGTGCGATGCCCCATAAGCGAGCCAAGACGCAGGCGCTTCTCATGGGCCCAAGCTTGGACGAGGATGACGACAGTAACATCTCCAAAAATCAAGCGCTCTCGACCGCCGGTGCTGACCGTGCCAAGTATTCAGAGGTCTCGTCCTGGGATGACTCCGGCGAAGACTCCGGTGATTCGGAGTTTGCTGTCCCCATCCCAACCAAGTCGCGAACAAGTCCACATGAAATTTTTGTTCAAGTTGCATCGACTTTGGAGCAGACCAAGAAGACCGGTCCGCATGGTGGCGTTCCACCACCTCATGCGTCAACAAAGTCAACACCTACGGTCTTACCGGGGACGTCCAAGCTCCACAAAGATGCTTTGTTGGCCAACGTGGCAATCGACAGTTCTTCCCTTCCGCCGCGAACGCGTGAGGATACTTTGCCGTGGTCGCCAGGGCAGATCGGTTGTTTACGCCGGTCCACCCTGACCAAGCAGCTCCTGGCCCGGTCTTTCTCTCGTCCAGACCATGGGCTTTTCCCGCCGGCGAAGAAAGTTCCTGCCGCGTCGGAATGACGGCCGGACTTGATCACGTCGGCACAGATCTCCTGCTTGTACTCTGACGAGCCGTGGAAGATTTTCGAGCATCCCAAGCTGGGGTTCATCTCCACTCAACTCCGTGGGCCAATGCTTTCATGAGTCGGGTGAAATATTTTAACAAGACTCACGCTCAAGGCATCTTGGAGGCATCCTACTATCTGGTGCTTCCCCCGGAACGAGTTCGGCAAGACCCTGGCTTGGCGACCATCCAGAACAAGCGCAAGCGGCGTCGGATCAGAGCGGGTGAGGCCTGGCAGTCCCTGTGCCAATATGTTTTGGACGGGATGCTGGCCCACGAGTGCGACGTCGATGTGTTCTTATATCCAGTTGTACTTCATATGCCGCGGCGTCGTGTCGAGAGGACCCGGCTGCTGGCTGACGGTGGCACATGGTACCCCGGTCTTGGGTGGACTACACCGGTCTTGGACCTCAAGGATGCTTTGGTCCAACTAGACCAACAAGAACCTTGGCGTAACCAGTACCAGGACCAAGTTGAATAGCATCCGTCGTTGACCGTCGGCCGTCTGTGGGGTGATGGCGAGTGAGGTCGTAAGTAGTCGACCAGATAACACTTAATATATATCATCGTTCTTTTTCACATGTTTAGTCATCAAATCACTTGAGCTAATTCCACCACTTTCTCCAGAGTTGCACTAGACACTTTATCACCAACCGTTCCACTTACATCGCGAGAAAACAATCCACGTTCGTCACTCCACTATTCCAATTCGTCACATATTCACAATACACAATACACGAGGCACAAGACCTTCCACCTCTTCACACCGGTCGGGAAGACCGATGCTACTGCATGTCTTGGTCTTGGTCTTCATGGGTCTGCATCACTGCGAAACGGTTCCGACTGACTCGGTCCCGTTCGAATTCTCGTAGTAGTTCTTCACAGTTCAGGTCGGACTCATCGATCCAAGTTGTTTCATCATGGTCCTTCCATCGGACCAGATATTCTCGGTGGGTCCGGCCAAACCTGGTCTTCTTGACCGATCGGACATCTAAGACCTTTTCCACTTCAAATTCGTCCTTCTCCAGCGGTCGTTTCCAACTGTCCTCCGGCAGTAATGCTTCATCGAAATCAAACCGTTCTGCCTCGTCTACTAGACAGGGTATTTTGGGACGATCAGGAAATTCTCGGACCAGTTTTAACTTGGACACATGTACGATCGGGAAGATCTTGTAGTCCGTGCCGGTTGTTACTAGACGGGAATCGTGTTCACCAATCAGCTCGGCAACACGGAAAGGACCGTGCCACATGTGAGCCAGCTTCTTCGCATAGCCCTCCTTCACTCGGTCTAGGTACAACCATACCCTCGCCCCTGGTTCTATACCGTGGGGTTGGACCTGGTCGTTGTTCCGGTCTGCCCGGTCTTGTGTAGCTTGACGTAACTTTTTGTTGACAATTTCTCTTGCATGCTGGTAATGTTTCTGGACCTACATGCGCCAACGTCGAGCATCACGATCGCGGGTCCGAGTGCAGCCAATAGGTATCGCGGCTTCAATAGTGGACCGGGGGTCCCATCCATACGCAAGATAAAAAGGCGTTTCTCCTCGGACCCGATCGGTCGACGAGTTGAGTGCAAACACCAGCCTTTCTGCGTATTCGTCCCAATCGAGCTGGTCTGGATCGGCAACGTACATCTGGATTTCTCTTGTAATAGTTTGTACCATACGTTCTGCCGATCCATTCTCTTGCGGACGATATGCCATCGTCGCGCTCTGTTTCTGGCCCAGCATATTGTTAAACTACCGGAACAACTCGGCCATGAAACCGGGTTCTCGGTCGTGTCTGATGACCTCGCTGGCGCCGAACCTTCGGAACACGCATTCTTCGTAACTTTTGGCGATCCGCTCGGCAGACCGGGACGCACTTGCCTTCGCAATAACTAGACCGGTGAACAGGTCTACCCAGATCAACAACTCAGTATTGCCATATGTCGATTTAGGCAGCGACGGTATATGGTCCATCGCTATGACCTGGAAGGGGTAGGTAGCTTCGATATTTCCGGGCGATCGCCCCTTGATTACCGGTCTACCCTTTCCGGTCTCGCAATCCGTACAACAACCCACATATTTCTGTACACTCCGGAAAAGACCTCTCCAGTGAAAGTGGGACCTGATCTTGTGATACGTTCTGCCTATGTCCTGATGTCCCCCTTCTAGACTCACATGGTAGTGATGGAGGACATCCGGCTGCAGCAACTCAGGTATCACCAATTTCGCCAATCGGTCCCGGTCTGCGCTGTCTTGGTCGGCATCGCGGCAGTAATATAGTAAACCATCCTCATCCACTTCGTAACTGTCTGCGATCTGTAAACATTCTTTCGCTTGACCATTCGTCAACTTAGACAATTCACCGCGCAGGTAGGTCTTCAAATTCACAATCCATTCTTCTTCGTCCTGCGCCTTGAGTATCCGTTCTGCCCTTAGTCGTTGCACAACAGATTCACACAACCGTTCCTTCGGGAGCGGTTGGTGGGACTTCCGAGCTTTCGGTCTAGTCGCGACCATCACATGCACCTGGTCCGGAGCGTTCTTGGGTCCGATCACCTCGGGGAGCCTGTTTATATTCATCAATTCATCAAGAACGGCCTCCTCGGTGATCGTATCCCCGGTCTGGTCTTGCATGGCCTTGGCCACGAGGTAGTCGGCACTTCTGTTCCAGTCCCGTTTCACGTACAACAGCTTGTGGTTGGGACGGTCTTTCTATGCCTTCATTACTCGATCATTTAGCGTCCTTAGCCGTGGAGCCTTGCAGTCGATCTCTCCGGTGACCTGCCTGATCACTAGGTTGGAGTCACCACATATGATGACTCGCCCCTTCTCTTGCGACGACAGCAGGTCCAGACATAGAAGTAGACCTCGGTACTCCGCCTCGTTAACCGTAATATCCGGCGTGAAAACAGCAGCGGCTGCAACTATAGACCATTGTGACAACTTCCACACTATGGCACTATAGGCGCCGACCTTCTTCTTCACGCTTGCCGATCCGTCAAAACTTAAGACCAAGAGCTCTTCATCATAGTCGACGGTCGGTGGCGGTCTCGAAACTGACTGTCGAGGTTGCTTCCTCGGGGCAATCGCTATCAATGCCTCGTCCACTTCATACCGAGGGGTGATACTGGCAGCTAATGTGTCCAATATCTCTTCCTCGCCACTGGTGCACTTAACGACCTCGAGGGTCCACTGCGACAAGACCGCCGACCATCTGCCTAGACGTCCGTCCATCCCATTTGCTGATAATAGCTAGTCCAAAGTAGACCGTCTTGACAGGACCTTTATAGGTCGGCCGACCAGCAGTTTGTAATACACATCCAGAATTCGCAGCAACGCCAGAACTTCTTTCTCGACAATTCCATAGTTCACTTCATTTGGCTTCAGCGTTCTGCTCGTGAACGTGACCGGATGGTACACACCATCATGATCTTGTACTAGAGTGGCCTAAATGGCCCATTGACTAGCATACACAATAATGGTCGGGACCTTTTCGGGATCGAAATGCTTCAAAATCGGTGCCGTCGCTATCTTAACCTTCAACATACCAAAAGCAAACTTTGCACGCTTCATATGGTCTTCGGCCTCCACTTGCGGACAATCTGCAGCAAGACCATAGTCGGCGCCCCCATGTAAAGTTGCCCGGTCCTCTTCGCGCAACATACGGTAGTAGACTTCCCGCAGCTCATACAACACAGCCGCGTAGATAGCAAAATCTTCGATGAAGCGGCTGTAGTAGTTTAAACTTCCTAGGAAGGACTGCATTGCCTTCAGAGACTTGGGAAACGGGAGGTTGCTTAACGAATCCAGGTCCTTAGGATTAGCCTCTAGACCATTGTTCGAGACCATATGGCCTAAATAGGCGACCTTGGACATACCCCAAAAACTTTTCACGGCGCTGATAGATAGGTTCCAGCGGTCGCATGTCTCCAACAATCGTTCAACCTTCTCGCACAGATCGTTCCATGACGAGGCAGGTATCAGAATGTCGTCGATGTACGACCGACTCCCTAGAACGGACGGTCTTCTTTTCCGATCGGGTTCACCCTCTGTAAACACATCATAACTTTCGGCAGGGTCCCGATCGGTCTTGATTTTGAAGTGTCCGTACCGTACGTTGTTTATCAACCTTTGATAGATCTGGGGTGCGTTCTTCAGACCGAACGGAATACGATTCCACTCGAAAAGACCAAACGGTGTCACAAATGCGGAAATCTCACGGGCTCGATCAGTCATCGAGACCACCCAAAATCCACTTGCCATATCTAGCGAACAATACCACAAGGTCTTGTTGAGGTCTTCCAACAGATCATTATTCAGCGGCATCGGGTAAACCATGAGTTTAGTCAACCGATTTACCAGCCGATAGTCGATGCACAGTCTAATGTCAACGCCGTTCTTCTTGATAACAATTACGATCGGCGAGGCCCATGGCGAGGTCGACGGTCTAATAATCTTGGTGACCAACAGTCCTTTAATGAGATCAGAAAGCTTTTCACGGTACTGTGGCGCAACGCGTCGACATCGCTGGGCAATCGGCTTGGCATCTCCAACGTCAATATCGCAAATCGCACCACGGGCTGCAGGTGGTAAGGCGTTGCCCTTTCCGATCAGCAGATGTCTTTTCTTCCATATGATATTCTTCAACTGCTCGATCTGGTCTGGACTGTTAAGGTCTTGATCACCCACTTGTAAATCATCCATTGTAACTTCGGGCGAGTCGGCAGACACTTCAGGGAGGACTGCCATTTGGATTTCCAGCTCCTGAATGTACTGTTCCCCGCCCTCATGTATACAGACTTGTTCATCTTCTGGGGCGATATCACCTAGACCATCTGGACCGGCTGAACGCCCCTGGTCTTGATCGACGGGCTTTCCTTCACTGATATCGGTCTGATTAGGAATACCGTCATGGTCCGACCTAGCAATTCATGTTCCCCTTCTTCCGTTTCTTGCTCCGCTGTCGCCTGGTCTTGTGCTGACACCACGTTGACTAACCTTGGCTTGTCTACTTGATGGTCCACCGTTCCTGATGACTGCGGCGCCTTTCTTCGGACCAACATCTTTTTTGGGGTGACATAACTGGTCTTTCCACTAAAGGTGAGGTATCCTCTTCCACCGACCCATCATCGCTGATAATATCGGTGGTCGATTGGTACGCCAGGTTTTTCCACTCGACATACCGCCTCGACCCAATCGAGACGAACCCCATATTCCTTGGTACATTTCCTTCTGCTAACCACATGCCGACAATAGTGTTATTGTCCAGTGTCAGCGGATTGTCACCGATATTGGTAATACGGACAAAATAACGTCGACCAGCACTCTTTACGAAGGTCGAGACCCACCGATCGCCCCTGGTCAACCACAACTTCCTCGAACGGAAACCTTTCTCGACCGGGGTATCGGCAGACCGACCGACTGGGATAGTGAGGTCTTGGTCCCATCGGACCAGATCGGTATACGAACCATACATAGGTCTTCGACCAGCCAACTGGACCTGGACCTCATCCGGGAGCGTAAGCACTCCATGTGACAGGTCTAGGCGAATACCAGCTGGGACCATGAAATCCATTCCTAGTAAAGCGTCTTGACCAGCCAACTTGCCAACCCAAGCGCTGAAAAAGTAGACCAGCAATCCCTACAAAGTAATTTTCACACGCGTTCTTCCCTCGGTCATATAAGAGTTTTCGCCGATCCCGACGCATTCTTGTCTCTGGGTATCGTCTATACGACATCCGACCTTACGAGCAAAGGCGGAGTCGATTATCGATACTTCAGCTCCAGAGTCGAACAACATCGTCGCCTCCTGGTTATTAATCTTGCCACAGGCTTTCGCCTGCTTGAACCATTTATCAGGCGAGTGATACTTCCAGTATCCCCGGGATTCTCCAGGAAGAAAGTCCAACTGCATAACCACCTTAGTCCGGGAGTACTCATCGGTCTTCACACTGTATACCGGATGGTCTCGGTCGACGCAATTTGGAATAGAACGTGTATTGTCGGTATTATCCTCCTTGCCGACATATGCATAGATGTGAACCGTAGAACGCTCGGCTCGATCCAGATTCCAACCTGGCGAGCGTTCTAGTTTAACATCTTTTCCGCATCCGTCGGCAGCATCCCCGCGTGCTTGTCCGGCACGTACCACTTGCGTATCATGTTAAAAAATTCTTCAATCTTGCAGTGGCCGGCCTCGTGGATCTCTCCACATGACTTGCATACGAAAAGGCAGTGGTCCGTCGGGTGGCCGCGTCTCTCGCACTTCTTGCACACAATCTTCTTCCAGCAGTTTGGACCATCATGTTTGCTCGACCCACAGTGGTAGCACTTCTGACGAGGTCGGTCCGGATCGGACTTGCTTTCGTTCCTTCCCTTCCGGTCCATCTGGTCGGACTTCGACTTGGTCTTCGGGGCAGGTCCCGCAACATAGACGTAACGATACTGGTCTTCATCCGATGACTCCTGGCTGGATTGACTTCCACTTTCCCCTTCCGATCCCGTGCTGTCTTCGGCTACGATCGCCTTGAACGCTCGGGTTGGTCTGGTCCAGGGTCTCTTGACCGGATCGGTCTGGGTCTTGGAACGATAGCGACCTGATCCACCGGCGGTCTTCGCTCTCATACTACGCGACTGTTGTAACGTCCGCAGGGTCTGTTCGACTTCTCCCGCATCCTTAAGACGCAGTAGAGTAAGCTGGTCCGCCAGTACTTGATCGTCAAGGGTACTAATATAGTGACCCACATGTTCTAAGGCGGCACCGTTCGGCGGGTTATTCTCTTTGATTGTTATGCCGGCGCGAAGTGCAGCCACGTTCAACCGATGCAAATACTCGATCGGTGTTTCGTCGGCCCGCTTCTGCATATGGTGGTACTTACGGGAGCTTGAAAATCCGTAGTTCCAATATTGACCTTCAAACTCCGCACATAACAGGTCCCAGTCAGACCGGACGCCCCGACCCAACTGTTGAATCCAGTTCGCAGCCGGTCCTTTTAACAAATCCCGGAAGATTAAACTACGTTCGCCTTTTCGGGTCTGGTCTCGCGAAACGCAGAATTGACCCGACTGAACCAAGACCGGGCCTGGTCTTCATCAGCATCCTTGCCGGTGAAGTCCTTGAGGTCGGTCGTCGAGGCCATACGGATGCGCGGAATCGCAGCAGATCCAAAGTCGTAGGCAGTAGTGGAGGCTAGGTTAGCCTTACGCACCTTGCCTGAGCCTGTACCATCTGACCCACCATGGTCGTCAATACCGCCGACCGACTCCATATCACAGTCACTTGTCTTGCTTGGTCTACGCGGTCTTGCCGGTTGGTTTATCACTTCTAATAGGCTTATCCATAGATGCTACCGATTCCATATCCACATCTTTGCAAACATTGACACCTTGACAGGTAGACCGGTCTTCGACATGTGGGCGCATAGGTGGTCTAACCCGTTCTTCCATGAAACGTTGCATCATCGTCTCAAACATGGCTTGGACGTTGGCTGGCGTCATGGTCAACGTGTTGTTACCCTCCTTTTGCGGAACTGAGGCCTGTGGGGATTGCTGGAGACCCGACTGGCAAGCATCCTCTTGCTGCCGCATGTCCCTTTTTTGTTCAGACCGGGCATGGTCCACCCCCATGGTCATCCGCTCGACACCGGTCTCCAACTCTGATGAGCTGTTAGAAGACGGTGAGACTGGTAGATCGATTCATCATCGGAACCGATGTCAACAAGCTGTGTGGAGGCTTCGGCGACCTTCATTGCCGTGGTGGGAGTTGGGCGGCGAACCGCCCCCACCGGTGGCACCAAACGGTCGTGGAGGTCCGACATCGACGCTTACAGTCTCCAAGCATCAAATTCAAACAATTTATTGACACCGGCGGGGTTCTGCATCTTAATGCCAACCTCCGCCAACATCGCCACCAAATTCTTGACGAGCAGTAATGGTCGATCACTCTGGATCGTCTCGGTAGTGGGACCGAGAAGACGGTCGGGGGTATGGAGGTCCAACACCCGAAAGACCTGGTTTTGTCGAACAAATTGCTTCAATTCAAAAACATAATACATCTTGTCCAGGTCTTGTTCGGTGGTAGCCTCATCCCCGACCTTCGACTTTTCTTCGAAGTCGTCTTCGCCGGGTGGCATTCCAAGCCCTTTTCTGGGCACCTTGGGTACTTTGGGGACTTTAGGGAGGTAGACCGGATCGTTCCAGTAAGCCTCCAAGTAATTTTCATCTTTTGGTTTTCCATCATTTTTTTTATTCATATACATAGGATCAGGATCAAGGTCCTGATCCTTTCCGGAACTATAGCAAGACCTGCTATAGTCCCGATCGGCTCCGGTGGGAGCCTTTTGGAGAGGAAAAAACTTATTAATCCCGATCTGGTCCTCCACCAGGCCAGATCTGACATCGCCATCTTTATCAACAACGAGAACGTAAGGCGATAGCCTTTCCTTAAGTACTCTCCAGAACGACTTCATATTAAAAACATTCAAATCTTCGAATCCAATTTTTGATGGAATATCAGCACGGTGATATCCACAATCACCAAGTGATCCGGGAACGCGCACCATTGTGGTGGAGTCAAGTTCGAAATCGAAAACATTAGCATCGATAACCTGACTACCACCATCGCGCCGAGCCTTCCAACTTTCGGAGGGGGTACTCCGCGGACCACCACTTGAGATCTGGTCCGATCGTCCGCTGCAAGCAGACGACCGGTCGTCATCAGAACCCACTTGGTCCGATTGTTTAGTGTCCATCTCACCTTGTGTACCCGATGGAATGGGCTAGTTACACACTCGGTGGATCGGGATCGCAGATTGGATCGAAGCGGTCTTGAATATAGAAGACCGATCTGGGTAGGTATCTCTGGGGCGGAACTCTTCACCCAGACACAAACAGACCAAAAACACTTCCAAGAGATAACTTCCAATAGGTCGATCGTCCAAACGATCAAGAACTGACCAATACGAAATAATAGAGGGTAGACCGACCGTTCCGGTCTAGCCCCTGACCAATACGAAATAAGACCAAAACCAGTCTAGTTTCCAACCAATATTAAAACAATCCAATATGTCCGCGTAAAGACCCAATATGTTCGTGAGACTCCACAAACGATATCTCCACGCCAAGACCAATCCAGTGAATAGCACGTTCCAAACGTACTTGAGTTGAGGTATTGAGATCGCCAAATCGTACTCCCGTCGAGGGACTTCCGGTGGGCCAAAGTGCGCGTGCGGCGCTTCCAGACCGGGTATAATGGGCGAGAGGGGATAATTCGACCCTCTTCCCCAAGCACTCCGCGGCGGGAGGAGGCGACTAGTGTACGAAAAAGGGAAGAACGGCTACCCCTAGCTGTGGTGTGAACCAAGACCAAAGGACTTCTACTTAGAAAAATCCTGCAACCAAAATACTTCTACTTTTTTAGGCAAATCCACAACCAAAAGCCTCTTACTTGGAAAAACCACAACTAAAATACTACTACCCTATAGTCCCTAAATGTACCCACACAAAAATATGTAAAATACCCAAATTCGGGTGACTCACCAAAACTTGCGTTCTTGATACTTCTTGAGTCTGCTAGGCTGAAAAGCCCCCCTTGTTTAAACCAATCCGCAATTAGACCAAATGCCTTGACAAAACTTGACCAGAAGTGTGCCAAATTTTGGGCACGCTTCTCCACAGAAGAGAAAGAAGGCGCGCGATAATGCGCTGGCCATACAGGGAAGCAGCAGCTCGAATGTGTTTTGATGAAAAAAATGCGGCAGATCAAATGGCCCGAGAGGCATCGAGCTCCCGGACTTTCTCCATACTCAGCGCAGACCGTTTTCCGGCTCAAGGCGAACAAGCTCAACCTCTGGACCACAATAGCAGCAACCTCACGTGCACGCACTCCTCATGCAGCGACGTTGAACACACCAACGTCAAGCACATTTTCTTGGACTGTCCATTCGCGGCGACGGCGTGGGAAGACTTCTGCGCACGCTGGCAACAACTCTGCGAGAACGTCATAGACGACTCACTACGTGTGTTTTTCAGCCTCGAGATGCCTGAGACACCCGAGTGGATTGTAACGCTGTTCGTGCCACTCTTAGTGACGAGGAGGACGAGGAACCGTTGCGCGACGAGATCTACTCAGTGGCAGCCTACACTGGCGGCACTTGGCAGTCTCAACGCTGCATGCCATCTAGTGTGCGCGACTCCGACTACACGAACCGACCGCCTCAGCGACTGTGATGAGGGTCGTTATCAACTCCTCTATCCACAGTTGACTCAGTTCTCTCGGACATCTCATGCGAGACTTCGACAGCGATGCGCACCAGACGCTGAGAGGGAGGGTGATGGCGGTGCTCGTGGCCACCCTTCAGGACCTACTGTCTGAACACGACCGCGACCGCACATGTCCACGACCACTCGCGTCACGCTCCGTCTTTTTGCATTTCTTCGATGGCGGATCGAGAGGCAACCTAGGGCCAGGAGGGTCAGGCTCGGTCATCGTGCGACTCGACGTCGACATGCACGCCACATATATCTTCTGGGCGTCCAGCATGTCGTATGCCTGAGTCGACACGACCAAAAAACACGGCCGAGTAATGGGGGATCATCCACGGACTACGTCCAGCCGCGACAGATCGCTATAGCTCGTCGTACGTGATCGGAAGCAACAATATGATCATCTGAAATCACCAACACCACAGGGTACCGAAACAGACTCGACTGCGTCAACTCTATCTGAGATCGAGACAAGAGATCTCTAGAAGTATCTCAATGTACCTCACCTTCTCACTCACTCTCATCTTGACCAGTTGCACGCAGTGCACTCTCACATGTTTCTCGCTCCTTCAACTTCTCGCTCTCTCGTAGCAGCATCTCCTTTTCTTCCATCATGGTTATGTCGCTCTTGTTCTCGATGATCTTCACGATTGCATCAAAATCGTCCGTCAAGTTGCCGAGAAAGATTACAAGCTGCTCATCTTCAGCCTTCTCCTCTCCGACTGCGTTCATATCCATCACTAAATTGTCAAACTTCAGTAGGTGCTCCAGTACAGCGTTGCTCTCCGCCATATTGAACTCGTGTATGTAGTTCCTGATCTAGATGTGATTGTGCATCGTCTTCTCCACAAAGAAAAACTCCAACGTCTCCCATGCTTCTTGGCGGTTCTCACCGTCCTTATCATCGTTTGGTACTGCGGGCACAACATGCGCGCGATCAAAGCAAGTGCCTTGCGATCGGCGGACAGACAGTGTGCTGAGCTCGTGTCGATACCGTCTTCTTCCTTGTACTCGGCATTGGTCTATTAAGTCCTTGCGCTCCAACGATATGCGCACGTTAAATCCCCAGAAGAAAAATTCCCCTCATGGAGTGCCTCGTTATCGTTCACAGGACTTGGGCTCATAATCTAATGGACTTTGCGACTAGACGGTAAAATTTGAAAGTGATTTTATTTGTCGTTTTTGAACAAACATTCTTATCACTACCATCTCCAACCTTTTACTTCTAGAAACATCTCTTCTCGAAGATTCTTGAATTGCCATGCGCACCAGTATGTCTTGTTTGCAATGTCTCTCTCGCATATGCAAATCGCAGCTAGTTGCTTAAGTAGGGTTTCCTAGCAATAGCTTCAACAAACAGGGAACTGATAAAGTATTACCACTAAGATTCCACATTCTTACCGTGCTCGAGTTCACGCGTTGAGGGGATAGAATAGCGTTAGTAAATAGAGCTACATCCCTTTCCTCGTCACCTCGAAAGATATTTGCTTGCTTTATGGAGGGTAGTGTAGCTGTGCTTGAAAATATCCTTAAGATTTATATTGAAAATATCATAATGATTTCTTAGCGTTAGTAAGTCATTACATATGGGATTTAAAAAAGAAACATGCGATTTATATTTCAGCGGGGACTCATCGAAACGATTCTTGACATGGGTCTTGTGACAGCTGCTACTGCACGATATAGAACTCTTACACGTGATTGGGCCTATCACGGTGCTTCTCCTTTTGGTGTCAAAGTTTTTTTTCAGCTCTTCGACACTGGGTAGATTTTACCCGATTCAGACAGCAAGCAGTCTACCTTCCAAATGTTGGAATCGCCCATCTCATCTGTGGCCGTCTGTCTGTGGCACCCACCAACACGTTGGTGGGTGATTGGTCCGTTTAGTCCGCACGTGGCTATGTGCCAGCTGATTGGTCGCTGTAAACGCGCGCTAGATAGATGTAGGAGGCAGACCGAACTATCCCTAGCGATGCACATGCATATCTTTCGTTTAACTCCGCTGCTAATTCAATTCACTCTTCAATTTACTGCCTGCCAATTACCAAATACCAAGATTGATCCCGAGATCTTTTGGCGAAGCGGAATTTAAGTTTTTTTGGTTAAGAACGTTAAACAGGTAGGCTCCAGTGGTGAGGTAATTTCCAAATTTAGAACGTTAATTTAGGAATCCGAATTTGACTGGTCCACTTAACCTTCAGGTGCTAAAATTAAATACGAGATTAACGATCATCTATATGTATATAAGAATACCATGTCCGCATCGATGATCCCGTACCTAATCGAAGTCGAACAGTACTATCGATTTCTTTTAATTGGTTACAAATAGCGCTTTTACAGTTAAGTAAAAAAATATTCGACTTTTTCATTGGTTAGAAATAGCAGCTTTATCTTATACATATAAAAGAATACCGTCTGTACGATGATCCTTTTCCAGCCTTTTGATTAGGCGGTGCTCTGTCATGGGGGCAGTGGGTGGGTGTAGTGGGGTGCACTTAGCTGGGACTAAAAAAAAGCGAAAACATAGGGCGAGAACCACCCGGTGGTTCTCGCCCTATGTTTTCGCTACCCTAACCCTGGAATTACATGGGGGGCAAGTTTTGTAGAAGGACAGTTTTCTTGCTGGGAATCGCACTGATTCTCTGCATCAGAAGGATTTCAATGTGCTATGTTGAAAAACTTAAGGCAAAATAACAGTAAAACATCGACATGGGGACATAAACGTTTATATAGTATAATGTTTTAAGAGATCAAAAAAATGGAGGGTTATGCATTTAAAAAATTATTATCAGCAAATATAAAAAACAAGTGTAGGTACCCGTCGTACCGACGGGGCAGGGCATAAAAACCGTCTTTCGTGTTCAAGGTCAAAATCAGTGTCGGTACTGCCGCCACGAATCTGAACGATGAAGGATCTACCAAGCAGTGATGATCTGGGAAAATCACTGACAGCGCTAATGAGAAGGATCATGATGATCCCGAAGAGAAGTTGGGGAGGGGTGATCTCAAAACCCGGTGATGTGCTTATCGCTACCGGACTATCAACTCAGGGGGGTTCCCCGGGTAATAGACAGAAGAAATATATACCGAGATGTCTTGATCGGGTCACCAAATACTCTGGTGCCCTGGATGTAAGACACTGCAAAATTTTGACTTCTTAACATTTCGGTGGATTTTCACCCGTACCTATTCCGTCCACCTCCCCCAGCTCCGCCGACGCAATTTGGCGGAGAGGTATCATAACGATCTTGGAAGTTATTCTGCAACACATTCCAGGAACCATATTTACCTAACCGAGACTAGTTTAAGGAACGCTCATTGCGCAGTAAGGTCAGCACGGTCAGAACATTTTGGAGCTCACTCATTTACCCATCGCGCCTGAGCTTCTGTATCGTGTATAGAGTCCAACGCAAGCAGCGGCTTAGCAGCGCTGGTACAGCTTGGTGACGTTTCATGGAATATGCATATTCGTCCAGCAGGCTTAATAAGGAAGAACCGTTGGCGCTTGCTGAATTTATCGGCCGGGAAGGACCTCTCCACCAGCAATTCAGGAAGCACGGGACCAGAAGCTCTCAGAAAGACCGCGTATATGGTTTTACCTTCACAACTCACATACGCGCTCTTGTCGACATGGTATTCGCTTAGATCGAGAAGTCCAATCTCAACTATCCCGCAATAGGCCTTCCTCAAAGACCAGTTGTGTTCCAGTTTTGGAAGTAAGTGTCGTTCTGGTTCGGTCTTGGATGTACCGGACCAGCTTCAATTTTAAGCATGCAGAATTGGAAATATCCGAAAACCCGTTCGTGCATTCTCAAAATTCACCGCGTCTTTACCGTTTCGACCAACGGAGATTAATTAAGCGTAGGACTAGATCTGGCTCACGAAGCTGTCAGCGTGACACACAGATCAGGTCTTGAGCGAGGATTTCGTCCAAATTCTGAGGCTGCAACGGGTCCTACCGGCGCAAACGAAAAAAGTGGACTGCTGATTTGAAGCCATTTCTGTCGAAACCTCGTTTAACTTGAGCCGGAACTGGCCGTAGAATGTGCCAAGATTGCGGATCTGTACGAGCGGATGAGAATGACTAGCACTTTTTCTTATTGCCGGTGCGGATCCCGAACGGGATCAAGTGACCTGTTTAGTACCGCGCAAAAGCATGTGTTGCATTACTATATCATGTCAGTCTCGAAGAGGGATACCAAGAGATTGGACACACCCTATCACAAGATCAAACAGCATTAGGTCTGTATAGGTGCGTCCGAGCCCATGTGTGAATTGTGACACCGACAAGGTGGACCTGTGATTAAAGGAAGATCACCGGGAAATATTCAAGCTATATACCCTTCCATGTGATCGCAATGTTTATAATTCCCTCCTATCCCAACAACTGGTGGAAAGTTATGCGAGAGGCGTGATCATTTGAGGCGAACTAGGGGATATGACATGATTGTTCAACGAGATTGATAGCTGACTTATTTCGACCACTTAGTCCCAGAGCCGAGTGCAACGATGACCTACCAAACTCAAACAAGCGGGAAGAGTTAAAGACAGAACAGATGGTGTAACTATTAACGAGCGTTCCAGATTGATACGGACCAAAAGGATTGGGACGAATACACCAAACGGATAGTCTTCGCCCTACGATCGAATGCGAGGAGATACTCCTTTTTATCTACAAATAGGATTCAATATCTACAATGGAGGGTGGTTAAGGTCCCTACAAATGGACCAGAAGATCGCGGGTTCGAGTCCCGCAGTGGACAATAATCCAAGGTCGGGTAGAGTCGGGGTTCAAGTGTAATGAAGAGGCCCTTACAGCACGCGCTTGACAGGGCATACACCTATACCGACTAAATGGGGAGATTATCTATTATCTCTACATTGGAGGGTGTAATTATCAAGTAACACGTACAAATTTCTCTTGTGTCTTTCTTTCAGTCGGACAAGAGACAGCCATAACACTTCTATGCCATGTGGCCAATCCAGATGCTTCTGTTTGATCGCTTACACGCTTGATTATCTGTTATCGCGCCATATGATAGCCCCCACCAGCGATGGGTGGGTGGATCGCACTCGATACGGGGTACATCCCACGATACGTACCAAAATCTGTTGGGGTTACGTTATCGAGATCTACGTCTGGTCCCGTTATACATCGATTGCCAAGTGATCTTTACTACGGCTCCATTCCTTCTTCACATGCAACAAACCTTGATCTAGCCAATTCTCAGGATCGTCATCATCTGATCCGGAGCACTTAAGTTGGGGCACTTTACTTGCACTCAAAATGAAGAAAAGTTTGACTTATTCGATCACCAGGTTCAAATCACAACAGATAATGATTTCGCTTTCTTATACGTACTGAGCAGATCCGAAAACAGCCAAAGTCCTCACACCCTTCTTTGTTTGCCGTGATATTTGGCAAACCGCTACCAAGACCCTCCATTCGGGTGTTTTCATAAAATTAAGCTAAAGCGCCAATCGGTCACTTGATACTTGCTAATCTGTCAAAACTAACGACCGAAAAAAAATCTTCACCAGGTCAATTGTCGTTGAGATTCGGGAGTATCAGCTTACGTTGCTGTTTCCTCAGGGTAATCTTAACCAACGCATTGCCAATCTCATCTCTCGGAGTAGGCAATTGTCAAGTTTTAGCTTCCCTCCAAAAACTAAATATGTAAGTTCCGCTCTAGATTATTGATAACGAAATGCTAGCTTTATTAATAATCTTTAGATTTTACTACATAAGGTCTTGTCCTGTGGATTTTCATTATCATTGCTGCTATTATTGAATGAATTCGATGGAAGAATATGGAAGGGGTGGTTTTCCTGTCCCAGTAACAATTGATTAAACTACAGCGACTGGTAAACGTCACTGTCCATACATTCCATCATGGTCGCAGCTACTATCACCAGCTTATTTGTACAAAAGATTGTGGGAAGTTGACACGAGTTGGGGGCGCGCGTGGACAATTTTTTTAAGATCAAGCTGGACATTCCTTGGTGTCGTAGGCGCGTGTAGGAAGGGCGCCCTGAGTGTAAGTTCAGGGTGCTGGAGCTGAGATCTTTTGTAGAGAATAGAAAGATAAAAAGTGTATTATTGTAATTAACGATTCAGTCCTAAACTTTAATCATAAATTCCATGCATATAAACGACTTTAAACCACTGCGATTTCGTCCAATGAAAAATGCTCATGGACGGCCATCTCAGCACCGGCCAAATACAGTACCAATCAATTACTACCGGTACCGACCAGTTTTTTTCAACATAATGATCACCGGCACTTTTCTCGCTTCAAAATGCTTTAGAATCGGAATAAAAGCAATAATATCCTTACCCTCACGATCCCCTTGTTTTAGCGTTATCTGATCCAGAATAAACCGGTCCTTAACGTCGACATGATCCCACTTTGCAAACCTGAGGCAACCCACTTCCAGTAGCTCATATAGCACGGCCTCATCGATGGAAAAAACCTCAATTAAGACTATCATACTTCAATCTTACCACGAAAATCCTTGGAGTTTGCCTCGCTTTGTTTTATACGCATATTATGACCGAGGTTTCCCCCTTAGGTTTTTCCCAGAAACTGTACTTTGCACTTGTAGAAAGATTCCAACGTTCACAGGTATCCAAAAACGATCCATAGCGTATTCGACGTTGTTGCTCTTACCAAGATGTCACCTGTGCACGACCAGCTTTCCAACACAGACGGTCTAATTATCTCCCTCTTTAACCACGTCAGGTACCAGGATCGGGATTAATCTGCATAACTCCGTACAACGCGTTGTTCATAATCTAGGGGCATTTTTGTAGTCCATACAGCATTTCTTTTCCACCAAAAAGTACGAACAAAGTCACGAAGCCTAGGTTTTTCTTCGGTCGCGATCAGACAGAGACCACTTTGTTCGCATATCTAAGGAACAGAATCAGAGCACCTAATCGATCTGTTTGAAGCAGCGGTATTGAATATTAATCAATTCATATTTGATACATAGAGTATATCAGCGATGTTTCCTTGCTTCGGTGATAAATTTTGGAGAAGGCAACGGTGAGGTCGACGATTAAAAATAATCTTCATTCCAGAGCCCATGATCAGGTGCATGCATCTCTGAGCCACGGGATGGACACCAATCAGCTGGTGGTATGGCGTTCCCTCTTCTCATTAATTTGACCCTACCACGGGAATGGAAGATCGTGGGTTCGAGTCCCGAAGTGGAAAAGAATCCGTGGTCTGGTAGAGTTGGGGTTAAGTGTAATGAAGAGGCCTTTACAGCAAGCGCTTGGAATGGCTTACACCTATCCCGATTAAATGGGGAGGATCTATAATATCAATTCCCATTAATTTTTCTTTTTTTCAGAAGTTTTTGATCCCGTATGACCATACGAGGTCTCTACTTTTTCGTGAGCTCGTTGGGATGATCACCATCGAATCCTTTCGCACGACGATTCCTTATTATTTTCGTCTCCGACACTTGGTTTAACTTGATCTACCGTTGTTTCCGTTTGATCCGCTGGAGGTAACACAGGTCCTATACCAAATTGTACGTGGCACGGTGTACCTTCCTCGCGAATTAAAAATTTGTGCGGGTGTCTTCCAGGAGGGTCAACCAACAAAAGCGTTTGATCTCTGACTCAACGTATAATTCACATTCGTGATCATTGGTTGCTTGGTAAGTAATGATGTGACATTCACGATAAACGGCATGAACTGATGCCGGAAACCAGGTTTTGGCCAGCCACATGCCAACGTCAGGCCGTCGTGCAGATAAGCAGTGTGCCGGCGATATTGTTGATATGTAGATACTCTGATCGACCTGCATTTCCAGTGATCGTCGGAGACCAGCTCGTATTTCGTGACCGTGCTTTTATTTACTTCGATTTCGTATACGGATGCGTACTTCCGCCTACTTGTGAGAGAAAAGGAATCTTTAGGAATTTAGCTAACTTTACAAAGCTCAGCCTGAGACTACAAAAAGAAAGAGAGTCTCGAAGGAAAATGTATCGAGACTACGTCAGGTAGGAATAATCACCCATGCGCAAGTCGATGCGTATTGGTCAGGAACGATAAATCCATTCATATAATTTTCCCACCATGAGTTAAAATGATACCGGCGAGGGTGACCTTCATTTTAATCCGGCCTTCAATGAGCTACGTGCTTTCGCCTATACACACACACACGCTTGCTTAACACCCAATTTACGAGCAATGGTTGAGTCAATGGTCGACACTTCAGCACCTAAGTCAAACAGTAGAGTCGCGTTTTTGTTGCTGAGATAGCCGATTGTCTTGACTTGCTTAAAACATTTCCCGGATACGTGGTATTTCCAACTCTTCATGCAGAGATCCGATTCCATCATCACCTCGGATAATTTATCAACATGTATATTCCTGATCAATCTTCAAGTCACATTCCTGATTCAGGGCCTTATAAATTAAGGCTAATCAAACCCTTTCTTAATATATGCATTAACACAGAGCCTAGAATGTTTTAATTGATCTAGACCCAGCCTGGCCAGCATCCTAGGGTTTAAGATTTTTGGGTTGGGTGGAAGCATTCCGGCGTGGCTATCAGGCTTGTACCGCTGGCAAATCAGATCGTAAAATTGCTCCATCTGACATTTTTCTGGCATTCTCTGCTTCATGAAGCTTCCCACAGGCACGACATATAAACATGCTCCTATCCACGGTATTTTCTTTCTTCTTGCACTTTGGCCATAACACACGTTTCTAACGATTACAATCATTGTCTCATCGACGAAGTACGTCAACATCCTCCGATGTGTTAACTCCCTGATCACCAACTTAAGATCATTTCATCGGTGGTCCGATATTATTACCAATGTGTTTACAACTCTTTGTCATTAGAAAATCTCTGAGCAAGCTTAGATTTTGCGGGATGATCCCACCAATCTACTGGGACTACGGGAATACGAGTCTGTGATTCAGGATAAGGTACGGAAATTCCTTATCATGAATCACAGACTTGTAAATGGCCATCAGCCTTCGCGGAGATTAATCGCTGATTCAAACATCTCTGGTATACACGGACGGATAACCGGCTGCCTTTTTGCTTATGCCACGTGCACGTTAAAATATTAACAAACTAGCTTATCGTCATCCCCTGCAACCCCGCTTAATATTTACGCTCCTACCGTATATCTGCCGATACGTCCGTACCTTTGACCAAGCTTCCTGGCCTTGGTGGTGTTGGGTGCGCCTCTTCTCCTTTGGATGTCTAATTATGTGACGGTAGATGCTCTCAGTCTTACGAGCGGAAAAGCTTTCCTGTATGACTACGTAGTCCCTACGTTCCGTTTTTTAGGTTCTTTATACTGGATCTAACTGATCTCATCTGTCCTGCTAGTCTCTACCACTCGGCGCACAGGCGTGATCCTACCAAGACAAGTGCCGGTCTTCGAGCTACGTTATCTCCAGTCATCCCACCTCCAATGATCGTGTCTTCTTTGAGGATCAATGACTTGTCTAACGTGTTTGTGATGCGTAGCAAGCTAGATTTACCAATCGCGTCAAGAGGTAGACACCCATCTCAACGAAGCGTGTTCTCGCATTGTAATGTGGCCTGCATCCCGTCAAGTTGGATATTCACCCAGTCAGGTAAGGTCAGTAATCCATGAAAAAGGACCAAGTTGATACATGCAGGCGTGATGATTCCATCCCTCCTGTCTGGCCTGTTGAGGTGTGCACTGTCGTTGCACAGTCTTCGATCTTCGTGTTGTCGTAATTACTGAAGACAACCAAACGAGTGTCCAGTATACGTTTGACGAATAAAGGCGAAGGTTCTAGAATGTAAACAATACGAGCTCAAGACGACCAAGAAGAGTGAGTGAAGACGCAGTTAGTATCCCTCGGGTGAATAACAGTTTAATCAATACTACTTTCCATTTTGCCGTCTACCGAACATTGTAGCCGGTGCGTAAACGCACGGTGCGGCTAGCGCACATAGGAAGACTTTCCTCAAGCGTCGATACGCCGCTACTTATCCGATACGCCCTAATGAAAGGTATTACCGTGATATTACTCTCTCGCTCGGGGCCAAGATTCCCCCAGTTTACCGTTAGCGTACGCTAACGCTTTAGCCTTAGGCTTTCCCTTAGTAGGGAGTAGCTAGGGGAGGTACTCCCCCGCTACGAAACTCACAGCACGCCCGACCGTCCCGGTCTGAACGCCTAGCTGGATTTAGTGTTAATTAGAAACTGATTTATTTAATATATAATTAGCCTAAATTAATAAACTAATGTAAACCCTATGTAATACTAAGTAGAACTTATTTAATTCGTACCTAGCCGAAATGTAATGTACACCACCTGTATATTAACACGTGGCAGGCTGCCACGCCTTCACCAAGGGCTCCAGACCTGATTGGCTAAAACAGCCAATAGGTCCGAACCTTTCGGACCGGCCAATACTTGACCTTAACCGCTGTGTATTTACATACATCAACGTAACTAAATGTAACCCTTTTACATCCTCCCCCATCAAGACCATTGCCACGAAATAGTCGATTTTAGTTGGAGACTCCAACTGCCACAACTCTGGCGTTAATTAACACCTCTATAGGTGGAGATCATTCTCCCCGAGAAGGGGATGTCATCTACTCGGACTCCGATATCTCGGAGGAGGAGGGACCTTTAAGATAGCTCCCCTAAGGATTACCGCTCTGACGACGCCGAAAGGCGACGTCAGCAGCCTAATTCTTCCCCAAAACGTGGGGAAAATGCGCTATCTCTCGCACCACCATTGGCAACTTCGAATGACAAATCCGAGTCGCCGAGGACGGCCATCACGTCCAGTAATTTGGACGAAGCTCAGAACCTTAATCGTGCCAAATCGGCACTATGGGCTGCATCACACGCCCCTAAACGAACTCCACGGGCGGAATATCGTTTTGGGGGCCTCGGGATTCCCAAAAGTGGGCTAAGAATGCGGTAATGAAGGGTTTAGGCTTCTATACCCCTGGTCTTGCGGCTGAACAGCCGCGTCAAATCGAATGCTGAAGCAACTCCGGGAAAAACAGCTCACGCAGAAGCATTTCACTTCCGCCTTATACCTAGAGTGCATCGGGAAACAGGCGAAGGGTGTATTTGTTGAGAACCTCCGCGAGGTTCCCTTCGTTTTCCTCCAGGAAGAGGATGCCGAAGAGGCAGAGCGCAAGTTCCGCGCTTGGGTGGAAGGGGAGAAACGTCTACCTAACTTTACAGAGCTGTACAACAGCTATGCCGAACGTGACGTTCGGTTGTAGAGGGCATTGCGCTTGGCGTTTGCGAAAGCCAAAGAGATGGATCAATTACCTTCCCCTTATCGCACGCGCTATGCTAGCGCCTGTGCCCTCAATGTGGTGCCGGAGCGCAGTGCAAGATCTGCATCTGCCTCCGGCGAACTCCCAACTACTGGGAGTGAAGGGGTTTCTTCCGCCCATTTGGTCGTCGAATCGCAGCGGGATTCTCCCGCTCGAATGCGTCAACGACGTCTCGGCAATCCTGCCGCAGGGGAGTCTCGGACTCCCACGAACTCCGTGAATGTGGGTAACCCTTCCACTTCACTAGATACTGGTTCTCACCCCGGCGATGGCGTCGCGCCATCAAACGCTCCACATGGTAATGTGGAACCCCCTCCGAATCGAGAACTGGGGGAGGTGCTCGCGAAATTGCGACGTGAGTTTCATGTGCGCTGTGATCGACACAGCCGTCGCACCATTAACTCCAGGATGGATTCGACGATGCCATGGGCGCGATTGACCACGTCGAGAAGCGGATTGACTCTATCTAGTCTGCCCTTGACGGCCTTCGCCGTTTTGAGGGAAAACTCGAAGCTTCCGTTGCGGAGATTCGTGGTCGAATTTTGACCCTGTCGGAGATGTTACTCTGCCCTTCCGTGCCTTACGTCTATCCGCCTTCGCAACCTCCTCCAAGAGGGGGCCCGCTTCCGGGTCTGGTATGGATTAAGCATACCTACATAGAAGGTTGGATGCGTACGCATCGCCTTCGGAATATACAAGGTATACGCCAAGTCCTTTCGGGCTAGCACCTTGAAAGGCTCCACAAACTTGGGGCGCAGTTTGTTCCGTAACACGTTAGAAACTGCATCTGTAGGAAGATTTTTAGAGTTTAATAAAACACTTTCTCCTACTTTAAACGCCTTTTTGTTAAGCCAACCCTTGCGGTAGGCCTGTTCCTTTTGCTTGTCTTGGCTTTCCGCCATGACCTCGCAAACGTGTCGTAAGACACTAAGGCGCGTCGATAAAAATTTATCTGTGCTTTCGCACAGATACAGGGCTGACATCGGGGAATCCCCCCCTTCAATCCCTGGGCCAAACACACGTGGCGTCAACGGAACCCTCGGATTCACTAATTCGTTCACGTAAAACGGGGTAAGCCCGTAGATGCATGAACCGAACTGTTTATGGCAAATTCGGACATAGGAAGCATCTCACTCCAACTCTTTGGAGAATCCGGACATAAACTCCGGAAATGTCCTCTACGACGTGATTAACGCGTTCCGTTTGTCCTTCCGTCTGCGGATGATCCGCAGTGGACATGAGAAACTTGGTGTCTAGCTCCTTAAACAACGCTCCCCAAAACTGTCCCGCAAAACGGGATCCCGATCCGATACAAGGGAATCAGGTAGACCATGCTGTCGAAAGACACGGTCTAGGAACACTTTCACTGTTCCTTTCCATAAAATGACTCTGGCACCGCCTCCAGGTGATTCATCTTGCTCAAACGGTCTACAAAGACCAAAATGCCGTTGTTACCGGCCTCATCTTTCGGAAAACCGAAGATAAAATCCATACTAATGGGTTTCCAACATTCCGTTGGAACGGGCAAGCTTGCCAAATGCGCTGCTGAATCTGCAGAGGGTTTGACCCTCTGACACGTCTCACAGGTGCGAATATACGCACCGACCCACTTATACATCTTGGGCCACCAATACAAAGCGCTTAAAGCACTGTAGGTCTTATCCCGACCTAAATGACCCCCGGTAGGGGCGTCATGTGCCTCAAAGAGGACTATGTACTTTAGTTCCTCATAATGAGGAACAACCACCCGCGGAGTGTCCTCCGCGCTCGTGCTATAATATAGCAAACCGTCACAGTACCTGTAACGGTGTAAACGAGCTTTAGCTCGACTTGACAGGGTAGGCTCAGACGAGCCAAGTCCCTTGTCTCCCTAAGCGCTGATAAGCGCCGTAAATCGTGCGTCTTTCCCATACGCCTGGCATATGAGTTCCACCGCAGACGAGGTGATGAATGTCGCGTGATCGAGCTCGTAATCGGGACGACGCGACAACGCGTCTGCAAGCACATTCTGCTTGTCAGATTTATACTTAACCTCAAAATTATACTCCGCAAAGAAGGAGATCCAACGGGCCATCCGTTGGGAGAGGTGAGGCGACTTCGTAGCTGTCCGTAAGGACGCGTGGTCAGTATAAACCACGAACGGCTTTGAGCCAAGTAGGTGAACCCTAAATTTGACAAGAGCATACTTCATTGCGCGTAGCTCCTTGTCATGAACGGGATAATTCCGTTCCGAAGCTTTAAGCTGCCTCGTCTCAAACGCAATTACGCGTTCCCTTCACGCATCGTCTGCTTGTAACAAAGCACATCCGATTGCGAAATCGGAGGCGTCGCAGACGACACTAAATGGTTTCCCAGATTCTGGGAAAGCAAGAACGGGAGCTTTTAACAAGCTACCCTTAACCGCTTCAAAAGCGTTTTGGTGTTCAGTTTCCCAACACTAATCAACATCCTTCTTAAGAAGGTCGGTCAATGGCTTCGCCATTTCAGCGTAGTTCTAGCTGTATTTGTGGAGATAATTGGCTAATCCAAGCCACTTCCGTAAATCTCTAAGATTTACAGGCGAAGGTCACTCCACAATGGCTTTCACCTTCGCGGGATCCGCCCGCACTCCATCCTTACCGATGAAGAATCCGAGGAAAGGAATTTTCTCAGCACCAAAGATACACTTGGATGCGTTTGAATATAACTTAAGCTCTCGCATACATTCGAGAACTGCTCGAAGGTGTATCAGATGCGTCTGAACATCAGACGAGTCGCCTTCCGCACGAATATGGACGAATATATCGTCGAAGTACGTCTGAGCGTACTTCCTATGAGGGCGGAAAAGTTGAGTCACCAAGCGATTAAAAGTCGCTGGTGCATTCGAAAGCCCTTGTGGCATAACAAGCCACTCCCACAGCATGCCACTAGGCGTGCTGACCGCTGTAATCGGAATATCGGATGCTCGCATGAGCACCTGATAATACCCGTCCACCAGATCTAAGGCACCGTACACAGTACAGTCCGCCATATTGTTCTGGAGGACATCCTTCCGAGGAATCGGAGTCTGCATGGGTACAGTAGCTGCATTCAGCTTATTGTACGCATGCACAATGCGCCACTTTCCGTTCGGTTTACGAACACAAAAAGTGGGAGATGAGTGGGGAGACTTACTCTCCCGTACCATCCCTGCCTCTTCTTTCCCCTTGAGGAATGCGTCGATGACGTCGCATTGCTCCTTGGGAAGAGGCCACTGACTAGTGACGCAGTATTTGGTTCCAGGAACCAAGTCGGTTTCATGTAGGACTCCCCGATCCGGTGGTAACCCCATCCGCTGGTTGTCACTAATGACATCTCCGAATTCCTTCAGTAAGGATGGTAAGGGTTCTCAGGATCCGCAAGGATCTTGTGACCGCTTCGGGTATTCAATGCCTGTTTGGTTTGCACCAAAACTGACTCGTCCATCGTGGATGGGGAGTTTAACTCCTCTTCCGGACGCAACACGACGATCTCGTCGAGTTCACCTGCTTTTACAGCAGTTCCAAACTCGTTGAAGGACATCTCCTCCAGCGACAACAGTTCGCCTACCCCAGGCAACCGTTCCATGCTTACGCCTTCCGTGACAACACCTGTCACACTATTCAGCATCCGATAGTACTGCTGACTACTGGCCTCGGGACTCATCCCGGGACCCAGATGAGGGGAGTCAGTTGCCCAATCTATTGGAAGCGCATTGCCTATCCACAGAGGTCTCTACCTCTACCACCGGTGACTCGCCGGTCTCACCTACAACGGCGTGGTCGGAATCAATTCCGACGTGCGATAGAGACGAACTACGGGTCTCTTCCCTTGGAAGCGCCTCGCGCTTAACCACAGGGGTCTCTACACCTACCACTGGAGTCGCAACTTTTTCGCCTAACACGGCGTGGTCGGAATCAATTCCGACCTGCAGAAGAGACGAACTTCGGGTCTCTTCTCTAAGCCCCTCGCGCTTAACCTCAGAGGAATCCACGTCTACCACAGGCGACTCACCAGTCTCGCCTATATCGGCGCGGGGATTAACCGCCGAATACCCCTCGTCAAGGAACACTTCCTTGACCTCATTGGGACTGATCATCTCAGACATCCCAATCTCTGGAATCTCACGCCAGAATCACTTTTGCGATCGAGAAAAGGTGGTTTCATGACTCGCCAATGCTTCACTCGATCGCGGGTGCGTTGAGCCAATCGACTTAGACTTCGATTCTATTCAAGGCTCGTGACGTTCCATCCTCTTCATGCCCAGAATGAGGTCATACCTCGAGTCCAAATCCAGGACTAGGCAACGCTCTAAGCCGTCGAAGTCTGAAAGCTTCAGCTTAAGGTCAATTGAGACCTTGGGTACAGAAACCTGTACGCCCGTCGCTAGACGGACCGTGACAACGTCACGAAAACGTGCCTCTAGGGCCTCGGCATACAGCCGACTCTTCTCTACAGAAGTTCGTCTGACATAATTTTCAGACGCTCCAGAGTCTATCAGGACTCTCCAAGGCTTATCAAAGCCTTTTCACCTCCGCAAGGACAACCAGAAAACCTGGCTGGTACTCCAACTCGGTGCTAGAAAGCACCGTTTCCCTCGGGGCTTTGTGCTGTCGGCCCCTACCCCGGGGTTTAACAGCACTGAGGGATCCCCCAGTAGGGCGCCCCGCACCTACTGGGAGCCGTCGTTTCCCGACGACTTGGGCGAGGGCTTTTTACCTACCCTCGTCCCCTTAAAGCGAGAGTCTCGCAGGGGGTTTCGCGGACATCTGTTCCGCAGATGATCCGCGCTTCCACACAAGAAGCATCTTAGCGGCCCACGCCGCTGCAACATTGCAAGAAGCTCCTCTTCGAAGCTCTGTGAGATATATTCAGAGTGACTCTGAGTGGAAAGTTTCTCCTCCGCTTCGACCTGACTAAGGTCCATGGGTTCAGCACCCACCTTTGAGGAACGAAAGTTCCTTTCGGCGTTAAACGTCATCTTAAAGCCTCCTCCATGGATTGGGGTCGGCATCGGAAGAGCTCCTAACGTGATGGCCCTTCTTTTAAGGCCACCCATGAACACGGGAATGGACACATCGTCCAAATACGCTTTCGCGTACATCCCTGCCAACAGGGTCTTTAGTTCGTGGACGTATGTCTCCAAGTCCCTAGAGCCCTGACGGCACCTCAAAAACGCAAGCTGATTCTGGAAAACCAGATCAGGCGTAGCGTACATGTCCATA
This sequence comes from Peronosclerospora sorghi, assembly GCA_026184515.1. NCBI lineage: Eukaryota > Oomycota > Peronosporomycetes > Peronosporales > Peronosporaceae > Peronosclerospora > Peronosclerospora sorghi. The sequence goes on from CM047584.1 coordinate 18,210,324, forward strand.
AGCTTTCACTTAAGGACTTCACAGCTCGGGGACACGTCCGTGACCGAATCCGGACACGTAAACGCCCATGTACGGGCTCGGACCGTAAGATGGGTTAATGCAAGTCCCACTTGCAAGTGATCCTCGATCACATTCGCTGTGGCGAAGGCCATTTCGACCTCTCAAAGCCACACATAAAGGTTATCACCTTTCTCACCGGTGAATTACGTCACCTAAAAGGATAACGGAGGGAGCACCCCCGTAGACGCGGAGTAACTTCCGCAAAAACTCGCCTCATGGGCGATGAGGGCGTTCACCCTCTCACGCACGGTATTAAGACCCTGCTCCAGAAAGGGGCGCATGCGATCCTGACCCAATATGGGTACCATCCTCTTAAAGGCTTCTTTTTGGACGGGGGTTAGTGCGCCCCACTCGTCCTGGTCCATCCTTTGCAGAGGATGCCGTCCACCAACACAGGTGTTGGATTGACTAAAGTGCTACCATTTTAGCCGGTGCGTAGACGCACGGTGCGGCTAGCGCACAGATGAAGATTTTACTTAAGCGGCGATACGCCGCTACTTATCCGATTCGCCCTAATGAAAGGTATTACCGTGATATTACTCTCTCGCTCGGGGCCAAGATTCCCCCAGTTTACCGTTAGCGTACGCTAACGCTTTAGCCTTAGGCTTTCCCTTAGTAGGGAGTAGCTAGGGGAGGTACTCCCCCGCTACGAAACTCACAGCACGCCCGACCGTCCCGGTCTGAACGCCTAGCTGGATTTAGTGTTAATTAGAAACTGATTTATTTAATATATAATTAGCCTAAATTAATAAACTAATGTAAACCCTATGTAATACTAAGTAGAACTTATTTAATTCGTACCTAGACGAAAATGTACTGTACACCATCTGTGTACCAACACGTGGCAGGCTGCCACGCCTTCACCAAGGGCTCCAGACCTGATTGGCTAAAACAGCCAATACGTCCGAACCTTTCGGACTGGCCAATACTTGACCTTAACCGTTGTGTATTTACATACACCAACGTAACTAAATGTAACCCCGTTACAAACATGACCAACTTCCTGAAGTAATGTGCGATGAAGTGATGTAAATAAATCTGCGATGTACTTTGCCATGGATACTCCCGAATTAGTCAATAACACACTCGGAGATTTGACTGCCACACCCAGATTGGCATAATACACTCTCAGATATTCTCTCAAGGGCGATGTTTGTGATGTATTACTGTAAGGACAGTGAGCAGTAAGAAAATGAAGTTCGTTATTGATAGAACAAGGGGAAAGCCTTGTTTGAACCCGGGATGCTGCTCTGAGGGAGGAAGATCAAGGTTAGTGACTGTCGGGGAGAACGGATGGATACAAAGAGGGAGAGCCTGATTTGTGTTCTGATCGGCTCGTTCTCGAATCAATCATCGACTTCGCTCATTAACTTTCTCTAGGGTGTGTTGTTAGAGTCGTACCACCTGCATCTGCCACCCCCTAGCATTCTAATTAAGACCTTTGGTGTATCAGATTGGGATCACCTCCTGTAAGCTAGATCGGGGACCTCAAACATACGTTAACTAGAACGGGGTCCATCTTCGCACTCTGTTTCTGACCCAAGATCTTTCTGAACGATCCGAATACAATCTCCGTTGATCCAATTGGTTAAATGTAGCTAGTCCAGGGTAGATCGGTGAAAAAGCACCTTGATCGATCTTGACATAACAGCCTCCAGTATACGTAACAATTCACCACCTTATCCACAATGCCATAACTGACTTTGTTTTGTTTGAGCGTTTGGCTTGTGAACGTTTCTGGAGTAGAAACTGTCATGATCTTGTACACAACCGGCAGATATCATCCAATTCTTTGCGTAGATGATCGCGAACACATAATTTACGGATCAAAATGTTTGAAAAAGAGGGGTCACAGCCACTACTTCAGTAAGCCGAATGCGACCTCTTTAATATTACGATCGGGAAGAACTCCGATAAGCCGATCGATAAAAAGATCAAATCGGTCGAGTTTCGTGCCGATCCGTTCTCGGGGTATATGATAACTTACTTATATTAGACCATACAAAAGGCAACAAAGATTACTGAATAAAATCTTCAATAAATCGGGTGTAATACTTTTAAACTTGCAAAATCGTTCCGAGTCTACCGGATTCGATCAATACGTTAGACAGGTAGTATTCCCTCATTCGGACTTCCAGTCAGGAATGATCGGCGGAATTCTGATCTAGTCGTAACCATCACATATATGTTTTATTTTCTTTTGATTCGATCGAATTAGCTCGGATGGTCCGTTGATATGGGTGAATTTGTCCAGTAACGCTCCTTCCGTGATCTTCGATCCGATCTGTTCCCGACTGGAAGGTGACGTCGGTTTGGTCCAAGCTCTCTCCCCATGCAATAGTGTACTCTAACATTGACTTCATGACCCAATCGTATAGAAACTTGTGCTGCACTGGATTTCGCTCGTGATCTGCTTGATTCTAGCTTAGAATTCTCCCGCAGTAATGATCCGTCCATTTCTATGGGCCCGGTAATTCCAGGTAAGGCAACAAACCACGCCGTTTGTTGTGATCTCAGACGTGTAATCCAATGATGCGGCCAATACAGTCTATTTCGGTAACTTTCAAAGTATGGCGCTATCTGACCCGACTCATTTCTTCACACTTGCCGATCTATCAATGTTTAGAACGAGCAGATCTTTATGACCAGTGACCGCCTGGATTTTTTTGCGCCATGGTGTCGGTCCGATCTTCGTTTACCTACTCTGCACTTGGTGTTATATCAGCCCAGGATTCCTCTTCGCCCCTAGCACAATCGTGATCAGATGTGTGGCATCTCAATCGGCACGATCGAATGGCTCCCTACGCCGTTTTTTCTGTCAGGATCGGCACATTGGTCAGTTCCAATGATCTTCGGGCAGCTTGGATCTTCAGCTAGATCCGATAGGGTCGGGGCTGTCCTCTTGGTAACGATCTTCGTCGGAGTCGAGCACTCTGTTTTCTCCACTAAATGTGAAGTATCCTCCTACGCCAACTCCTCCTCACTAACCAGATTGGCCGTCGCCTGATGCGCCCAAAAAAAGGGGGTTTTGTGACTTATACCAACCACATTCTCACCATAATACTTTCATACAAACTTGGTAAGTTCATCTGTTAAACACTGGTGATTTGATTTTGAGTGTAACGGGGCTGTCTGTTCCACAGTGTTCACAACGTAGAACACGGAGGAAGCTATCAGCGCTCGATAGCGCGATTGATTACCAAGCAGGTATTTCAAACGCTGAATATACTTGTTGCACCTACTTTTTAACTCTAATACCTAATAAAACCTAACGGTTTGGCAGTAATTGGTGGTAGGGAGAAAGCCCACCAATTCCAGCCAATCATAAATTCCAGAAACACAATGGTTACGCAGCGCCTTTTCAACCAATGGGGGGGGTTCACACCTAGCGTTTTAAGGTCAAAATACGATAACGAAATCAGCATGCTGATTTCGTTAACATCTTGCTGATTTGACTCGTAATTATAATCGTAAATCATGCTGTTCACACCCTGACGTACCCTGCTGCTTTCAATCGGGAAATACTGCTTATTTGACGTAAAACAAATATACCCTCGTGTTATGTAATAACTAATCTTACGGTTTTATTGATAAACCTAGCAAAAAACTGCGCCACAGGGACGCGATGCGTCGTTGGAATCGCTGATGATTGAGAGAATGAAGCAGCTTTGAAGGCCAAGGTACGTTGTTGTCGTCCAGATTTCGTGGGTGTGAGTGGCGGCCTTTTGGCGATTATTACTTGATATCGTAGAAACTTGAAGCCGAGTCCAAGGCAGAAAAAGTCACAGAAGAGAAGTCAAGTGAAGTACTCTCATGCGTTTCAGTGAAAGTATTTTTCAATCGCAGTAACCGAAATTACATATTCAACGCAGTGTGTTTATGTCGTTCGTTCTTACACACTAGCATCCACGTTTCCATATCCTCTGTTAACAAGTGCGTAACACGCGGCGCAAGTGTACTCTCTGATCTGACAATTTTGATCAGAGAGTGTGCGCGTGTTAATGTCAACTCGGTGCCCCCAACTCGACAATTTTGTGCAATTAGTTTATTAGTTTAAGATTGTTTAATACCGCTTCAAAATCCGGATTCTTTGGCTACTTGACGTGGTCCGCAGCGTCATTGCCTTCACATAATGTTCAATACTCTCCAATAACCGAGTTTCGTCTTCAGGTGACAAATTTCCACGCACTACAGCTACTATCTCTGCACGCTCATGTGCTTGTTGTAGCCGTCACGGCTCTATTTTTCGAGAATTTTAGCTCTTGCACGTGAGCGTCATGAAATAATTTAACAGCACGATTCTACCGGACTAGAACTGCATGTGCAACATCGTGACCTCCTCCACTTCATGCTTGCTCACTATTAATTTTAAGCAGTTGTGTCATATGCAAGTTCCTAATCACTGTCGACGCACGTGCATTTGTTCTTCCATGCTAGCAGTACACTGAGCATTGCGTTGCTGACTCTTGTACTTCAATACGTTCATGTCAAAAACGAAATTTGCTACAGCCTTCATACTACTTTCTGTCACAAGTAAACCATCCACACTTAATCCGAGCAAAGTAGTGTTTCCATTACTTTGTTTCACAAATTACACGTATCCGTTACACATGTGTGAAACTCAAATCCACCAGTACCTTCCACAAAAGTTCATGACGTAGCCTCCCTGTTTGTTTAATCCCATAGTAATTTCACTGCTGCTGCAGTGAAATGTACTCACGCGACTCTGCACCGACAAAGTTACTAGCTTTTCATCTGTTCGAACCATCTCTTGGGAAATCTGTAAGATATCAAATTTTTCTTCGGTCTTTGATTTCGAATACACGCTAGGAACATGCTCGTGCGTAGCATACTTTTGACATCGCCAGTATTACATTCATGTGATTTAAATCATGACTGAAAACGTAATCTTCACCAAGTATCTGCTTATCTCCACGTGCAACAAGACGAAAAGTCGACAATTCCATCATACTTCAAGTACGTCGTTTAGATCCATTTGGTGGAAACAGCGAGAAGTCTACTTGAACGTGATACTCTAGCTCCAGTGTGGCCAACGAAAGTAAAGCCGTCTTCAAATTCGCAGTTTTACCGGAATCCATTCGCTTCGTTTCTACTTTCAATCTGTTTGCAATGAACTAAACTTGCTCTTTTTCCTAGTCCATGTGATCCTCCGCCTAAAACGAGGAGGGTTTCAGTACTTCACACAATCAAGGAGATAACGCACTCTTGAAAGAAAATAAGACGAACCAATGCTATCTTTTGTCAGCTCGCATAGCAGATGCCGCTGCGCCACTACTTGCTCGTGCAGCTGCAAATCCCTCTTTATTGCGTAGCATGCTAGCATTCGCTTGTTTCACCTCGTGAATAGCCGCTTCGCGGTTGTGCATGACAGTATGTATTCAAGTACACGACAATTTAAGTTTTTGTCGGTACATAGAAGAGACTCCTCAGCGCGATACTGTGAGGGTGATAAAAATAGCGCATTATCCATTGGAAAAGTGATGCGGAAAGCGGGTATTTCGTTCTGCTGATTTTGAGGCAAGAATCCTGCTGATTTCGTTAAATTTAATGGACGAAATCAGCTACCTTTAGAGGTTGCTGATTTTGTTTAGATCCTGCTGATTTCACTTTTATTATAACGTTTATTTTACAAAATCAGCAGACCTAATCAGCAGCCAATTTTCCTAGGTGTGAACCCCCCTAATGTAAAGACGCCATTTGTGTTCTTATAAGGAACACAACCATAGTCGTTAGACCAACGACTTCCTATGTAGCAGGGGTGTGCGGTATTGGTACCGGTATCGCACTATACCGGTAAATACCGGTATTTTATACCGGTTTTCAATACCGTTACCGTATACCGTGGGCGGCAAAGTCGGTAGAGTTTAATCCGTACCACTACCGGCGCAACCAAAGTCGGTATCATCCCATACCTTTGGCGGGAAGTCGCGGTATCGTGACTGACGGTATTCACCGATTCTGGGAGCAGTCGGTAATACAAACCGGTATGCCTACCGATTTATATCTGTTGGAAGTTGACACGAGTTGGGGGAACGTGCAACTTACCGTAATGGCGGTTCAGACCGTTAGCGCCTGACCACCGTTGGGATGTAAGTTCTAATAAAGAAGCGCGCCCTACTTGATAAGAGTAGGGGCGCACGAGGACAGGATGTAATGTGACTTAATGGGTAAATGATATACTGAATATAAAATAGAATAGTACCTAGGAACCTAACCTAAAACTTAATAATAGATAAAATCCTAAAGTACCAAATATGCAATAAATGCAAATGTGGCAACAATGGTCGCGTACATTTGGGATTTGTATGCAGCCTAACACCAGGCTGCACACATGCGTAGCATAGCAAATTCCAACACTCCTTCCGCGAACATCGTGCCACTCCTTGTGCAAACCATCATTAGATTTAGCCCAGTCTAATTTTTTGCGTAAACGAGAGACACGCGCTGCACATAGTGGCTTCGTCAGCAGATCTGTGATCATGTCATCACTGGCCACGTGCCGCGGTCTCACCGCTTCGCGCTTGACGTATTCCTTCATAAACTTGAGCTTGACATCAACGTGCTTCGATGCTGAACCACTCGCTTCGTCCTCCAACTGCCGAATTGCTGCTTGATTGTCCATACGTAATAACATAGGCATCTCCACTTTAACTCCAATCTCTTCCAGCAACTCCTTCAAACCTAAAACTTCTTTTCCACCAACCGCGGCCGCAAAAAACTCCTCCTCCGCCGTTGATAACGCGACTGCACCTTGATTTCTGCACTTCCAACCAACAACCATGCCGTTCTGGAAAACCACGCAACCGCTCACACTCTTCCTGTCTGCCTTATCACCCGCAAAATCTGCATCCGTGTATCCTACCAACTGCAAACTGTCTTCGTTCCTCGCCTTACAATCCAAACGTAACTTGAGCTCATTCGATCCTTTCAGGTACCGTAATATCTTCTTAGCTAGTTTGTAGTCCGCCTGTGTTGGTGCGTGCATGCGTCTTGTAACACGATGTACTGCAAACGAAATGTCCGGTCTTGTGCACCTAGAAATCCGCAGTAAACTCCCAGCTATTGATTGAAACACTTTCTGCGTCGTCACACCTTCCACTACAGTCTTTGGCAAGAAATTATCATCTTCACCATCATCGTTAACATCCACAATCGGTAATTGTACGGGGTTAGCGTGCTCCATCTTGTACTTGACCAATAAATCGTCGATCATCTGCTCTTGATCCATGGTATAGCCAGTGTCTTGACTTCCACCAATACGTATCCCGAGAAACTTTTCTACCGGTCCGAGATCTTTTAACTCCAATATCTGCATCATCTCGAAAAACTTATCGACCAGCTGCACTGTCGTTCCTGTCACCAGTGAGTCATCGACGTAAGCTCAAACAATCACAATGCCTTCAACATCTCTTCGTGAAAATATGCACGTGTCCGTCATGCATTGCTCGAACTTCAAATCAATCAGCGTCTTACGCAGCAACTCATACCACATTCGTCCAGCTTGTTTTAATCCATATAGGTTCCTCTTCAAACGTAAAGCCAAACACTTAGTAGAATCCACTTCGAAACTTCTTAAAACTTCATCCTTGATCACCATGCCTTGAGGTATATTCAACAAAATATCGAAATCTTTCTCCGTATGCGCCTTCGCGTACGCGCTTGGAACATCTCCGTGCCGTGCCGGCACATTCCACACTTGAGCCATCACCAGCACTACCTTTACATTGCTAAGATCCATCACAGTGGAGAACGTAAAAATAAAATCCCGTCCGTAAACTTGCTTGTCTCCACGTGCCACGAGTCTCGCCTTGTACCTTTCTATAGTTCCATCTGCTTCGTCTTCGTCTTGTATACGAATTTTGTAGGTATAGCCTTCTTGTCTTGACACTTCACGACTTCCCAGGTATCCATATCCTGTAAAGCTTTTAATTCCGCTTCTTCAGCCTCCTTACACTTGCGTGCGTCATCTCGATTATGTGCTTCGTTGTAACTACTTGGGTCCTTCGAATATCTTGACTTGATTTTCACGTTATCCGGTCCCATCACCGCGTATACAGCCAACGCGTGTTCTTGCACACTTGTGCTCCCTTCAACTTCTTTTTTCACTTCAGTGACGGCTCCTTCCGTCCCAGACTTCTTCTTGGTCTTCTTACGATTTAGCGTGTCCTTATACGCCTTAAACTTTGCTGTTTCTTGTGTAGCTCGTTTCGGTTTTGCGCTATCCTTCCTTGGTGTATTCTGTACCTGTTCCACCGTATCATCGACGTGCTCTGTCACGCTCTTATCTCTTTCTTCCACAATATCTTCTCCTTGGTTTTTTTTCAGCATTCGTATCCGTTTCATCCAGTGCGGGATCATCACCTGCTAACGCTCGCGTTACTTGTTGACTTGCTCTTGTATCCAGCGTTTCAATCTGACTGATGTGTCTCGTAGTTGTGACAAGATTTGCCGCCGAAATGGACCCATGAACTTCCACAGTGAACAACAAATCTCCACGTAAACGAACTTCCATCTTGTCAGCTCGGTGTATGAAATTACATCCTTTTCCCATCAACTTGCTTAGCGAAATTAAATTCCCTCTACCTTCGGCGAATAATACACTTCCTGTAACTCCACCACGACATTCGGGTCATCAACACTTCGTAGTCGCACCTTTCCAACCTTGGTCACATGTATGTAGTTTCCATCCGGTAACTTCATCTTGATTCCATCAGCAATTGTTTTCACATCTTCTAATAGTCCTTCGTCACCGACAAGATGACGTCTCGCCCCGCTATCCAGAATCCATGCGTCGCCTTCTCCAAATCACTTGAATTCAGCACATTTTGCCACTCTGCGCTCGTCTCCGTAGTCACCAAACATACTCTTTCGCTGAAACATCTTGAGATACACGATAGGCTTGCTTTCGGTAGGATTATTGCGGCAATCCCGGCGAATGTGTCCTCTGCCACCGCAACAGTAGCACGTGATCGCCTTCCTAGTATCTTGTACCGCGTTCACGCTCACTCTTGGTCCTTTCCGGCTTCCGACGTGATCCATCTCGACTTCCTGTGCCCACGCCACCAGATCTTGCGCATGCATAATGTAATCAGTCCGCAACGGGTTATAACGTGCCATCATTGCATACTTCAGGCTCGGCATTGCGTACTTGACGAGATTCTCCACTATCAGCTTCTCGCTGGACTCGCTCTCGCGCTCCAACTCTGTCAGGTAAAGCAAATGCTCGTTCCATGAACGCCTTGGATCCTTTTCTAGTGCAAAGAGCTGCGCTGCCTGCTGGTGGTGTATGCGTGCCACATCTGCTCCATCACGAAGTGCAATGTCTGCGAAATCTGCCACCAAATGCCAATATTCGAACGAAAATACCTTGATGCCGCACCTTTTAGGTGCTCGCCAAGCTTGTTCACCTTGAGTTTCTCCGTCCACGTAAAGCCAGACGAAATTTCCGCTATCTCCATGGCTTCTACAAACAAATATGCCCAATCCTTGAAACCAGGTCCTAATCCGGGGTAAATCTCAACACCCGTAAAGTTCTGTACTGTTAACCTTGGAATCTTGATAGAGCGCGGCTGTGCGTCGTGATTCGCTTGATTTGCGGCCGACTGCCCATCTACTGGCACAACGCGAGGTGCTCCAGGTTGCCTGCGCGGCGGTTCCGCACGCGGCGCACCTCTTCTCTCAACGCCTTCATCCGATGAGAGGTGATCAATCGTGATCCGCCGCCCAAACGGCGCGAAATTCCTAATGCTTTCTTGGAATGGTGAATTCAAACCACCAACGGGTGTACTCTGCACCGTAGCCGGCGAAACCCTTCGCCCGAGGCCTTCCTGCCTCTCTTCTTCCATCTTCGTCAAGCGGTCGTTCATCTTACCTACTTGTATCAATAGCGCCTTCAGTGCGGTCTCCGAGTCGAGCATCTCGCCCTCGTCCATGATGAACAGACGCTAAAATAACCAATCTACTGCGACAGAAGCACAATCACCAGCGCAAACGTCGATCCACTTAAAATAACCACAACTTACTGCGACACCAGCGCAATCGTCAACGCAATAGTCGTATCCAGCAAACAAATCACTCCAATGTACCAGGAGTCCGTCCGATGTGTAATCGCCAACACTATCGGACCTGCCGAGTAATACCTTTAGTTGATTATGTCGATACGTGCCCCCGTGTCCCTTGGGCTCATAACCTGTTGGAAGTTGACACGAGTTGGGGGAACGTACAACTTACCGTAATGGTGGTTCAGACCGTCAGCGCCTGACCACCGTTGGGATGTAAGTTTCTAATAAAGAAGCTCGCCCTACTTGATCAGAGTAGGGGAGAACGAGGGCAGGATGTAATGTGACTTAATGGGTAAATGATATACTGAATATAAAATAGAATAGTACCTAAGAACCTAACCTAAAACTTAATAATAGATAAAATCCTAAAGTACCAAATATGCAATAAATGCAAATGTGGCAACAATGGTCGCGTACACTTGGGATTTGTATGCAGCCTAACACCAGGCTGCACACATGCGTAGCATAGCAAATTCCAACAATACCAATCTCGGTATTGTCGGTAGAGTCTGTGGCATCAAGTTGTCTACGAAACTTGTAATGGGGTGCCATTACATAATTGATATTCAAGTTAGAAGATCACAGTTAAATTTCAGACGCGTTGTCTGAAATTTAAATAAGAGATTATAAGTTATTATAGTCTACGAAGGAAAAGTCGATTCGGTATAAATACCGAATCTTGCAGGTTAACTAATAGTACAGTTAGTTGAATACTTGATATTATTATATTAGTTAGGTGATTACTATAATATTAGCCGCTAACCACCCATTAAATAAACACTCTTAATTTTGCGTTCTAAGCAACAAGTAAATATTTATATTTACTTTTTAGTATAGGATTAGTTGTCATCAACTAATCCTACCCCTCTTGTATTGCGCGCTTCCTCGCACAACGCAGTGTAAGCCCGTAACAGGATCAGTCCTGTTACACCTGGTAGCACTTTGTGGTCCGTCTTAACGACCACAGTTCCGTTCTGCTAGTCAACTAGAGGAGCGAAGATTAAGAGCCGCTCGTCATCATGTCTAGAGACATGACGCCTGCCGAGCGAGAGAGAACGCTGGAAGTGGTGAATAAACACTTCCCTCACTTCTCGTCGCGTAGTAAAGACGCGACGGTGGAAATGATTCGGTCTATGGGGACCGACATCATTACCTTCCTCCTGGGTAAGTCCCCGGAGGAAGTGGTAGAGGTGGTGAATCGCTTTAGGCGAAACCACCTAGAAAAGCCAGTACGGCCCGAGCTAGAGGCAGCGCGGACTGCAACTGCACCTGCAACGCATATCGTTGAAGTGGTAAAGGCGCGAGTACCGCCCTTTACCGGCGAAGGGGGCGAGCCCCTTCTTAGATGGTTCGCAGAGGTGGAAGATGCCATCTCTGCGCAAAATATTGTTGACGGACGTCAACAGGCGTACTTCGCCACAACATGTCTGGGCGGCAGAGCCAGGGCATGGGCGATGAGTCGCAGAGCCACTGATGACTCTGCGTTCCTGACTTATCAGGAATTAAAAGCTGAGATAAAGCTCAACTTTGAAGCTCCAGAAATGGAGCTAAGTAGTCGGCAGGAGTTCATGGAACTCCGGCAAGGTAAGCTTGACCTTCAATCTTACGCTCAGAAGACGCAATATTTGCTGTCAAATATTGTGTATGAGCCGGTGCCCCCTGCTATGCAGGTCACTGGCTTCATGAGGGTTTCAATGATGGTCCCGTCAAACAGAGTCTCTACCGGCACCCGCCAGAGACTCTAAGGGATACCATTGATATGAGCATCCGTGAGGAGTTCAGCATGCGATCAGCGTCATCGCATGCTAGGTACAGCCGAAGGGCTCAACAGCCCTTCGCTTTTGACATGCCGCAACAGCATGTCAACAAGCAGCAGTCGGGGAGACGAAGTTCACACTTCGTCTCAAGAAACAGCCACCCGCGCCAGAGCATGGGCGGTGGAGGTCCAGAGCCGATGGACCTATCAGTTGCGGTTGCTTCGAACACGAAGCAACCGAAATTTAAAAATATATTCGCTGCAATCGATGCGCGAAAATGGGGCATTTTGCCCATGAGTGTATGGCACCGCGTCCGGTGCCACGCAGTCAGCGTACGGAACCGTCCGCTTCACGGCGACACCAACAGGGACATCACCCTGTTGGTGCAAAAAACGTAAATCACCAGTAGGGGCGGGGAGCCCTACTGGGAATGTTATCCCACATGCCGACATAGGGCATGTGAGGGTAATAGCCCCAGACGGGACTATGTCCTGTCAAAAGGTGCAGGGTGATGGTAATCCTCTTATCACCCTGGAGGTTAAGCCGCACGGGAGCGATGTCCCCATGCGAGCTTTGTTTGACACAGGAGCGTCAAACAATTTCGTTAGAACTCAGAGTCTAACGCTGTTGAGCTTCGTGGAGGTAGAAACCCCACGAAGTATGTTGTCAGTCCGGTTAGCAACAGGTGCAACCGTGACTATTCCAAAGCGTGTGATTAAAAACACGCTTCGAGTTGAATGAACTGTAATTCGAGGATGAATTCATCGTCCTCGATTTAGATGACAAGTTCGATGTGATACTTGGAACCCCATGGATGTCTAAGTTTAGACCTTCGATCGACTGGGTTAACCTGTCGATCGACTGCGGCGGACCCACAGGATCTGATCACCCTGTAGTAATCCGGCTGTATCAGAAGATACAACCGCAGCGTCAGACAGTCTGGTGGATAGCGATGGCACCACCAGGTCTGTTCTGACACGATCAGCGGAAGGTACCTTCGCTGGTGAGAGTACAGAGGGACTACCACACGCAACAGAAGAGTCGTTGCGTGTTGGAGAGAAACATTCCACGGGTGATAAAGACCACCGTGAGAATGAAGTGATATCTACGGTGGGAAACACCCACCGTGAGAAAGAAATAGTATCCACAGTGGAAAACACCCACTGTGCGTATTCGTGAACGAATATCCACATTACAAGTGGAAAACATTGGGAAAGAGGTTACCAATGATCAAACCAAAGTTCAGCGCTTTGAAGCGCAGAGCTGGGAGTCGATTAAAGCGAACTCCCCATTTTATGAGGTACTTCGGGAATACGCTGACGTATTCCCAGAAGAAGTACCTAGCGAGCTCCCTAAGGATAAGGGAACTCGTCATGAAATTGACCTTGTGCCAGGCACGAAGTATTGTGTCACGCGGCAATGGCCGTTGCCGCGTGATCAAGTAAAAGCGATCGACGAGTTTTTCGAAGCTCGTCGTAAAGCAGGCCAAGTGCGGGAGTCTATCTCACCGCACTCTACCCCCACCTTTTGTGTGAAAAAGTCCACAGGTGGGTGGAGAATCGTTCACGCTTACAACAAGCTGAACGCAGCGACGGTACCGGCACAGACGCCGATACCGCGAAAAGATGTCATCATTGATGGCATGTGCGGGAGCACCATCTTTAGTGCTCTCGATCTAAGAGATGGATTTTATCAAATCCTAATGCGTGAGAAGGATATCCCTCTCACGGCGGTAAGCACCCCAAGCGGCATGCTTTGGGAGTGGATTGTTATGCCGCAGGGGCTTCGAAATGCCCCTGCTACGTTTAACAGATGCGTAACGCATCTATTACGCCCGGTGCGAGAATTCTCACCGAGTTATTTCGATGACGTGTTCATCCATAGTAAGGGTGAACACGATAAAAGCGATGTAGATGTCCATAGGGAACATCTACGTCGAGTGTTAGAGCTTATGCTTACGCATAAGCTCTATGCAAATCTGAAGAAGTGCACCTTTGGTGCACCTGAGATACCCGTTCTTGGATGCTTTGTGGGCAAGAACGGGGTGCATCCTGATCCAGAAAGATCAGGGTGATCGTTGAATGGCCTACGCCAAACAACGTTAAGGAACTTCGAAAGTTCCTTGGGTTGGCAACATATTTGCACAAGTATTCGTGCAACTATGCTGGGTTAATACGACCTCTTTCTCAATTACTTAAGAAAGATGTCGAATGGCATTGGGGTACCCAATGCCAATATGCTTTTGATGCAGTCAAGCAAAGCTTGACTGAAGCGCCTGTCTTGGCTATAGCCGATAACGAGCGTCCGTTCCACGTCGTTTGCGACGCGAGCGATTTCGCTATCGGCTGTGCTTTGATGCAGCGTGATCACGATGATCGTGATCGCGTAATCTGCTATCAATCGCGTCAGTTGCGCCCATCCGAGCGCAACTATCCAGTGCATGACAAGGAACTCCTTGCCACGAAGTATGCACTGGCCAAGTTTCGGATCTATCTCTTGGGAGATAGACCGTTTGTGTTTTACACGGACCATGCGTCGCTACTCACGGCCGTGAATTCACCACACATTTCTCAAAGAATGGCTCGATGGCTGTCATTCTTTGCTGAATACAACTTTACGGTTGAATACAAACCCGGAAAGTTGAACGTGATAGCGGATGCGTTATCACGAAGGCCCGATTACGAGACGAAACCGTCCGTAACCGAAGGTGCCACTGCAAACGCGATCCGTTGCACTGCTTTGTCGTCGTCAATTATACGACAAGTACGCGAGGCGTACAAAACAGACGAGGAGACACGTCTGTTGATTGATTACTTAAGTAATCAATCAAGTGAGAAGCGCGACGAACTCCCAGAGTTCTTCCGCGCTTGCGTGCATCGATATCGACTGCACGATGGTCTGCTTCTTTACAGAACAGACCAAAAAGATGAAAGTCGCATCGTCGTTCCAAACGACGATGATCTCAAACATAAAATTATGTTTGAGTATCATGATGCACCGATTTCGGGGAATCAAGGTCGAGAGAAGACATACGCTTCTCTCGCACGTGACTTTTACTGGCGAAACCAGTACAAGTGGGTACGGGAATACGTACGCGTTTGCGAGATTTGCCAGCGGGTTAAGCCTGCGCAGTCTGCACAGGCTCCGCTGCAATCTCTGCCGGTTCCGACAGAGTGTTGCAAGTCCATTTCAATGGACTTCGTATTCGGTCTTCCGCCCGACAATAGTCGGAAGACCGGAATAGTGGTCTTTGTAGACCGTTTCAGTAAGATGGTACATCTTACTGCAGTATCAGCGAACGTAACCGCCGCTCAAACAGCGCGTATATTCGTTGATACGGTATTCCGTTTGCACGGAATGCCGGAATACATTGTCTCGGATCGAGATCCGAGATTTACAGGACGTTTCTGGCAAGAAACGTTCTCATTGTTGGGAACCCAGTTGAAGATGTCAACTGCGGACCATCTGGAAACGGATGGGCAGACGGAACGGGTTAACCGTGTTCTCGAAGACATGTTGCGATCATACGCACATGTCTTTGAACAGTGGAGTGACTACCTGCCACTCACTGAATTCGCGATTAACAATTCGGTGCATGCTTCAACTAAGCATACACCGTTCTACGTGAGTGCCTTAAGGCATCCACGAACCCCAGCTTTACTTGGCGGTACGCCAAATCTAAGTGGGGGAGGGACCCGCTCAAATTTTGAGCGAGCCAATGCGCAAGTTGCGACTGCAACTTGTGAACAAAACGATGGCCCTTCTACTGAAAGTACAGTAGAAGCGGAAGCAGCTTCAATTGAAACTGAAGCTGCATACGATGAATATGTGTCTGCAGCAATGGCTGCAGACAACGAGGACAATGCACCTACTGCTGATAAAGCAGTAGATGAATTCGTATTACAGCGCCAAGCTGTAATACGCTATATAAAAGATGCACTTGCCTCTGCTTTTGATAAGCAGAAGCAAAATGCAGACAAACAAGGAAGGAAGAACAAAAACTCCTTTCTGAAAGGTGAATTGGTATTATTAAGTACTAACAATTTGCCTACACATGCAATAAGCAACTTCCCTACACGGAAGTTGCTTCCTAAGTACATTGGACCTTTCAAGGTCCAAGAGATTCGGGGGAATGCCTATACCTTAGACATTCCCACAGCAATGCGGCTTCACCCAACATTCTATGTTGGGCGGCTCAAGCCGTATCACTCGTCTTCGTCTTACGACGAGACACAGAACCACGGAAGATACTGTGCTTCTCCAAGTCTCCCAAAAGAGACTTGTAATAGGCTTCCGGCCGTTGATTAGCAGAGCGGAGAGTCATTACCTCCGCCTTCGACTGCTCAAGATCAGCCTTGTGCCGATCTAGCTCTTCCTTACAGCGGGAAAGCTCGATGTACAGAAGATCATTCTTCTGCTGAAGGTTAGTGTGCGCCCCGAAGATGTCGCGGACATCTTCGCGAAGAGAACGATATGTCTTCACAGAGTGAGACATATCGCTGCTCAAGGAGGAATAACCCTCCTCGAGCTTGCGGAGCGAAGAACCATGCTCCGCAACAACAACGGCGAGGGAATTCTCAACCTCCGCCTCCCCTGATCGATAATCACGGGAATAAGCGATACATTCTCGAGCGCTTGATCTCGAAGCGCTCGGTTCCTTCGAAGAAGGGGCAGCGTACCGAGTACTTGGTACGCTGGCTGGGATATCCCCAAGAGTTCGACTCTTGGGAGCCGATTGAGGTTCTGAGGGCCGACGCCCCAGACCTTTTGACTGAGTTTGAGAAGAAGTCTCAAACTCATAATGCAAAGTAGCATCAACAGTAGGTGTTGATGCATTCAGGGTATCAATTAAACCCTGAATTTAGGCGGGTACGGAAAAACCACCGTACCCCCTCAACTCCTCCTCTGACAGACGAGGAGCGCCCTGCGTACACCGCGGGCAAACGAGTCGAGAATGGACACCACACTTTAACCCTTCTTTGATGCAAGCATAATGGATGTATTCCATTTTGCCTGTTCGTGAGTGCTTTAAAAAGCGCTCGCGCATTACGTGAACTTTATTCGCGTAATTATCTGGGCTTTTGTTGTAGTTGTCAACAAAAGCATTCCAACTCTGAGTCAGGGCGTCTTTATCGTCCCTGTTCTTCCTTGACCCTTTCCGGCTCGAATAATATCGAACCTGTAAAAAGAGGTCAATAAAGTACAGACGTCTATCGTCTGTACTTCGATCGAATCGACGTGACTGGATGTCTTCGCAGTCATCCAGCACGTTGATATCGAACAACGCATACTGGCAGTCCCGTTTACGGTGACTGCCACTGTTGGGGGCATTGGCCCAGCCAGGGGTCCAAAACCCCACTCTGTACGGAACATGTGGTTCCGTACGATGATACGCTTTAGAAGCGGCAGGCGCCGCTTCTGTTCGAGCTCTTTTAGCAGGCGGAGCACCGCCTGCTTCAACACCACGCGCCGGGGTTAAATCACCCCGACGTGGAGACGTACTTGGTCCAGGTGGAATTCTGCGTTCCCGCAACCACCTGTGATGATCATTGTCGCTGTCATAGCAGACAGCGACACCAGAGTCGTCATCGCTGTTAGGAGATGAGCACCTAGCGAATTTCGACTCGCTAGATCCTTTCGTGGGGACAGCTGTGCCCCGATCACTTTGTTCGGAGTCAGAACTGTATCCGAACATGGAAGAACCCTTCCTGGCAACATTCCATTCGGAAGTTGCCATCGTGCGAGATGTTGCATTAGCAACATCTCCCTGTTTCCTGCCAGATGCCGCCTTAGCAGCATCTGTGGTCGAAGACGGTACGTCTTCCGACCTTTGCGTAGTTGACGCTGCTAATGCAGCGTCACTGTTGTCACTCAACACCTCAGCACCTAGTGCTGAGGCGGAGGAAGAAGCTCCTTCAATGTTTTCAGCAGCGCTCGTTAGAGCGCCGCCGCGTGCCTTGACCATCGAGTCGATGGTCAATCGGTTGGTAAATGAGAACGACCAACAAGTGCCACCCATGATTGGCCAAAATAAGAATTATTATTGGCCAACCACCTTAAGTGGGGGGTGATGTAATGGGGTGCCATTACATAATTGATATTCAAGTTAGAATATCACAGTTTAATTTCAGACGCATTGTCTGAAATTTAAATAAGAGATTGTAAGTTATTATAATCTACGAAGGAAAAGTCGATTCGGCATAAATACCGAATCTTGCAGGTTAACTAATAGTACAGTTAGTTGAATATATGATATTATTATATTAATTAGTTAGTTACTATACTATTAGCCTCTAAACCACCCATTAAATAAACACTCTTAATTTTGCGTTCTTAGACCTAAGTAAATATTTATATTTACTTCTAGTATAGGATTAGTTGTTATCAACTAATCCTGCCCTATTGCATTGCGCGCTTCCTCGCAATTACAGTGTGAGCCTGTAACAGGATCAGTCCTGTTACATAACTGGTACGAACTGATAAGCAGCGACGGTGACGAAAAGAAGAAGAAGCAACTATGACTAATTCACGAGGACCTCTGATTATCTAGTAGGATGATCCAGAAATTTTTAAGACAAAATGTTAACAGCACCTTCGGTGGTTCTTGATCTCTAAAGTAAGCCTGATATGTAACTAAGGAGCATTCATACGAAACACAGTTTCAAGCTGCACCAGCAGCCCACATGATGATGATGATCATAATAGATGGAATCATCAATAGTGAATGCTTTTGTAATTGTTGGTGCAACAGCAAGCAACATTGAACATCAACACGCAGCTCGTAAATGATAACGGACGATAATACCAGTTTTGATACCGGTATCCGACCGAGATTCGGTTTCCCGTCTACCCTACCGAACCGCCAGCAAATACCGGTATCATACCGATACCAATACCGTTGTGGACAAAGTCGGTATCACTTTCGGTATACCGATACCGATGAGTTAAATGTCGGTATCAACTACCATACCGACAGGGAGTATTTCGGTACCGGAGCCGGAGTACCGTACCAGTCACTACCAATGTCGGTGATGACCTCTTCCCTACCGTACCGACGGCCGGGACCAATACCGCACACCCCTGCTATGTAATAGCAGGAGCCCACTCCATCACCTCCCTCTAAAAGAACTGGCAGGCACAAAAGCAGGGAACATCCGCCGCGGCCCCAAGGACCAATGCGCCCGTTTCGACTGGCACTACGGCGACTGTGCCAACGCCAGCGTCTTTGACCACTCGAGCGACCACAACACAAACCAAGAGCACGCCGCCGATCGCGTCGGCAGCTTCGACAGCACACTACGAACAGTGTTGACGCGCTCGGAAGACATGGCAAGACAAGCAACTGTCGTGGCAAGTGTGCCGGCGGCGACTCAAGCGACGGGTGCAGCGCCGGCGCCCACCAGTCCAAGATGACTCGCGTTCCCAAGAAGTAGCGCACGGACGTGAGGCGGAGCCGTGGCTACGGCTTTAAGTGTACGGCCGCAAGCGCGCGCAGATCACGGGGGCATCACGGACCCGGAGAGAGGTGACACCGTTGCAAAACCCGTACAACGTGTCAAAAGCCGAGATCCGACGGGTGGTTCACCCCCGTTGTAGGGGCAGGTCGTGGCAAGCCCGCAACGGGAAGACCAACCAGTTTTCAGCGCGTCATGGACCACCTTCAGTCGACAATGGAACACGCGCAACATCGGTGCCTTTCTGTGACCATCCATCACGAACGAAAACGTCGTTGCGATTCAGTTGGAAGCTTGCGCACGTCGAGCGCTGCTGGAACGAAGGTCGAATTGGCATTGTCGATGGGTTTGAAGGCTGCCAACCATGTGGCTAGCGAGTACCGGCCAAGCCAGTCAGATTGAGATGCCAAAGTTCGGACTCGGCGCTTGTCATTAGGTTTTTCGGGAAGGAATCGGTCGCTACCGACGGGCTGTGAACCAAGTCGAGTCACGCGCTACGCGCGACAGCGCGCGCTCATCATCGCGGACCAGATCCGGCCCATCTTCACACAGAGTATCCAAATCAATCCAGGAATCCATGTGGGCCGGATCCCCGAGCCAGTGGGAGAAGTAGCATCGCGTCCCTTCCGACCTCGACACTCCTACTCGACTGACTATCAGGAACGTGGATGGAATCGCGATCGCGGTGACCAGCGATATAATCAACGACCCAGCGGCGACTACCCTCCAATCGATCAGGGGAGGCGGACCATCGCCAACGAACGGATCCGTCATACGGATACCAGCATCAGTCCCGGAAGCGCTTCCGAGACTTGACTTTCTTGTTCGCGATGCGGCGCAGATCGCTGAAGAGGCGAGAGGCGATTCGATCGACAACCGAGACGTTTGCACTCGACGGAGCGAGTTATCGCTTGTGCGAGCTGGAGAACCGACATGCGGCTCTGTCATCTTCTCACGAAGCTTTTCGGGAGCTGCGGGGTTACTTTGGTTTCAGCCTTCGCAGGGACCACCGCAGAAGAGGCCTCGTCGGCGCTACGATCGCCGGCCCGAGACCAGGGCCAAGATGAAGAGAAGTTGGAGGATCCTCCCACGACATGTTGACCATCCGATCTTCCTCGCTCGCCGCGGGAACCTCCGGCAGCAGGTACCGCTTACAGGCGGCCCAAACGACCAATAAAGCTTGGAATGAATGTGGTAGATCCCAAGTTGCTGACCGATGGAATCGGCAGCTTTTGCGTCTAGAGCAAACCGCGTTCGCCAAGACTGAATATGTCGGTGTTCTTTCTTCCATGCTTGTCCCCTTGTTCGTTCGGAAGATTAACAGCGTGCGCGAGTGCGTCGCGCACAATCCGAATCATACTTTGTCGCTGTACTTTGCTTCACCGCTCTGCATTTGCGTCACGTTCGCGTCGTCTCCATTTCGTGATCGTAGACTCGATCACCCTCATTAGAATGAATAGTTCTTGATCGGAAAGCCAATCAATTTTGCCGTGATCACCAAGTGAAGCGCGTGCATCCGCTTCCATGTCGAAGTCACCGAGAGAGCATCATCGTGAGCAGTATGATCTCCATCAAGGTTGTCCGTAATATTAACGTAAGCGGCGGGACACACCGTCGCGGAGGGATCACCGATTTCCATGGACTTATTCAGAGATGCGTCGGTTTTATCGATCGCAGAGGGACTCGAAGGTGCTCGCACACAGGGAATCCCGTTTGAGGCATGTTCCGGACGCTTGGACCGCCGAGTCGGTCGGTGTCCCTCCCCCACTTGAACTAGAGCCACCCAGCCCGGACAGGAGCGTCGCGGGTACGCGAGGGTGGCGCGCATACTTAATATAAAACGTGGAAGAGCCCGACGACGCGTGCTCTGAATTGTTCAGCGCAAACCCGCCAAGGGGAAGGAAGGAACTCCATGAGCGGCCGAATGCGGTGTCATAACTGCGCAAAACATCTTCGAGGACACGGTTGACCCGTTCCATTTGGCCATCCGATTCCGGATGGGCAGCGGTCGACATCTGGAGGCGAGTGCCGGGCAATACAAACCATTTGCGCCAAAACAGTGACGTGCACCGCAGGTTGCGGTCACGGATACTGGTCTCTGGCAACCAACGAAGCGGAGCTTGCGTGGCCGATGACGGCTTCATCCATGTTGCCATGTTTCGCATAGACGAACCTACTTGCGTACCCACTTGTATTGGTGCGACCAAGAGTAATCGCGTGAAAGCGCCGCGACGGTCTTCTCGCGGCCAAGATGCCCACCCGTTGGAGCATCACGATATTCAAATCTCACGCGAGAACGCAGATCATGGTTGGTAAGCACCACGCGACACGGGGTGTGTCGAATTGGTCCATACTATACTAAAGCCAATTGGCACGAACATGATACTGGACGGATCGGAAACATACTAGAATCATTCCGAATATTGCTTGTCGTGCTCGTACGAGCGGATGGCTTCATCGCGGATGGGGGAACTGGCGTTTACCGCACCAGCACGGCATTCTTCCGCAACACATTCGAGGCATTTAATGTGCGGCCCATCGTCCTCGGGCGCGTAGGGGTCGTCATCCGGTCGCCGAGATAGTGCAACGGCGAGGATGTTGGACGTGTCGGGCTTAGGAAAGACGACGAAATGATAGTCGTCGAAAATGAAAACCAACAGGCGATCCGCTGCGACATATGCGGAGACGTGGTCGCTGTTCTCCGTGCCGCGTGATCTGTGGAGATACCAAATTTTCGCTTCGCCAAGTAAATAGACGCGTAGCTTGACGAGGGCGACCTTCATCGCAAGGCGTTCCTTGTCGTGGACCGAATCCTTTCGCTCCGATGGCTTGCGTTGCCGAGAACGATACCTAAGAACACGTTCTTGGCATTCCAAGTCATGTTGCATTCGAGCGCAGCCGATAGCGTCATCGCTGGCGTCGCAAAAGACGTGAAAGGGGCGGCCGTGATTCGGTAGCGCGAGCAACGGAGCTTCCGACAGTGAGCGCTTGGTAGCATCAAAGGCCGATGGATGTTCTTCTGACCCGATCCACGCTGTGGCCTGCTTCAATAGCTGGGAGAGTGGTTGGACCACGTCGGCGCGTCATTTTTTGTATCCTTATGGAGATAAGTAGCAAGACCCAGCCACTGTCGCAATTGTTTCGGGTTGACAGGAACCGACCACGATCTGCGCGAACTCCATTGCGCCCAACAAAACAACCGAGGACTGGAATTTCCGGGGCGAAGAAAATACGTTTCTTGAGATTGGCAAAGAGCTGATTCTCTCGCATCACCTGGAAAACCTCACGCAAATGACCGAGATGCACCTGTTAAATAAAATGCAGCGCTGGATGAAGCCATCAAGCCATTTAAAGTTGTTGACATCTTCGCACAAGACCAAAAAATAGGGATACTCAATGTTTGTGTATTTGTGTCAGACTGTAATTTAGTTATAGTGAAATAAATATTACTTTTGCATTTTCTTTCTCTTTGCGACAAGGCGCTTTTTCTTACCGTTGTTTCTTGGCATCACGCATCCTCGCGCATAAAGTGTGCAACTTACCCGATTACCAACTATCGCATTAACATACAAGACTGTGGTTGTGACGACTGCTAAATAGCTGTGTGGATATTATCGATTATATTGACTTTATCTCGTGGAAGAACGATTGACTAAGTGGAAGTTTACGTTTGGAGTGAAAGGACGTCTAACTAAGTGAAAGTTTGCGTATCAAGTGGTCAATTATCGTTTATTGGTATGGAAGAGAACCCAAGCGCTCAACAGCACCTCGTGGTCGGTCTTCCCGGCGTCGGCACGACTGTGAACAAAAATGTAGTTGAAATAACTCGGCGAAAAGTTGCGCAATGGACGCAACGCATGGGATACCATGCGATTGAACGTCGCGGAGGCGTTTCTAAATCCCCCGTGGGATCACTAGCCACTCCCAGAGCATTCCGCTTGGGGTGCTGACGGCACTGAGGAGAATATCCCCTTCATGCATAAGGATCTGGTAGAAGCCATCCATCAGATCGATGGCGCCGAAGCAAGAGGACCCGGACATAGAGTCCAATATCATTTCCTTCCGAGAGATTGCAGTCTGGCCGGAAAGGTGGAGTCGTTCAGCTTATTATAAGCATGAACAAACCGCACCCACGAGTTGCCTTCTTAACACTGAAGGTCGGACTTGAGTGTGGCGATGAACACTCGTGCACGTGCCCCGCCCTGCGGCGAGACTCACTCAAAGAAGGCGTCGTTCGCCTCCACTTGTTCCCGTCGAAGGGGCCAATGACGTGTAACACAATACCTGGTGCTGGGGGCGAGATCAATCTCGTGCCCAATTCGGCGATCCGGAGATAATTTCGCCGGTACTAAATCCGAGAAAACATCATGGAGCTCCATGACGAGGGGATAGACCGGATTTCCGGACTTCTTGAGCGCTTCCAAGGACTGCTATCCGACTTCGACATCCACAGTAGACGTCACGGAAACGGTCTCGTCCCGTGCCACAATCACGCACACTCGGTCGATCTCGCGCTGCTTGATATCATAGAGGAATGGCTTGAACGTCATTTCCGGCAGCTTGAGCGCGTTGTCCGCAGCAGCAGGTGTGGTGGAATCAAGTTCAAATTCGAACACCGAAGTGTCCTGAACCCGATCACAATCGTGCCGAGCCGACCAACTTACGTGGGGGGGGGGGTTCCCCGCGAACCTTCGCCTAAGCTCCGATCGGATGACCTATCAGTACTGTAGGACGCCTGGTCTGATTTTCGTTCACGCTTCTCACCTCACCGTTCGTGTAACGGGGTTACATTCGGGTAACACTGAGTGTTGGTGTACATGAGTACACCACGGTTGAGGTCAGTATTGGCCGGGTTGAAAAGTTTCGAACCTTTGGTTATTTTAACCAATCAGGGCATGGGCCCTTGGTGTGGTGGTGTGTCAGCCATCCACGTGTCAGTACACAGGTGTGTACACTACATTTTAGCTAGGTACGAATTAGTAATATTCTACTTAGTGTTACATATAGTTTATATTAGTTTAAATAATTACATATTAAATATATTCAGTTTACATTTCACTCTATCTTACAGCCGCACGAACTCGACCGGTCGTGCGTGTAGTGATGCCGTAGCGTAAGGGGAGCCCTCCCCTTAGCTACACCCTTAGTAAGGGAGCCTTGCCGTTAAGGCACTAGCAAAGGCTACAGTAAACTAACCCGGGAATCTTGGCCCCGAGTAGGAGAGCTCTCTCCTACTAAGCCCTTATTAAGGGCGTATCGGCTAAGTAGCGGCGAACGCCGCTTTAAGGAAAGTCTTCCTCTGTGCGCTAGTCGCACCGTGCGTATACGCACCGGCTAGAGTTTGTACCCATTGGTTTGGGTGGCTACACACTCGGTGGACCGTCGCGCGGTATAGACTTGTGGGGATCTATATGTAGCGATACACTTCTGGGGAAGGGTGTATCTAGGGCGGATATCGTCACCCTAAACAAGAAAATGTCCACAATATACTTAATTCCAATATACTGTCCAGGGGATATCGCGTATAGCCGATCGTAGAGCCGAACTAGAACGAGAGATCGATAAATCAATCAAGAACAACCAAACAAACGTATCCAAAGCTTGGGGTTCCACTAACGAGATCTCCACGTAAACCTTTCCAATTTAGTATAATAACACGTTCCAAACGTGTGCGTCTTGAAGTGAGTGCTGTGCTAAGTACGCGTTCCCGTCGAGGGACTTCCGGCGGGCCAAGTGCGTCTGTAACGCGTCCTGGACGGGCAATTTGAGCTGAAGGGGACCCTATTAACCCCCCCCTATCCCAAAGTTCCGCGGCAGGCGGAGGCGACTTTTGCGTAAACGAAAGAAAAACGAACACTATATTTAATATCCAGTTAAAAACCTAATATGTAAACTACATGAAACATCGTGTGACTTACCTAAAACTGTGTACTTGATACTTCTGCCACAGGATTAGCTCCAAATACCCTTCCATTTTAACCAACCCGATCTCTCCAAACCGATCGGCGATATACCGGTATGAACCGACCATATAATTTCTTCTTCACTTCACCACACAGGCGGGGACTCTAATCGGAGTCGCTTCATCGGCGACTCACCCTCAAAGTAGTACAGATAACCAACTTCTCCAAACGTGGTGACGGAAGCTTCGGCACCATCTGGGAGATGCCCATGGCGTAATTCTTGGTACGCAGCGCCTGTCTCATCGGTGGCCGGTGTAAATTCGTCGCGGTCTGGTTCTACCGCGACAAACTCTCTAGCGACGAGCCTTCAGTGCTCGAGATCTCTACACTGACGTGCCGCTTGGCGCGGGTGCGTCGCTTCTTACTAGAGCGCGGTTTCTCCCGCACCGGCGCGATGCCACTTGAGTGTCTCTTGTCCCGACACGTATCTCCTGTTCGGGATTCGCCACCGATTAGTGTTCTGGATATTCCGGAACTGTACTCGCTTCAACCGCGAGATTCTTCGCGTTGGCAGGGCCATCGCAAACTTAAGCAATAAAATAAATATTGCGTCACTAGCGCTCCCGTCGACAAATTCATACACCGCGCCGTGTCAATGGAGGCGTGGGAGCACTAAGCGTCGTCAACTGTGTTGACTGAATTGAGATATCAATTCACCCAATCTATCTCTGGTCTATGGCGCATGATCCATGTCATTCCCAAGATGAAATCAAACCTTCTGTCCATCTCGATTGCGAGGAAAACATCTTCGCCCTGGAAACCGTCCAGAGCATACTTCAGTGATACCGATCGCTTCGGTATCTCGCGGGACTTGCCGTTGGCAAACCGTAAAACAATCTTCGAATTATTGTCTTCAAATTTAATGCCTGTACAAGATTCAAGGCAACTAGAGAGAACGAAGTTATTCGTCGCGCCTGGGTCAAGCAGGGCGTTCAATGGTCTCCCAGACCATCGACATTGACTCTATGATCCGTATCGATGCGCCAGCATGACTGGTGGATTTAAAGCACGAAATGATCGTGCTGGAGCCGGACCACTTCTACATCGAGCGCTCGGTTGCGGCGAGTAGGAAGCACAGCTCCCACTGGTCCCTTCCAGTAGTTCCTTTTGAATGTTGCTCGCCGCGATTTCCGCGTGGTGCGGGGGCGGCGGCCCTACAGTCGCAGGCGATGTGGCCGCGACGCTGGCAGCGGTGACAGACCCGCATGTTGCGAGGGCGACCGCGAGTGTAGGGGTCTTGACTCACAGCGACAGACGCAGTTAGAACCGCGTCGTCACTAGCTTGAGTGACTGACACATCCATCGGTTCAGCCCTTTTTTTATCGCTTGGACGATAACAGAAGCCCAACCGGACCTGCTTGGCATTGAAGTTCTCGCGTAGAGCAATGGAGAAAGCTTATTCTAGTGTCCCGGGATACTCCCGGATAATTTGGCTCTTCACTGGCCATCCTTCAGGCCGGTCATGATAGCCGTCACTTTCGTTGCCATATCCATTGGCAACCCTACTATACATGATGCGGTATAGCGCATCTTCTCGATGTACTCATGTAAGCCCATTTTTATTGCCTTGCCACATGTGCAGAAACTCCGCACGCAAACGGAACTCGTTCTGAGGCTGTTCGAAGGTATTTTGGAGCTCTAACTTGAGCTATGAAATATCCCGTAAACATGATGGGTCGGCCATTCGCCGCCCGAAAGCCCAAGTTCTTGCTCTTCCCGACAATTTGGACTTCATGAAGGTGACTTGAACTTGGTTGTCGACCAATTTCCTGGCGGAGATCGCAATGTCGATCTCGGTGAACAAGTGCCACAGGGGATCGCGTTTATTCCCTTCACGTCAATCTGGATTGGTGGAACCTTCGAAACCGAAGGTGGAGGCACGCGAGTCGATTGAGCTTTCGCGCGCGCCTCCTCCATCTCACGCTTCATGAAATTATGGGCGTCCAAGCGGTGGGCTTCGGGATTCCCGGAGCGGAGTGAGGTGATGACCACCGACATCGGTCGTGTGGTGAATTGGAGTCTATTTATGACATGAAGAAGATGATTTGCGGCTGTTATTACTCCATGGTATATTCTTCACGCCAAGATCCTTAATACTAGTGCGATGTTGCGTTTCAAAGCTGAAAATATCGGTGGACAGCTTCTTCTCCCATATTCAATGATTATAAGCGACAAAGATCGTGTTGAACACTCATCATGAGTGCCAAGCGGTACGGCTCGCGCTTCACAGCGTCTCATCAAATTCTTGAACCTTCATCATGCGAATAACGTGAAAATTATGGCTTGAGCGACCCGAACGAAGAAAATATTGAGTCGAATAGTGTGGGGAGCCGAGGGCGCACGACTTTTCGTTGCCTTTATCATCGCGATTGGACCCGCCGTTGTGCTTAGAAGATGCGCCTGTGTCTTGGCTTTCTTTAGAGGTGCTGATGGTATCTTTTCATAGTATGGTTCGCTTGTTACGTCCCGCGCCCTAGCGCGCCTCGCCGCGATTGACGCTTCCGATTGAGTATCTTGTTAAATAATTGAATTGAGGAGGAACAATTTCGGGCAATCAGAAGCGACCTTGGGCGGCCATCTCGCGACTGAATGAATTGGAGTGGTATGAATTTTGTGTTTTGGATGAAGATTTTCAGCCAATCAGAAGTGACTTTGGGCGGCCGTCTCGCAACCAATCGGATTAAGAAGGGTTTTCGAAGTAACTGTCAAGTATTATAGTCAGCGCTGAAGTAACCAAGAAGTAGTAACAGAAGTGTTTGACTTGAGTATAGGATTTGGTAATACTTAATAGATTCGAATTTCCCTTGAACAGCAACAGTCTCTGGAGGCCTCCTAGAAATCCTTCTTCACAGTTCTTATACAAAAACCAAGTCTAATTCAAGAAAGTTGTTAAGTGAGAACCTAAGCAAGAGAAGCAGCGGCATTTTGAAGCTAGCCGGAGTTGGGAGCAGCCTGTAACTATTTTGGAAGTGTGTTCCTAGTGTGTTTGGTTAACTTGTGGTTCGGGCGGTAGTATTAAGGACCGGGGAAGTTAAACAAGAAGGACTGAATTATTACATTCTTGTGTTGTTAATTGAGTGGAAACATTCAAATTTTAAGTTGCTTCACGGCAGGCGACTGGTTTGAATGTTCTTCCATGTTGGTGGTCGTGTGGACGGACTACCAAAGTGCTACCAGGTGTAACGGGGCTGTCTGTTACACAGTGTTTACAACGTAGAATACGGAGGAAGCTATCGGCGCTCGATAGCGCGATTGAATACAAAGCAGGTATTTTAAACTCTGAATATATTTGTTGCCCTACCCTTTAAACCTAATACCTAATAAAACCTAACGGTTTGGCAGTAATTGGTAGTAGGGAGAAAGCCCACCAATTACAGCCAATCATAAATGCAGGAAACACAATGGTTACGCAGCGCCTTTTCAACCAATAAATAGACGTCATTAGTGTTCCTATAAGGAACACAACTATAGTAGTTATAACAACTACTTCCTATGTAACGACACCCTTGACCCCGTTGACCAATCTACAGTTTATCGGGTAGGTGGAATACTACGGTTACGGAATTTAACTCACCTAAAGGAAAGTGGTGATCTCGGCTGCAAGTGGATTAATGATCTGTAGACGTGGTTTATCATGTTATAGGTCAGTTCAGCAAATGATTGGACTAGTAGTCTGTATAATAACAGAATTCATGTCGTGCTTACGATACCGTACCTAATCGAATATCTCGACCTATATATACCACAGAATGATGGTCGTGATCCCGTACTTAATCGAATATCTCGATATATGTATACAACAGAATGATGGTCGCGATCCCGTACCTAATCGAATTCGAAATATACTATAAATCGGACATATTTGAATTCGATTTTATAATTGGTTATAAGTAGCGCTTTTACAGTTAAGTAAAAAAAAATATTCGACTTTATCATTGATTAGAAATAGCGCTTTTACATGTTCTACCTATATAAAGTTCTTCCGTCCGTCTAGTGGTAACGTTACCTGCTCCTTCCCCGTCGGTACTACGGGTACCTACACTTGATTTTTTTTGTCTGTCCGTCAGTGCGACGCTCCTAGGAAAGACTAGCTACTGATTTTAGCATATTAACTATTTGAATCACACTTCTTACTGCCCAGTGCTTGAACAGCTGCGGTGGTGGTTGTTTAGTTCAAGTTTCCTTGAATGGAGAGGAACCGTCACGGGCAGGAGCGACGTTCAGCTCGAACAGGTGCACTGCAAGAAGCTGCCAATGCGCACGAAGGAAAAGGGATACAACTTACGCAAACAGCAATGCGAACACGAACACCTGAAGTGCTGAATGTGCAGTCCTGACAAAAAAGCACCCGCCGATTAAAGGCCAATTGAACAGGATTTACAACGAGTGCGGCATGTATTCGACGGGATTTAGCGGTGGCTTCGGCTAAAACTCGGTCAAATTGGGTGGAGAAGCGCATAGAAGATTTTTGGTCAACTTTCATGAACATGGACGGGCCATCCGGAGAAATAACGCAGGGTACAGGTACACGATGGTAAGCGACAGGCTGATGATGGATATCAGGATGGGTAGAGTTGATTGGGTAATTGGTTGATTTTAGGATATAAGGAATAAACGCCCATGCACGGGCTTTACCCGTAAGATGGGTTAATGTTCTCTTTTTGCGTCCGAACAACTAGATCATCGATTTGGACGGCGTGATAACTTCGCGCCTCCCTTTCATTGCATACGCACCTTTACACGCCCCGGGCGGGAGCATGTAGTGCACTTTTTGGCCCACCGGCACACGTAAAGTTCCGCAGAACCCGTCCTCCACTCCGCCCGCTGTGTCAGCGGCCCCTTTTCGTAAGGGCTACTGGGAGGGTGATGAAGCCAAGTGTTGTAACCTCTTCCCCCATTGGCTTACACCTATCCTCTAGAAGTTCGGCTGCTTTAAGCGCCCCTTGGAAACTCTAGGTGGATTTTTGTAAAACCCGTCTATATGCACATAAAAAGTGCAGATCGACCCCCTTCCTCTTAAGTTTAGGCTAGGAATACAAATATATTGGGTATTTCTTTAGCGATCTAGGCTTAAGAGGCTCTACGATCAAGTGGTGAAGACTTCCGCCACGTGATCAAGTACCCCTTCGCTGGTTTCCACTAGATCGACAGCGTCGATCTGCGATCAATGATCTGCAATCTGCGATCGAAAGATCCGCAATCTCGACAATTCGCACTAGATCAACTGGGTCAATCTGCGATCTGCGATCTTCGACCTTCTACCCCCAGTTTTTCCACGGGATCTCGAATCTGCGAATTTCCACAAGATCTACACCTGTCGATCTGCTATGGATTCGCTTGATCTGCATCGGAATTGCACTGATCTACGTCCCCTGTCACCTGGAGAGCGACACACGCCCAAACAGTCGGGTACACAAGGTGAGCAAGAAATAGGCCTGTCAAAGGACAACCGCAGGACCCCCTTCGTTAGTCGGTAGTCCGGACGCTGTGGGAACGACTGTCCAAGCCTCGAAATTTGGACAGCCGCTCCACCACAATGATGCTCGTTCCCGGAACTTTGGGCGACTCGGGATATCACCACGATTCCCTGCAAGATGGCGCTGACGCGAACGTGAAGACGGAAGCGGAAGCGGAAGCAGAAATGAAGATTAAAGTGGAAAAGGAGGAGGTGGTTTTGACGATGGAAGGCAGGTCGCCGTCTCCACTTCTGAAGAAGAAAGGAAATGCTTATCATCTGGACCTGAGAAAGTATCCTGATGACACAAAGAATGGAAAGCCTCGATCACCTCCCAAGGCTCCTTCGAGAGCCCCTGCGGATCACAACTTGCGTTGTGATTCGCCTATTGCTTATGGATATGATGATCTGGATTGGAGGCCGGTGGTGAAGTACTACAAGTCTGAACAACCCAAGGCGTTGATGAAGGCGCCTGGTTTGGAGAGCGACGAAAGTCGATCAAGTATGGCGCAATCGTAATCCGATCTGGTGAGTACGCTTTATAGGAAGGAACTGGAAGATTTCTTATTGATGGATTCGATCATGAGCTTACTCGAGGTCACGATCAGAGGAAAGATGAATGGACCAGTCGATCAATCAGTGACGTATGGGAAGGACAAGCTCCAGCTGGTGTCAGGGCTGACGCGCATGATCAAGCAAGTTGGTCTGACGACCGGCGCCTACGATGCTGGAGAAGTGTTCGATCTGGACCCTAAAGATGTTGCGATCACTACCCAGCGGCTGTTTGATCTGTTGGTGACTATATGGGTTGATCTTCTAAGGTGGAACCCTCTCGCACTCCGTTGAAAATTGAAGCGGGTCCGTCGATCAACGTGGCAGAACACACGGGATCATCCTGCTATGAATCTTCTCCTTCCGAGAGCGGTACGTCTGAAGTGGAGTGGAGCAGTGATTCTGATAGTGTGGAACCCAAGATCACTCGGATGACGATCTGCCAGAAGGATTAAGCCAAGTTTTCGTCCGTGAAGAAGGAACCTCGTCAGCCAAGGCGGAAGATGATCAGTTACAACAGGACCCACGGATGCAAGCGTTTTCTAAATGCGTCTATGGGGCTGCTTTTGGTTGAGGCAAGTCGACACATGAAGTTGTATGCATTAAAAGTCACCAGCCAAAGCCAGGAAGAGCGGTTACAGCTAAGGATGTTGACATAGAGTCTGTGTATTCGCTTCATGATCAACAATCCCAGCTGGATTATCTCGCTCAAAATGAGCCGATCACTTCGCCTCGATCATATACGGTTGCTTCGGCGTACACTGGAGTGCCTGATCAACAGCTGATTCCCAGGATCAGGATGTCTGCGATCAGTGATCTGAAGGAGTTCTCAGGGAAAGAAGTGGATGAAGATCAAGCGCGAAATCGGATCAGTGGTCTTAACTCAGCATTTATGCGTGATCAAGCCTCTGATCATGAGAAGTGTATGATCATGGGTGATTTGCTAAAGGACCAGCGCAATATTGGCATCGCCAGCTAAGCAGAATGACTCGTGGAAACTGGAAAGGTCTTGTCGAAGAGTTTGAAACTCAGTACTGTGGAAGTGGTCAATCGGCATATCGCCAATATTACTACACGAAGCAGCGATATGATGAAACTCCTTTTGAGTATCTTCACCGGTTGAATGTGGCAGGAATTCATGCCAAGTTGTCGATCAAGGAAGGTCCGCCTACGATCTTACGTGAACATGTGCATCATTTTCTTGACACGTTGACTGATCGCGAATTCGCTGATCAACTGGAACTTTTGCGTTCGGTGAATGTTACGGAGTTGGAAGAGACGCTGCGGGCTTATGCGCGCAATAAGTCGTGCCAGAAAAAGTCGGTGGTAGGCACTAGCCTATTCCGTCAGAAATTTGGCGATGCTCGATCATCTGCCCCAGCGCGGAAGCCTAAAGCAGTGCGCGCGATCAAGATGATAACTGAGAGTGATGAATCAAGTTCAGATGACAGTGGAAGTGATGGTGATCAGCGTCGTTACATGATTGCTGCTATGCGTGATTGATCAGTGACGCACGATCAACCTAGTGAGTCTCGATCTGGCAAACGAAGTAAACCAAGTGCAGTTGATCAAGGGTTCACGAAGAAGTGCAGTCATTGTGGATCGATCAAGCACGACAATTTACGTTGCTGGAAGCGTCTGACCTGTCTGAAGTGTGGCAAGAAGAGTCACCCGACTGATCACTGCTTATATGTCTGCCGAGCATGTGGCGAAATTCATGATGCGGTGCCCTATGGAGGAATTCTACAATCGCATTTGCCAGTGGTACAACCCTACCAAGAATGCCGGAATGTTGCTCAAGGAAGCAGAGCACATGTTAAACTAGGACTCTCGCCAGGTTGGAATCTGGTGCGAGACGAGCGTTCTAGTTTGTGTATTTTTGCATATGTGGATAAGTAGGCTGATCGAGGAGAAGAAAAGTATAATGAAAAATGTGATCAGCATGATTTACCACGCTTGGCTAAATTCCGTATTGATGAGTTTTCTCGGTCCCCGGTGATCATGGAAGATGATTTTCTTCCGGGTGAATCACGGGGATATTGGAAGTACCACTCGTAAGAAATGGTTTAAACAAGCCAAGGCGAGCGGTAAAATTAATAAGGAACGTGCTACGTTATTATTTGATTCTGGTGCCGAAGTGTCGATCATCGACTCAACCTTTGCTCGTAAGGTGGGTTGTCAGATCGACACGAGCCTGACACAAGAATGTGTCGGCATCGGAGAAAGTGCATATCTCACAGAAGGGCCCACTAAAATCAAGATTACGTTAGCGGGCTCGTTGGTTTATTATTTCCATGCATGGGTGGGAAAACTCGTTGGTCAAGATGTTATATTGGGAATGGATTTTATGATTCCAGCTGGTGTCAGGTTGGACGTTGCCCACGGCGCACTAAGCTTTCCCAACTAAGTGATCATCCCATTTGAAGGGCGTCGGCAGTTGTATGGATCAAGTGGAAACTTATGAAACTTGATCGGTATCAGCAGATTCCAGTAGGTCGATCTGCTGAGGTTCGGATTCGTGATCAACGATATCGGAAATTATGGATTACTCGCGGAAAGAATTGGGTCCCCACTGTGACTATGAGCGTGGGTAATATACGGTATTTGCTCATTACGAACGCTGCTGATCATCCGATCATCCTACAAGACGATACGATTTTAGGTATCTGGATAAGCAAAGACGACGTGAATCGTCTCCCTGGATTTATTTCGGTGGGTTCTAATCGTTTTAAGGAGTGTCAGAATCTCGCGTATCAAGCTTCTACTGATTCTGTGCATGACGATCAAGAAAGTGTCGATCAAGGTCCCTTGGTCGAGATAAAGGAGTACCCTATTCCTCAAGGAATTTTGGTACTACCTACGAACTCGATCACGGCATCTTAGTAACCAGAAGATCGCAGAAGGTGCAAGAAGTGCAAGAGAAGTGCGATCTGGAACCGAGTGTGAAGATTCCGACACTTGATCATGAAGTTGAACGATCTGTTGTAAGAGATGAGCCTGATCAAGATATGCGTGATCACCTCGTCTCAGTCGATCATAGTGAATTTGGTGTGATTCCTACCGATGATCAAGTGTGCTACCATGAAGGTGGATATTTGTTCGTAGAAGATTTGTAGAAACAGCTTGCCACGATGCCTGAGGTGTCATCACGTACCGAAGAAGTCATCAAGGACGATCTTCAAGCTGGTGATGCATTGATCAACACAGCAGACGAAATTGATCTGCTTCGCGATATAATTTGGGCGAAGAAACATCTCTTGATCGGGAAAGGAAACGCGTTGCCTCCTGCTGCACGTGGAGTTGTTTGTGACATTGAAGTAGGCAATGCACGCCCGATTGCTCAAAAGTGTCGGAAGGTCGCTCCAAAATTTCACGAGAAGTTATCAGCCTTGATCAAGGGGATATTGGCAACGAAGATCATCCAACCATCTACTTCACCCTGGCATCACCTATAATGATCATCGTGAAGAAGAATGGGGTTGATAATCGATTATGTATCGATTTTCGCGCAGTGAATCAACTCACGCGCCTGATGGTGTACCCAATGCCTTTGATCTCTGATCTGATCGAAGATTGGGATAAGGCGTTGTGGTTTGCTCTTTGGATATGGCAAGTGTTTTTTGGGTCGTGTCTATGAACGATCGAGCACGTCAGATTTCGTCTTTTGTTACCCCGCTTGGATTGTTTGAATGTAATCGGATGCCGTTTGGCCTAAAGAATGCTCCGCAAATCTACCAGCGGTTGATCGATAATGCATTGTATGGGTATATCAAGGTTAAGGACGGTGCCGATCTAACCAAGTCAACTGATGTATTTACTATGGGCCCGTCTGTGTTGCAACGACGATCATATATCGATGATATTTTGACCCCTGTACCTACATGGACGATCTTGTGTGATAAAGTGCGAAATCTATTGGAAAAGTGCGATCAGTGGAAGTTGTCGATAAGCGTGGCTAAATCGTACTGGGGAAGAAGTGAAGTTCCTTATTTAGGACATTACGTCTCTAGCCGTGGTTTAGAAACAAATCCGAATAATTTGGATGATCTGATAGACTTGCCTTTTCCTGGTACTTTGCGTGCTATGTAGTCGTTTTTGGGGAGTCTGAATTACTATAGTAGATTTATTGAAGACTTTGCGATCTATGCTGCTGTACTCTAAGAGTTACGAGAAACGGACTACCAAGAATTAATGGGTCGATCATCGATCAATGACAGTCTGGATCGCGAAGATGATCGATTGATCAGGGCTCAAGTGGCATTCAGTATGCTGAAGGCGATAATCGCGTCAACCCCAACGCTACGCCATTCGAACAAGCCAAAACACCGGTGATCGTGGTTTATGCTATCAAGTGGGAAGTGTCCGCCGCGCTAGTACAAGAGCATGATCAAGTATATTTCCCCGTCGCATTTGCGAGCCGGACACTGAAGAGCGGTGAGCTGAATTACAGCCCCGTGGAAAAGGAAGTTTTGGCTCTTCTGCGAATTCGGGACGTCTATTTTACGATGTTGGTCGGAAAGGCGATCACTGTCCTGTCACGTCGGTCTACGTTGAAGTGGTTGTTAATATCCAACGGGCTAGATGGACGATTGGGGAAAAAAATAAAAAAGTTGGAAAAAGAGGAAAATGGGCTGCGATATTGTCACAATGGGACTTGGAGATCAAGAAATGTGTGTATGGAGAAGAGGAGGTACTAGGGGCGTTAGCCGCAAGTATCACCCTTCCTACCGAAATTGATGAAGCCTTGATCGCGATCGCACCGAAAAAGCAACCTCGTTAGATGATCAAGGTGCCACCTCCCACGGTTGAGAAAGGCAAAGATCTATACGTAATCATTTTCGATGGATCTGCTAGTATTAAGTGATGTGTTGGTGCGTTTGGTGATATTGTGTGGAAATTGCCGGAGTGGAAGATCATGATCGCGGTTGCTGATCATTCACCTAACATCACGGTGAATGAAGCCGAGTTTCATGGATTGCTTCTAAATTTGGATCTACTGTCGCTATATTCCAAAGGAAGGGTGATCGTGTGTGGAGAATCGTATTTGGTGATCAGGAAAATGCGGGGCAAAATAGAGTGCGAAGCACCGCGACTACAAATATTGCAGTAGCGTGCCTTAAAAACTCCTTCGCGAATGGCCTGATCACGAGCTGCTGCACGTGAAAATGGAGTGGAACAAGAGTGCCGATCACATAACCGTTACGGCCATGCGGGATTGAACACGGTGTGAAATTGTCGATGATCACCAACTGGAAGAATTAGCCGATCTCAACAGATTGTCTGAGGTGATCACTTGGAAGGAAGATCCCACTGTCCCGAAAGTGTTGGTGACGACGCGATCACGTAATCTTCGTCAAACGCGGCCGCCAACGTGGGTCGAGGTATCCATAGAAGGGATAAGGGCGGAACGTGTTAAAAAGGCGCAAGACGAAGAGAAGTGAATTTGTGATCTGCGATGTTACTTGCATGGTAACGTTTCACAATTGAGCATAGACGATGTGAAAGATTGCGCGAAAATCACCGACAACTATGATGTGGATGATCAAGGGTTGTTGATCTACTGTGGAAATATGGCTAAAAGAAAAACAAGCTGTGATCAAGATGATCAAGATGATCGGCATTCTTTGATCAAGCTCGTTTTACCTGATACCCTACACGCAGATGTCCTTCACCATTATCATGTGAGTTGGAAGGAGGACATCAGGGTATAGGGCGTACGTATCAGCGGATCAGGAGAAATTTTCATTGGCGTGGTTTATTTCGTAGCGTGCAACGATTTGTTGGGAAATGCGTAGATTGTAAAACGGGTAACGGCCAACCCTACGATCAAGGGTATGTCACCGGGAAACATTGAAGCTACGTACCCATTTCAAGTGATAGCTATGGATCATATCCCGTCGTTTCCCCGATCAACTGATTGGCATACGGAATTTCTGATCTTGACTGATCTGTTTACGGGTATGGTGATCGCGAAAGCTGGATCATCTCGGACCCGCTCAGAAAGTTGTCGATTTGGAGCTAGCGAGGTGATCAGGCATGATCGAGAACCCGGTTTTATGTCCGAAGTATTTCGTGCGTTCACCAAGATCGTGGGACAACGACAGAGTGCCACTATGGCGTACCGTCCACAAGCGAACGGCAAGGCGGAAAGAATGGTGCAAATCATCACACGAGCGATCAAGATCTATGTATCAGACGTCAATCAGAAGGATTGGAGCTCGTATGCAGAAAAACTGGTATTTGCACTAAATTCGACCCCCATCGGATCCGTGGGATACACCATTTTAGTTGGCATATGGGTGGGATCCGCGATCATCGTTGGAATCAACGCTGCAACTTAGTTGAATTCGGCGCAAAGATCGTGATTCTCGTCGGTGGAGATATAGGCTGCAGAAAGACTACCGTTACGCCCGTGATCATGTGAGTGATCGATTGCACCGAGCCATGGCTGATCGAGCTGAAAAGCATAATGATCAATTGTCACCGCATAAGATCGAAGCCAGATCGAGGGTTTGGTTATACCTCGATCGGGTGAAAGAAGGGTTCGCGAATAAACTGGCGCATATGTGGTATGGACCTTTCAGAGTTGATGAGGTGATCGGTGATCATGCTGCAAGATTGATTACGGCCGGCACCGACTATCGCATATTTCCAGTGGTACACCTATCCAAGTTGAAATTGGTCAAAGGATTCCCAGATCGACCTACTGCTGTGCTAACAGCTGGGGTAGAAGATCGTTTTGATTTCGATGAAGCTTTACTACCCGAAGACAACTGGGAAAGTACCCTAGAGCCGGACGAATTTGAAGTTGATCGCATCACCTATGTTCGATCTGGTCGAAAGACTAGGTATGGCAGAACGTTACGCGAATATCAAGTGTACTGGAAGGGTTACGATGAGCCGTCATGGGTAGACGAGGCAGATCTGAATTGTGATGCTCTGATCAAGGATTTCGAAAGGAAGATGATTAAAAGACATCGGTTCGACGTGATGCAAGTGGACGAAGAGTATAACTAACGCATGATCGTCGAATTGACTATGAAATTGTGACAGACGAACCCTCTATTAGAGAAAATCGATTGATGAAATCACGATTAATGGAGAAGTGACGATTGACTTGAAGTGGTGAATGTACTATGGATATTGCGAGATATGGTGATGAAGCAACGGCAGATGAGCCGATGTAAGATCAATCTATGTATATGCATGAAAAGTGACGAAGCAACAATTGGGAATGGTATGATCAAGAATGTTTATTGATTAAGGAAGAAGTGATCAACCAGCTAGCCTGATCCATAAAACTTACGGCGAAGGAGAGGGATGTTATGGCCGTGATGATCATCAAGGGAAAGGCGATACTGGATCCGCCAAGGTTCCTCGGCGCCAACTTCACGTAGCGCATCCTTAAAAGGTCCGAGGTGGTGGATCTGATATGTACCCTGAGTACCATGATCCACCATCAGCTGAAGTATACTTCAAGCGGCGGTTCCGGGAGCAGTGCGAGATAGACGGTTCCAGGAAAATGTCAAGATCGCATATTCCTTCGACCATTCCCCGCAACATGAACTCCACCAGCTTCTTACACAATGCTCCGGCACGACTCATACGCTGACGTCGACTCTCGTAGTAATCATGGAAGAAGGTGTCACGCTCCCTGATGTCTCGATCTATCGGGAGATGATGAGTCGACTCCCAGATCGCTTGTGCATGATGATCCAGGAATGTCTGGTGCCTCGCTTCGAAGTCAACAAACCAGCCGACCGAGCGGAAAGAGATGGGTGGCAGAATCTGTTTGAAGAGCTCCCGGGGGCGTCGTGCATACAGTAACTCCACTTCAGACCGGGTGATCAGGTGACTACACCACTGGTCAGTCGCAGGCTCGTCCATAGAAACTGGAAAGATCATGCCCCATACCTTGGACTGACTGAATGGGAGAAGCTTTAAACGGACGATCATCATCCGACGATCCATTCTCCTCTGAAATAGGAGGAACTCGACGTTGCCGCTTGGACAGAGGAGTAGATCGTGATCGCCAAGCATGTCTATTGAGGGAAGAATTTGGCCGGATGAAGGAATTTTTGATGAATCGCCCTGAAGATCAGAAGGCGATTTTGCGGTCTGATCAGGATCTGCACAAGGGGCGCCCGTACTCGGGTCGATCTGCATGTGTAACGCCGCACCAACCAAAACGAATTGGACGTAAGAATGTTGTGATCGCAATCGCGTAGCTTCTTTCTGAGCGCGTTTCAACTCGTCGCGTAGTGTGTCACGATCTGCTGATACCGACTGAAGACCACGTAACTGAGAAGCTTGGTGACTGAGGCGGCGCCGTGACGTCAAAAGTTCCGCCTGCAACTTTGAATTCTGGGCACGTAGATTCTCCAGGTCGACATTGCTGATCGATACCTCATCGAGTCGTGCATATAGCCCTTCTACCGTGGCTTTGGCAGCGATAAATTCATTCATCATGACATGATTAGCTTCACTGTACGCCTGGACGAGATCTCGTTGATCGTTGCGCTTACTTACCTTAGATGCCAGCTTGATCACCTTCTTGTTCAAGTGCTTGTTTTTGGAGATGGCATGATCACGTTCTTTTTGTATCATGCCCAAGCGTTTGCGGAGTTGATCGATCGTTGCTCGATCTTGGAGTGCCGGCGCCCGTGCGATCTTGATATTGGCCTCGCGGAGCTCTTCCTCAAGGCGCGAGATCTCCTGAGCTTGATGATCGATGGTATCCGCTTGGACGGATAGCTGATATCGATCTTGATCATTACCACTCTCCAGATCGCGGATCCGATCGTTTTGCTCTAATACGTTTTTCTCGGCGGTCTTCAGTTGTTTCTTTAGTTTGGACTCACTGGCTCGGAGCTTGTTAACAGTCGAAAGAATGTGATCGCGTAAAGGCGCAGCTTTTTCGCAGATACACTCGATCTGCTGCTCATGATCAGCGAGTTTTCTGGCGACGCGTGCTTTTGATATCAGAAGCATCTTGACAGAGTCTTCAAGCATCGACAGCAAGTTATTCAGCCTGTCGATCTCCTCTTGTTTCGTGCAGACTCGGTTGATCATAGAGATCAGATCATCAGCCTTAGATCTATCAAGGTATGATTTGGTGTCCATGATCGACTTCATGATCGACTTGTTGAAAATTTACTAATGGAAATAAATGATCACGACGGACATGATAGATGATGACCTGATAGGTGAACGGGATTATCGACGGTTGGCAACGACCAGATCGAACCACGCCCCAACCGCTGTACGGCTGGGATGAGGGTCAGGGGCGGCTTTGGAGAAGCGCATAGAAGATTTTTGGTCAACTGTCATGAACATGGACGGGCCATCCGGAGAAATAACGCAGGGTACAGGTACACGATGGTAAGCGACAGGCTGATGATGGATATCAGGATGGGTAGAGTTGATTGGGTAATTGGTTGATTTTAGGATATAAGGAATAAACGCCCATACACGGGCTTTACCCGTAAGATGGGTTAATGTTCTCTTTTTGCGTCCGAACAACTAGATCATCGATTTGGACGGCGTGATAACTTCGCGCCTCCCTTTCATTGCATACGCACCTTTACACGCCCCGGGAGGGAGCATGTAGTGCACTTTTTGGCCCACCGGCACACGTAAAGTTCC
>CM047584.1:18272423-18322431 GCA_026184515.1 Peronosclerospora sorghi
CCCCCCCGTAAGTTGGAAGGCTGGGCACGATGGTGGTCAGGTTCTCGACACAACTGTGTTCGATTTTGAACTTGACTCCACCACAACTACAAGTGCTACCAGATGTAGACGGTGCGTATACGCACGGTGCGGCTGGCGCACAGAGGAAGACTTTTCCTTAAAGCGGCGTCTGCCTCTACTTAGCCGATACGCCCATAAAGGCTTAGTAGGAGAGAGCTCTCCTACTCGGGGCCAAGATTACCGGGTTGGATTACTTCTTAGCCTTAACGGATGTGTTCCCTTACTAAGGGTGTAGGTAAAGGGAGGGCTCCCTTTACACTACGGCACTCACTACACGCGCGACCGGTCGAGGTCGCGCGTCTGTACGATAGAGTGAAAATGTTAACTGAATATATATATTTAATATGTAATTAGTCTAAATTAATTTAAACTAATGTAAACTATATGTAATACTAAGTAGAACATACCAAATTCGTACCTAGCTAAAATGTAGTGTACACACCTGTGTACCGACACGTGGATGGCTGACGCTCCACCACCCAAGGGCCCCAGCCCTGATTGGTTAAATAACCAATGGTTCAAAACCTTTCAAACCGGTCAATACTGACCTCAACCGTAGTGTTTACTCATGTACACCGACACTAAATGTAACTCGAATGTAACCCCGTTACAGACAATGCAACTGTGAATGATGACGACAGTGAGGAACTTCCTCCCATTCCAGCGGTTGACGCACAGATGATGATCCAGTCGCTTTAAACCCTCTGGATGCAGCCGGCGGATACGGAGGACTACTTCATGACGGCACTGCAGCGGATGAGGACAAGCTCCGGGCGATCAGAACACGCCAGATGGTACAGAAGGGCATTCAGAGCTATTGTACACGAGTTTAAGTAGCACGTATGTAGGGTAAATCAGTTTACAAAAGTTGTGGGTAAATTGAATTTCATTAACTTTATTTACAAAAGTGTGGGACCGAGAGAAATATATCGGATAACAGATCATGGAAGTTTATCAGTGGACGTACTCGGGACTGGAGATTGTTTAGCAGTTTAGACAGGTTATCAGTTAAGTTAAGGCAGTTCATTTTAGGCAGGTTTCTACTGTACCGTTCGTCGTCACGACGGGTTTCCATCCCTTAGTATCATATAGTTGTATAGCAAGAGTTACACTAGTTGTCATAAGGTGTCGTAGAGTCTGGTTCTTGTAACGTTCTCACACTACTGAAATATGTTTCTAGTCGCTTTGCAAGTTCAGTCGCAAGTGAATGTCGCACTTTGCCAATTCTATCATATAATGAGTATCATATAATGAATGGGAGATCTCTCGAAACGACGCTAGTTTCAAAATGATACGAGTCAGTCGCCCACATGTTTTTTGCTTTCTGCTGTCTCAATGACTCAACAAGACGGAAGCACGTTCTTGTGCCTCATTCCCCAAGTTGCCAGCGGTCGCGCAAGCCTCGTCCATTGACAATGTTCACTCGAAAACTCTATGCAGCATATGCAGCTGTGCTCGCCACTGTCTCGGAAGCGGCCGTCTCCTCGGACCCAGCCAAGGCTGGGTATCCTTTTTCTCTTTTATGCGTTGGAGACTGGGGCTCAGCGCCGAACAGAGCGTCGTGTTGCTCCCGCAGGAGCACATTTACGAACTATGATATCGTTGCCGAGGACGTTGTCGCGACGTTGATGAATATTGAGGCTGGCACGGCGACGGCGAAGCCTCGCGCCGTTCTATCGCATGGTGATAATTTGTACTGGACGGGCGTCAATAGTCTCGAAGAACGGGACTCGCGCATGACCATGACGTTCGAAGAAAAGTTTAGCGGCCCGAATATCAAGACGGTGCCGTGGGTGAGCGTGATGGGCAACCACGACTACGGGGGCGGAAGTTCAATATGCCACGACAAAAATGTCCCAGTTTCATGCCGCAACACAGAGGCATTGCTTCAGGGGCTGGAGGACAAGTTCAGCTGGCAAAGAGATTACGTGAGCCCGAACGATAATCGCTGGAGCTTGAAAGATCACTTTTACGTCAAGCGGATTGACGACGCTGTGACTGGCGTGAGCGTTGACATTTTCAATGTCGACACGAATGACGCCGACGTGCATGGTGCGCAGCAAATTTGTTGCCAATGTTATGGCTACTCGAACGGTGACAGTGCTACGTGCAGGAACGTGGGCCGAGGCCATAAGTTTTGCTGCGCGGGCGACACGGCCATGTTTGATGCCTGCATGGCCAAATTCGCGAAATGGGGCGCCGATTCTCGTGCTCAGCTCGCAGAGCAGGTGAAAAGATCGAATGCGACGTGGAAGATTGTCCATACTCACTACAGTGCCTACACCCACTTCGGTCCCGTCGGCATGAACAAGTGGTTTGACACTTTGCAAGGCTCTGGCATCCACGTGTGGCTCAACGGCCACACGCACGCTGCGAAACATGACTACTCGGCGTCTCTGCGCATTCACTGGATGGAAAATGGAGCCAGTGGTGGGATCCAAAACGAGGGTGCGAGTGGCATCCCCGATTATGCTGCTAGTTACATCAAAAAAATCTGGGCATACCCAGGCAATGAATACGGCTTTATGTCTCTGCAAGCATCGAAGGAGTGGCTCAAGCTGCAATACCACACGGCGGATAGCGCCTGGGTCTTTGGAGAGGACTTGAAGACCACCAAGATTGGCGGCGTCGCCACGAAGCACTGCTGGTACATTCCGGTTGATGGCACGGAAGGCAGAGCGTGCTAACTCGCTCCCCTGTACAACGGAGATCCATGTACAGAGTATGGATGTCCTGTGGGTGTATGCATGATCCTGCGATGCTACAACAGTTGTTTTCGACGAATAAACGACATGTAGAGCGTCAAGACAACGTGACTCTTCTTTCCTCATGTTTCATGTACGCGTTACTACTATACCGCGCCCCTCGCCCGTCCGCCTTTAGATAATTTTCATTGGCTAAAATACTTTAGAGACATTTTGCAGGAAAAGAGGTCAATTGTGCCTTTTTTTCGCCTCTTTTATATACACAAAAAAGCAATGAAATTCACTTTCCTACTGCTAAACCCTCGGCAAAACGGGGTCCCCACTGGTGCAGTGATGAAGCACTGAATCGATCTACCACAGGTCGTGGGTGCAATCCCCACACCGTCCAGTCTCAATACTACGAAACGGGACCCCGGTCGTATCGAGTATCCGACTTCCTCGAAAAAATATCCTGTCAAAAGCAATACGACCAACGGAATCGAAAATAATACTACTGGCGAAAAAGATGATCCAATAGGATTGAATACTAAAAATAGGAGCAACAGAGGAAAAAAGCATTAGGCATAGAGTAGTTCTGTACTGTAAATAGTCAGAGCCGAGAGGTATAAGTATTGTTAATAAGTTAATACAAAGTCAACTTCAAACTAAACTCGGCCTAACACTGGTGAAAACGTTTCGGTTGAGGTTACATTCCAAAGAGAATTACCCTAGCTAATCATATGTGGTTTCCATGTACGTTTTCATGGAAATATCTCCGGATTACCTTCAAACTTTGATGCGACCGAGCACGTCTATGAATCTGCAGAAAAAAAATCGAGTGACTCGGGGTCTACCAGTGGATTCATATCCAAATTTAGAAAAGAAAAACAAGTCTATTCAATTAGTGCTCCAAGCATGGAAAAGCTTTGGATAATTCGGACACGTGGCTGAAGTTTTTGGGGAAGAAGTTACTAGCGAGAATATGGAGAGTATCTTGCGAACATTACGAAGTTTGCATCGTATTCAGCACGGCCAACTCTTGTAGCAGTTGCAGTAAACGCTTCCTTCAATCGTGATGTTGGTG
Source organism: Peronosclerospora sorghi (assembly GCA_026184515.1). Taxonomy (NCBI): domain Eukaryota; phylum Oomycota; class Peronosporomycetes; order Peronosporales; family Peronosporaceae; genus Peronosclerospora; species Peronosclerospora sorghi. Next base: position 18,276,252 of record CM047584.1, read on the forward strand.
ATAGTACTGCTGGAACGTTATGCGCTCTCGAATATTTTCACGGTAATGGTTGTCTTAGGAAACCACGTTTACACGTGTCTTTGCAAGCTAGAAATTAGCATCAGATACGTGTCAAACCCATTATGTACAATTTGGTCGGCGTTTCTTCGAGGATTTCGGCAAAGAAACCAATCTATTTAAGTTGTTTAAAAGTCGCTTCTAGTTGTGACATTAGTTTAAGTTCCCAAGACTGCGACGGGCTTCCTCTATGGTGTCAAATGTTCCAAGACGTTAAAGTCGAAGGCAAGGATAAGTCATCACTAAATGCGAGAGCCATGATCGTCTTAAGGAGCGTATCGTTGAGAGTTCACGCATCGCGCTTCTCGTGATAATAGAGTAACTTAAGTCTGATCCGTCTGAGATACCACTCTTTTCTAAAAAAAAATCCACAGAATACCACTGTTTTTTAGGTTTGACAGACACAAGCCCTTCCCGGATAGAAGCGGATTTGATTGACGCCAGCAGTGCGCATCACCATAAGAGCGATCGAGCAACGTTGACGTACCCAGATCCGCTTTTCTGGAGAAACTGTACCAATGCAATTTTCCGTTCATTACAGATTTTCGTTAGTTAGTATGTAAGTATAATAAAATTAACAGGCAAGGTCTAGACGCGTGCTTCACTACAAGTACGGCAATAATTGCCAGACTGTCCACAGGTTTTGCGTGTCATGGCAAATCCCTGCGGTTATCTGCGCTCCTTTTTTCTTCTCCTTTAGCGGGGCGTCCTCTCGGACTTTTCAGTTTGTGCAGAAGCAATTATTACAGTTTGATGCGTGACACAATAATGTTCCCAGACGTGTGAGAGTAAACTTGTTACGTTATCGACGTTATATCAAGAAGGAATATGTTTGCTGTATCATGGCTCAAAATCAGAAGAAAAAATAATGCATTAAACACGTATCTTTGTTATCTTTTTCTCTTACTAAAAGGGTCGCCCTACCCGCACCCCCCTCGACCCTACGGGCACCCCCACGTGAATTTCGACCAATAGAGATGAATATTGCTACTAATAATAAAAGTATCAATCATACCCGGCCTTAATAAGAGTCGGTATTATGAATACTTTCAACAGTAAATCATTTTGTAAGTTAGAGACGCGATAAACGAATCAATAGATCAGACGCTTCGGAACTTTAGACGCGCGAGTTTCGTCTCTCGGGCGCCTCCGAACATAAAAACAATTGGACTTTGTCCAGCCTCATGGCGCAACGCACGAGCCTTCATCGCCCGACCGCTCTCGATGGTGAGCCCATGCTCGAAACGAAGCGCCCAGCCACAACATGCGAGTGGAACGTCGAGCCGTCTGCATTTCCAAACTTTGTTCGAATCCCATTCGAAAAATTGTCGACAACATCAAGAAACCGTCGACTGCCACCAAGACGTTGATTCCGCTTTCGCTCGGTACGCAAATGTGACAATGCGGATGTGGTTTATCCGGAAGAGAGGAAGGACATACTGACGTTTCAATGGTCTTGTAGGGGACCCGACCGTGTTTGGGAACTTGCATTGTCCTGACGTATTGGTGCACGCCATTGTCCGTAACGCGGGGTACGTACAAATCAAGGTTTGGCGTCAATAGTTTACTTTGTATACCTACCTTTTTCGCTTTGGTTCAGATCGATGCAACACAATGGCTAAGCTGAATCGTCTGGTATTTTGTCCTGAAGCAACTAGTGTCGTCAAGAAATGGATCAATGTGTCTTCAGTGCATAAGAAAATCCTTGTTGTGCAAGATCACTGCTTTCGTGCTTCGCTCTTTCACTTTGCCATGCGTTGGGTGGGATGGGTGAAGACGTCGGCTTATGGAGCCTGTTCAGCGCGCACGTCACCTTTCGAATGCTACAGTTGGTGTTCGGAAAGCACAAGCACGAAGTAACTACCCGTACCTGTGTCTAGGTCGACTAGGAACGCTGCATCATGTGGGGTAGTTATCCCAAGGAAGAATCTGCTCCGTCCGCACACCAAAAGTAGCGCTCTTCTTCCTCGCGTTGAATCTCGACAAAGTCGTCGAGCGTTTCATTCGTATCGATCTCGGCATAGTTGACAAAGTCACTGTCGTAGCCATTCAGAAACCTCGCGCTCATGATTTCCATGAGTTGTTGGCGCACCTGGTACACTGTCGGTTGCTACTATCTATTGATTCAGAAATACGAAGCCGCGCAGCGATATTTTCAGTAAGGAGAAAGTGTGGGACGACCAAGGCGTGAAACGCTTACGAGTGTTTTCACGTTTTCACAGCAAAGCAACGTCCTTAGAGCCAAGCTACGCGCCGGCGTGGATTGCGTCTGGAAACGCATTCGCGGCCCAGGATGAAAGTGATCAAGCCATGTCCTCGTACCGGACGGCTTCCATTCTCTTTCCAGGTTCACATTTACCACCGCTGTTCAATTGGGATGGAGTATCTTCGGACAAACAACTTGGTCCAAGCGCAAGAATTTCTAAAGCAAGCAAGTAGACTCTGTCCGATGGATCAGTTGATCTACAACGAACTCGGCAGTGTCTTTTACAAGCAAACAGACTTTGTTCCGGCGATCGAAATGTTCTCCAAGGCGTTGGAGCTATGTCAGGGCCTTCCCGAGGTACGACGTGCGAGGTGTGGACGCACAACAAGTCTCACAATTGGTTTCTTCTGCTCTAGCGACTGATGGAGGCGTGGGAGTCGACGTTATTTAACATTGGATACTCATATCGTAAAATCCGGTACGGTCGAACGAAGAGAAGTGCGTTGGATGTTCTCATCGATACGTTCTTCGTGGTCTTGTAGGAGCTTTGATCAGGCCATTTACTATTTTCAATGCGCTCTTCGATTATCACCACGAAATGTAGCGAGCTTGATGAAAAAATGGTCTTGGGCTGTCGGTGACTATTGTCAATGTTATGGGGTGCAGGCGTCGACATTGGCGGCTCTTGGTTTTACCTATCACATGAAGGGAGATCTCGAGCAAGCCATTGAGTTTTACCTTTCGGTAAGCTCCTGCTTTTTGTCGCGAGGAGGTTGGATCTTCTTTTTTCTTCCACGCGCTAACGTTGGTTGCTACATGAGGCTCTTGCATATGCTCCTGAAAATACACTGGCAGGATCCATGATCACGGTGGCCTTTGAGGAATCGCTGTCTGGTGGACCTGGTTCATCCCTGAATTTGCGGATCCACCGCAAAAGAACGCTCCAAAGACGAGTGGACTCATGCCTCTCACGGTGCGTCGTCCAGCAGGACTCAGAACCACTGCACCCCTCTCTCGACGCTTGGACGAAACGTACAAGAGCATGGAAACCCGTGCGCAGTCTCCGTCGTCGTCCGACCTCGACTCTCTCAAGACATCTCAATGATGAATCTGGACGATGACTAAATCGTAATTTCAACATTGCCAATAGTGTAGTGTTTTGGCATGACCAATTATTTCCGCATTGCCTTCTCCGCACCTCATGACGTTTTGCTCGACGCGTACAATCACCTTGCCGAGTTTTGCCGTAGCCATGAGCGAATAGAGTGTCAAGTATAAAAGGAGAGAGCCTGCTTAAAAGGAGGCGGCGACGTATATTGCAGACGACCGAGCTATGAATAAACATCACTAGTGTCTGTATACCTTTAAGTTTTAACGATGAATTAACCGATGGCTCCAAATTAACGCCTTTATGTTTTCAACCAATGAGCGAAGTTAGAGATTTATATTAGTATTTCTATTGGTCGAAAGTCACGTGGGGGGTGGGCCCCTAGGGTGGAGGGGGGTGCGGGTAGGGCGACCCTACTAAAAACCTGTAATATCAGTGCCAAAAACGGATAGAGGTCAGGCTGAAGAATCGGTCAATACTTCAACTCGCGATAGGTCATCTTTCAAGTCTTCTCTTCTAACGAGAGGTTAGCACAGAAGGCGCCTTCAATCTCGTCACCTTCAATAACACTCGCTAAATATATATTCCGAGTAAGTGAATATATCAGTTCCGTCGATGCCATCTCTGATATTCTATAAATTATGGTTTTTCACTCTACAGATGATCTTGTCATGTCTAGAGCATACGGTTCCAAGCTCGACATTTGATGCCTGACAGGTTCTAGTGGAATTGTATAAGCGGGGGTTAAAAATAGTACTATTTTTGTCTTGTGTGCGCAAACTTGTATTTGAAATTAAATATCTTTTGGATTTGTTGAAGCGGACTTAATCAAATTCTTAATGGATTTTAAGAATTTATAATCCAAATTTTCTTTTGGAATAACCTAAGTGTTTAATTGGAACAATGATATATCAGCTTAAACATCATCGGTTTTTCTAATGGACTCCCATTTCCCACTTAACGTGGTTCTTCAATATATTATCATAGGCGGCAATAGTTGGTCACGGATACGTTCCAAAACTAACGCAATGTTCTATCTAATGTCAGAGTGAGCAAAATAGATGGCACCTATATTGTAATGGGGTGCCATTACATAATTGATATTCAAGTTAGAATATCACAGTTGAATTTCAGACGCGTTGTCTGAAATTCAAATAATAGATTATAAGTTATTATAGTCTACGAAGGAAAAGTCGATTCGATATAAATACCGAATCATGCAGGTTAACTAATAGTACAGTTAGTTTAATACTTGATATTATTATATTAGTTAGGTAATTACTATAATGTTAACCGCTAACCACTCATTTAATAAACACTCTTAATTTTGCGTTCTAAAGAATAAGTAAATACTTATATTTACTTTTAGTATAGGATTAGTTGTTACCAACTAATCCTGCCCTTATCGTATTGCGCGCTTCCTCGCAAAATACAGTGTAAGCCCGTAACAGGATCAGTCCTGTACACCTGGTAGCACTTTGTGGTCCGTCTTAACGACCACAGTTCCGTTCCGCTAGTCAACTAGCGGAGCGAAGATTAAGAGCCGCTCGGCATCAAGTCGTGAGACATGACGCCTGCCGAGCGAGAGAGAGCGCTGGAAGTGTCGACGAAACACTTCCCCTACTTCTCGTCGCGTAATAAAGACGCGACGTTAGAAATGGTTCGGTCCATGGGGACCGATATCCTTACCTTCCTCCAGGGTAAGACCCCGGAGGAAGCGATAGAGGTGGTGAATCGCTTTAGGCGAAACCACCTAGAAAAGCCAGCACGGCCCGCGCAAGAGGCAGCGCGGACCGCACCTGCACCTGCAAGGCATAGCGTTGAAGTGGTAAAGGCGCGAGTACCACCCTTTACCGGTGAAGGGGCGATCCCCTTCTTAGATGGTTCGCAGAGGTGGAAGATGCCATCTCTGCGCAAAATATTGTTGACGAACGTCAACAGGCGTACTTCGCCACAACATGTCTGGGCGGCAGAGCCAGGGCATGGGCGATGAGTCGCAGAGCCACTGATGACTCTGAGTTCCTTACTTATAAGGAATTAAAAGCTGAGCTAAAGCTCAACTTTGAAGCTCCAGAAATGGAGCTAAGTAGTCGGCAGGAGTTCATGGAACTCCAGCAAGCTAAGCTTGACCTTCAAGCTTACGCTCAGAAGACGCAATATTTGCTGTCAAATATTGTGTATGAGCCGGTGCCCCCAGCTATTCAGGTCACTGGATTCATGAAGGGACTCAATGATGGTCCCGTCAAACAGAGTCTTTACCGGCACCCGCCAAAGACTCTAAGGGATGCGATTGATATGAGCATCCGTGAAGAGCTCAGCATGCGATCAGCGTCATCGCATGATGGGTACAGCCGAAGGGCTCAACAGCCCTTCGCTTTTGACATGCCGCAACAACATGTCAACAATCAGCAGTCGGGGAGACGAAGTTCACACTTCGTCTCAAGAAACAGCCACCCGCGCCAGAGCATGGGCTGTGGAGGTCCAGAGCCGATGGACCTATCGGTTGCGGTTGCTTCTAACTCGAAGCAACCGAAATTTAAGAAGAACATTCGCTGCAATCGATGCGCGAAAGTGAGGCATTTTGCCCATGAGTATATGGCACCGCGTCCGGTGCCACGCAGTCAGCGGAAGGAACCGTCCGCTGCACGGCGACACCAACAGGGGCATCACCCTGTTGGTGCAAAAAACGTAAATCACCAGTAGGGGAGGGGCGCCCTACTGGGAATGTTATCCCACATGCCGACATAGGGCATGTGAGGGTAATATCCCCAGACGGGACTATGTCCTGTCAAAAGGTGCAGGGTGATGATAAGCCTCTTATCACCCTGGAGGTTAAGCCGCACGGGAGCGATGTCCCCATGCGAGCTTTGTTTGACACAAGAGCGTCAAACAATTTCGTAGAACTCAGAGTCTAACGCTGTTGAGCTTCGTGGAGGTAGAAACCCCACGAAGTATGTTGTCAGTCCGGTTAGCAACAGGTGCAACCGTGACTATTCCAAAGCGTGTGATTAAAACACGCTTCGAGTTGAATGAACTGTCATTCGAGGATGAATTCATTGTCCTCGATTTAGATGACAAGTTCGATGTGATACTTAAAATCCCATGGATGTCCAAGTTTAAACCTTCGATAGACTGGGTTAACCTATCGATCGACTGCGGCGGACCCAAAGGATCTGATCAACCCGTGTTTAATCTGGCTGTATCAGAAGATAGAACCGCAGCGTCGGACATTCTGGTGGATAGCGATGGCACCACCAGGTCTGTTCCGACACGATCAGCGGAAGGTACCTCCGCTGGTGAGAGTCCAGAGGTACTACCACACGCAACAGAAGAGTCGTTGCGTGTTGAAGAGAAACATTCCACGGGTGATAAAGACCACCGTGAGAATGAAGTGATATCCACGGTGGGAAACACCCACCGTGAGAATGAAAAAGTATCCACAGTGGGAAACACCCACTGTGCGACCGAAGGTTCCAACACGATGAAAGAATTCCGTGTTGATGAGAGTGAACTCACGATCGAGTGAAATCGTGATCACAACTCCGTGGTGTCCAGTGCCCACCACGTTGCGTTAGTCATGCACACGGGTGATAAAGACCACCGTGTCGCAGAACAGGCGGCCGATCAGACGAGAACATCTGATCGCTAAGAAAATTCCATGGTAGGCAGTGGCCACCATGATGATGAGTACTCGCACACGGTGAATCGTAATCACCGTGTAGCAGTCAATCAGACGAGTGCGTCTGATTGCATGGGCAGTTCCGTCGAGACGATCAACGTCTTGACGCAAACGGAGACCGGATTAGCTACCCAGTCTCTGTTGATGGAACACCCTCCGAAAGAAGGTTCGGAGGTGATGGATCTTCCAGCGCTAAGCTGGAAGAAGTTTATGAGAAACTTGCACGATGATCAGATCGAACAGATCTGTATTATCGTAGCAACAGATGATGTAGTGGATATTCGTGAACGAATATCCACATCACAAGTGGAAAACATTGGGAAAGAGGTTCCCAATGATCAAACGAGAGTTCAGCGCTTTGAAGCGCAGAGCTGGGAGTCGCTTAAAGCGAACTCCCCATTTTGTGAGGTACTTCGGGAATACGCTGACGTATTCCCAGAAGAAGTACCTAGCGAACTCCCTAAAGATAAGGGAACTCGTCATGAAATTGACCTCGTGCCAGGCACGAAGTATTGTGTCACGCGGCAATGGCTGTTGCCGCGTGATCAAGTAAAAGCGATCGACGAGTTTATCGAAGCTCTTCGTAAAGAAGGCCAAGTGCGGGAGTCTATCTCACCGCACTCTACTCCCACCTTTTGTGTGAAAAAGTCCACAGGTGAGTGGAGAATCGTTCACGCTTACAACAAGCTGAACGCAGCGACGGTACCGGCGCAGATGCCGATACCGCGAAAAGATGTCATCATTGATGGCATGTGCGGTAGCACCATCTTTAGTGCTCTAGATATAAGAGATGGATTTTATCAAATCCTAATGCGTGAGAAGGATATCCCTCTCACGGCGGTAAGCACCCCAAGTGGCATGCTTTGGGAGTGGCTTGTTATGCCGCAGGGGCTTCGAAATGCCCCTTCTACGTTTAACAGATGCGTAACGCATCTATTACGCCCGGTGTGAGAATTCGCACCGAGTTATTTCGATGACTTGTTCATCCATAGTAAGGTTGAACACGATAAAAGCGATGTAGATGTCCATAGGGAACATCTACGTCGAGTGTTAGAGCTTATGCGTAAGCATAAGCTCTATGCGAATCTAAAGAAGTGCACCTTTGGTGCACCTGAGATACCCGTTCTTGGATGTTTTGTGGGCAAGAACGGGGTGCGCTCTGATCCAGAAAAGATCAGGGTGATCGTTGAATGGCCTACGCCAAACAACGTTAAGGAACTTCGAAAGTTCCTTGGGTTGGCAACATATTTGCAAAAGTATTCGTGCAACTATGCTGGGTTGATACTACCTCTTTCTCAATTACTTAAGAAAGATGTCGAATGGCATTGGGATACAAAGCTTGACTGAAGCGCCTGTCTTGGATATAGCCGACAACGAGCGTTCGTTCCACGTCGTTTGTGACGCGAGCGATTTCGCTATCGGCTGTGCTTTGATTCAGCGTGATCACGATGATCGTGATCGCGTAATCTGCTATCAATCGCGTCAGTTGCCCCCAGACGAGCGCAACTATCCAGTGCATGACAAGGAACTCCTTGCCATGAGGTACGCACTGGCCAAGTTTCGGATATATATATTTGGAGATAGACCGTTTGTGGTTTACACGGACCATGCGTCGCTACGCACGGCCGTGAATTCATCACACATTTCTCAAAGAATGGCTCGATGGCTGTCATTCTTTGCTGAGTACAACTTTACGGTTGAATACAAACCCGGAAAGTTGAACGTGATAGCGGATGCGCTATCACGAAGGCCCGATTACGAGACGAAACCGTCCGTAACCGAAGTTGCCAGTGCAAACGCGATCCGTTGCACTGCTTTGTCGTCGTCAATCATACTACAAGTACGCGAGGCGTACAAAACAGACGAGGAGACACGTCTGTTGATTGATTACTTAAGTAATCAATAAAGTGAGAAGCGCGACGAACTCCCAGAGTTCCTCCGCGCTTGCGTGCATCGATATCGACTGCACGATGGTCCGCTGATTTACAGCACAGACCAAAAAGATGAAAGTCGCATCGTCGTTCCAAACGACGATGATCTCAAACATCAAATTATGTTTGAGTATCATGATGCACCGATTTCGGGGCATCAAGGTCGAGAGAAGACATACGCTTCTCTCGCACGTGACTTTTACTGGCGAAACCAGTACAAGTGGGTACGGAAATACGTACGCGCTTGCGAGATTTTCCAGCGCGTTAAGCCTGCGCAGTCTGCACAGGCTCCGCTGCAATCTCTGTCGGTTCCTACAGAGTGTTGGAAGTCCATTTCAATGGACTTCGTATTCGGTCTTCCACCCGACAATAGTCGGAAGACCGGAATAGTGGTCTTTGAAGACCGTTTCAGTAAGGTGGTACATCTTACTGCAGTATCAGCGAACGTAACCGCCGCTCAAACAGCGTGGATATTCGTTGATACGGTATTCCGTTTGCACGGAATGCCGGAATACATTGTCTCGGATCGAGATCCGAGATTTACAGGACGTTTCTGGCAAGAAACGTTCTCATTGTTGGGAACCCAGTTGAAGATGTCAACTGCGGACCATCTGGAAACGGATGGGCAGACGGAACGGGTTAACCGCGTTCTCGGAGACATGTTGCGATCATACGCACATGCCTTTGAACAGTGGAGTGACTATCTGCCACTCGCTGAATTCGCGATTAACAATTCGGTGCATGCTTCAACTAAGCATACACCGTTCTACGTGAATGCCTTAAGGCATCCACGAACCCCAGCTTTACTTGGCGGTACGCCAAATCTAAGTGGGGGAGGGACCCGCTCAAATTTTGAGCGAGTCAATGCGCAAGTTGCAACTGCAACTTGTGAACAAAACGATGGACCTTCTACTGAAAATACAGTAGAAGTGGAATCAGCTTCAATTAAAACTGAAGCTGCATACGATGAATATGTGTCTGCAGCAATGGCTGCAGACAACGAGGACAATGTACCTACTGCTGATAAAGCAGTAGATGAATTCGTATTACAGCGCCAAGCTGTAATACGCTATATAAAAGATGCACTTGCCTCTGCTTTTGATAAGCAGAAGCAAAATGAAGACAAACAAGGAAGGAAGTACAAAAACTCCTTTCAGAAAGGTGAATTGGTACTATTAAGTACTACCAATTTGCCTATACATGCAATAAGCAACTTCCCTGCACGAAAGTTGCTTCCTAAGTACATTGGACCTTTCAAGAACCAAGAGATTCGGGGGAATGCCTATATTTTAGACATTCCCACAGCAATGCGGCTCCACCCAACATTCTATGTGGGCGGCTCAAACCGTATCATGCGTCTTCGTCTTACGACGAGACACAGAACCACGGAAGATACCGTGCTTCTCCAAGTCTCCCAAAAGAGACTTGTAATCGGCTTCCAGCCGTTGATGACCAGAGCGGAGAGTCATTACCTCCGCCTTCGACTGCTCAAGATCAACCTTGTGCCGATCGAGCTCTTCCTTACAGCGGGAAAGCTCGATGTACAGAAGATCATTCTTCTGCTGAAGGGCAGTGTGCGCCCCGAGGATGTCGCGGACATTCTCGCGAAGAGACCGATATGTCTTCACAGAGGGAGACATATCGCTGCTCAAGGAGGAAAACCCCTCCTCGAGTTTTCGGAGCAAAGAACCATGCTCCGCAACAACAACGGCGAGGGAATTCTCAACCTCCGCCGCCCCTGATCGATAATCAGGGGAATAAGCGATACATTCTCGTGCGCTTGATCTCGAAGCGCTCGGTTCCTTCGAAGAAGGGGCAGCGTACCGAGTACTTAGTACGCTGGCTGGGTTACCCCCAAGAGTTCGTCTCTTGGGAACCGATTGAGGTTCTGAGGGCCGACGCCCCAGACCTTTTAACTTAGTTTCAGAAGGAGTCTCAAACCCATAATGCGAAGTAGCATCAGCACTAGGTGTTGATGCATTTAGGGCATCGATTAAGCCCTGAATTTCGGCGGGTACGGAAAAACCACCGTACCCCCGCAACTCCTCCTCTGACAGACGAGGAGCGCCCTGCGGACACCGCGGGCAAACGAAGTGAGAAGGGACACCACAGTTCAACCCTTCTTTGATGCAATCAAAATAGATGTATTCCATTTTGCCTGTTCGCGAGTGCTTTAAAAAGCTCTCGCGCATTACGTGAACTTTATTCACGTAATCATCTGGGATTTTGTTGTAGTTGTCAACAAAAGCGTTCCAACTCTGAGTCAGGGCGTCTTTATCGTCCCTGTTCCTCTTTGACCCTTTCCGGATCGAATAATATCGAACCTGGAAAAAGAGGTCAATAAAGTACAGACGTCTATCGTCTGTACTTCGATCGAATCGACGTGACTGGATGTCTTCGCAGTCATCCAGCACGTTGATATCGAACAACGCATATTGGCAGTCGCGCTTACGGTGACCGCCACTGTTGGGGGCAATAGCCCATCCAGGGGTCCAAAGCCCCACTTTGTACGGAACATGTGGTTCCGTACGATGATACGCTTCAGAAGCGGCAGGCGCCGCTTCTGTTCGAGCTCTTTTAGCAGGCGAAACACCGCCTGCTTCAACACCACGCGCCGGGGTTAAACCACCCCGAAGTGGAAACGTACTTGGTCCATGTGGAATTCTGCGTTCCCGCAACCATCTGTGATGATCATTGTCGCTGTAATAGCTGACAGCGACACAAGAGTTATCATCGCTGTTAGGCGATGAGCACCTAGCGAGTTTCGACTCGCTAGATCCTTTCTCGGGGACAGCTGTGCCCCAATCACTTTGTTCGGAGTCACAACTGTCTCCGAACATGGAAGAACCCTTCCTGGCAACACACCTTTCGGGGTTTGTCATCGTGCGAGATGTTGCATTAGCAACATCTTCCTGTTTCTTGCCAGATGCCGCCTTAGCAGCATCTGTGGTCGAAGACGGTACGTCTTCCGACCTTTGCGTAGTTGACGCTGCTAATGCAGCGTCACTGTTGTCACTAAACACCTCAGCACCTAGTGCCGAGGCGGAGGAAGAAGCTCCTTCGATGTTTTCAGCAGCGCTCTTTAGAGCGCCGCCGCGTGCTTCGACCATCGAGTCGATGGTCAATCAGTTGGTGAATGAGAAATTCCGACCAGCAAGTGCCACCTATGATTGGCCAAAATAAGAATTATTATTGGCCAACCACCTTAAGTGGGGGGTGATGTAATGGGGTGCCATTATATAATTGATATTCAAGTTAGAATATCACAGTTGAATTTCAGACGCGTTGTCCGAAATTCAAATAATAGATTATAAGTTATTATAATCTACGAAGGAAAAGTCGATTCGATATAAATACCGAATCATGCAGGTTAACTAATAGTACAGGTAGTTTAATACTTGATATTATTATATTAGTTAGCTAATTACAATATTGTTAGCCGCTAACCACCCATTTAATAAACACACTATTAATTTTGCGTTCTAAAGAATAAGTAAATACTTATATTTACTTTTAGTATAGGATTAGTTGGTAACAACTAATCCTGCCCTTATTGTATTGCGCTCTTCCTCGCACAAATACAGTGTAAGCCCGTAACAGGATCAGTCCTGTTACATATATGGATGCTGCTGGCATAAAACTTATAGCCATAGCGGCTTACACTAAGACACGAGGTGAAGCTCGGGTGTTAATACCGAAGCTGCTAAAGCGTGTTCAGTCAGCGAGGCACGACCTTGCTAAGGCAACACACGTCATTAAAATAACTCGGTGCGAATTCACGCATAGGGTGTAACACATCTGTTAAACGTTGCAAGAGTTCTCTTCACCCCGGTGGCATTACAAGACACTCCCAACGGGTTATGTACCACCATGAGAGTAATATACTTCCCATTCATTACGATTTGATAAAACACATCCTAAAATCGAGAGCACTAAAGACAGTCCTCCCGCTCATGACATCAATAATGATGGTATTGGCGTTTAAGCCAGTATCTTTGATGCTTTCAGCTTATTATAAGCATGAGTGACTCACCAACAGCTTGTGGATTTCAGCACACAGAAGGTGGGGCTAACGTGACTCGCGCACATGGCCTGCTTCACGACGAGCTTAAAAACTCGTCGATTGCTTTTACCTGATCACACTGTAAAGTCTGACAGAATACTTCGTGACTGGTACGATGTCAATCTCATCTCAAGCTTCTTCGTCTTTGGGGAGCTCGCATGGAACTTCTTCTAAGAATACGCCATCGTTCTCTACAAAAACATCGTAATAAGGGCGCTTTAAGTGAGTCACAGCTTTGCGCTTCAAATCTCTGAACTTTGTTGTAGCATTGAAAATTTACTTGTCTCGATGCCACGTGCTGGTAACATGAATACTTGTTTATTGATATCCACGGTCTCATCATTAGCAACTTTGGTAAGATCTTCTCGATCTGATTTTCGCTTAAGTTTTTAATCAATTTTCCAATAAAAGAGTAGGGATGATCCATCACCTCCAAACTTGATTTCGAGGTTTACCAGCATTAGATCATGGTGTGCGGATTCTATCGATGAGGCATTGCTCGACATGCTGTACGAAGCAAAGTATAGGGGATAGCCAAGACAAATCTCATCATTAATATTCCAGTGTAATTTTTTTTAAAAAAAGAATTGGATCACAGCCACGGTCACTATTTTTAGATTTAAGAACAAAACGCTGGACGACATCAACATGCTGACCACGAAAGAACTTCACATGCCTTCAAACGGATGAGATGCCACCAAATACCTTGTCAGATGCAGCCAAGTGATACAAACGAAAAAGTTGCTCGATCACTCTCGATCCTGAAGAAATATTCAAGAAAGGCAATGTGTCTGCCTGTAAATCTGTAAGAAAGGTGAAGAATCACACCCATTACTTCACTCCTGTCACTTCTCAATGCATCATCCCCAGTCTCGCGGCTATCAACAGCTTTTCATGAACAAGGGAAAGAATGACTACGAGCTATTAATTCATGGAAGGACCTCGAGATGATTTTATTTTCTCTTGGCGAGGAACAAGGATATTCTGAAAGTATGCGGCCGCCGTGACCTACGAGGAATAAACATTGCTGTTGACATAATGTCTATGTGACGGCACATTGTGGGATACAACGTTCCTGGGGTGTGCATAATAACATTCCATGCCGGTTTACCTGTATCATGCGTCTAACCCTATATTTTAAGCCCGAAACATCATCCCTACACCATTGTTTTTGCCGGAAGAGGGTTAAGAAGGTCTCATGTAGCTATTATCACCCTTAATTTGGTGTTGAACTCAAGTATACGTCTTGATTGAAAGCGTGACTATACGTGAGTATACAAGTTTACTGTGGACCACTTTATGCTTTACTTGGAGTATATATTGTTTTTCGACCAATCAGATGCAAGTGCGACGGCCATCTAGCGACGGCCGTCTCGCGTCGGACTGTCATGTTGCATATCAGGAGACTATCAAGTTGCATATTAGTGGGACTAAACACTTAAGTAACTTTACATAATACACTTTTACTTTTACTATACAACTGCCATGTGTATCTGGTGTCAAGAAGGTTACCTGTCAATAGCGTGACAGGGAACAAGACTTTAACGGGACTCTAACCGGCCAGTAGCTACGCATATAAGACAAAGGACATTAAAACCTGCGTCTTCCTACATATGGAACACAGCATCATTTCTTTTGTAGAGGGTCAAAGCCGTGGCTATTGCGGAAGAACGTGGCGAAATTTATGGAGTTTTTTGTGAATTTACAGTGGATTATAATAGTTCCCCTATATTGGCTGGACTGACTGATTGCTATTTCACGGTCAGCGGCTTCGGTACTTAATTCAAATATAACCGCTGCCCGCTCCCCGGGGACGAATTTCCACACAGGAGCTATAAATCTTATTATCTGATGTTACCGGGTAACCCATAAAATCGCCAAGGGATCCATAAGGTGACGTGACCACCCGTATGCATGGTAACACAATAGAGGTGACTTTTCGTGCTGCTCGCTATCAGCGTGAGGACCTTGTTGACGTGAGGTCAGTAGTCCACTGACCGACTTGATCAAGAAGCTGACAACTGGATACTCCTTCGATAGTGAGTCCGCTGGGCCGTCAGGTGGTATTCGGCTGAGGAAGAAAATTTTAAAGTTGACTACACCGCAGTACGTTTTAGAAATTGCGGCATCTCTTCCGCAATGTTTTTTATCTCTCAGCTAAACCCTATACAATTTTGCATTATTCGGTCGACCTCTACCACGCGGTGATTACCGCTGGTACCGAGTACAGCGTGTTCCCTGATAGTTCTCCTATCTAAATTCAAGCTCGTGAAGAACTTGCTTGACCAGCCTCACATATCTCAAGTAACGGACCCGATGAAAGATTCAAATTTAATGAGGCTTTTTTGCCCAACCAGCTGGGAAATCCCCTCCAGCAGGAATTACGAAGTAGAAAAGATTGTGGATGTACGTTCTGGTAAAAAGAAGACCTATCGAATGTTTATCGTTCATAGAAATAGTTCTGATGACTTTACCTAGGCTTATGAATTCGGTTTGAACTGTTAAGTCTTGATGAAGCGTTCGACCTGCGATGGCCATTGTGGCGAAGCGGACTCAAGAATTTTGCTCGTTTGCGTCAGCAGCACACCGATCGGCTTATCGGCGATCGGATTGGTGGAAATCAAGGAGGCTTTTAAGCCTATCGTGTGCGAGGGGTGTCAAGAACACAGATTTTGGTAAGTCACATGATATTGCGTGTACTTACATATTTTCATGTGTGTACATATTGGGGACCATGTGGAGATAGTTTTGGTTAGTCGTTAATTTTCAGCCTTTAACACTCAACAAGAAGTCGTTTCTTCGCACTGTACATCAGTCGACTCTACACGCCGCAGAGTGTTTGGAAGCATAGCGTCGAGTAATCCCCTCTAGCTTGCTATACCCGGCCGGGAAGCGTCACAGACGCACTTGGCCCGCCGGAAGTCCCTCGACGGGAGTACGTATTGTTCGGCTTTGTAAGAGCAAGTTACGCACGTTTGGAACGTGTAATCAAGTTATTGAATTGTTTCGTGGAGATATCGTTCGTGGAGTTTATCATGTTCTTATTGGATCTCTATATTGGAGTATTGTACTTTTATTCTCGTATTGGTTTGGGCTCTACGATCGATTGAGCGATCTGCCCTTTGAAGTATATTTACTTGGAGTATAACTGGTCTACCCGTACCCAGGGTGAAGAGTTACGCCCAGGGTACACCACCCAGCACGGTCTCACGTTTTTAGACCTAAAGTCGATTCCCAGCACCGATCCACCGAGTGTGAAACCATCCCATTCCATCGGGTACACAAGGTGAGATGACGAAAGAATCGGACCAGGCGTCCAGTGCTGTTGATAGGTCGTCTGCTAGCAGCGGACGATCAGATCGGATCGTAGGCGAAGGTTCGAGGGGTACCCCCCCCCGTAAGTTGGAAGGCCTGGCACGATGGTGGTCAGGTTCTCGACACTACGGTGTTCGATTTTAAACTTGACTCCACCACACCATGCTGGAACCGGTTAGTCAGTTATGAAGACACGCGACGAGCCCGATAACCCATTGGAATTCTTGGGTTACAAACGGCAGTGATAGGGTCGAATTTATCATGTGAAATCCCGCACCTGCCGGAAAGTAAGCAACTTTGGTTGCCAAGTCAAGCTGTGGATAATTCCGACCAATTAGACGTTACCGGCTCGTCTTCAAAGTTGGTCTATATCCAAAGGTTCAAATGAAGTGGAGAGATCCTGACTTTGGTCCACCAAGAAGACGCTTTGCGAAGAGTGGGTCACCAGATCAGGATTTGACCGAATCTCGTTTAACGGTTGAAGAGATGGATGGGATCGAAGTCCAAGATCCAACCTTCCAGAGTATGATAGCGATGCGGGACTAAACTCGTCTCAAGTATTTCCACCAGAATCAACAAACGAACAGTTTTGGAGCGGGTATATGAGTCGGATGCGGAGGAGAAATAAGATATCGCTTTCAATTCCTAGGGAAAACGCGAACTAAGAAAGCGACACGTGGAGAGTTATGAATGGGATAGGAAGTAAACGATGCATGAATAGCATATCAAAACGGTAATAAAAAAACGGTGAAAAACCAACGTCGAAAATTAAATAAAGAAGCAATCAGGGACAACAGAATCAACCTTATCTAGCAAAGCTCCTCTACACCTGGTTTGGATGCTACTCCTCTTCATCTCAATATTGTAGTCATCAATCTCCTGTATTACCTAATAAACAATCAACTGAGAGTCCGATAAAACATCGTATAATTTTTGATCTACTAAGGTAATTCCGAATCTAATGATGGGATACTCCACTTTGGGGCGATAGATTTTTTCTCCACTAACTTTTCCGGACCACACTTCCGTGTCTTTCTTTCACTGCTGTCGTCTTTATGTGAGAAGACAAAAGCTGAATCACGGTTAAAAGTACTGTTGGAATTGTTGGAAGAACGCGCAATTCCTGTGGTACCTCGCGACGCGTGAGTTGTTTTTGTTTGGCGATCTTTTCGATGAAAACCTTGTTGGGAAAATGGTCGATACCAGTAGTACATATTGGTCCGGTATCTGACCGGTACGCGAGAAAGCCGGCACGTGCATTTTTCTCATTGGACGAAAATCGCAATGATTTGAAGTCGTTTTTATATGAATGGAATTATAATTAAAGCTTAGGACTAAGACTTTAATTATAATAATATACATACTTTTTTTGTTCTTCGGGATCAAGTTAAGGTCTTTCGTTTGTGGAGCTAGTACGCCTGACTGAGGGTGGAACGCTATAATTTCTCTTGTGGATTGAATTACCTACTGTGGGAGATTGTGGTTTGTCACTTTTTTACTTTGTGGAGTGCTGCGAGTGATAAATGGAGTGAATAAAGTTGCGTTTGCTTTTTATTAAAGGTGTTATCTCGTTACTCTCGCTTTAACAGGGTTACGTTTGGTTACGTTGGTGTACGTAAATACACAACGGTTTAGGTCAGTATTGACCGGTCCGAAAGGTTTGGACCTATTGGTTGCTTAAGCAATCAGGGCGAGAGACCGTAGTGAAGGCGTGGCAGCCTGCCACGTGTTGCTACACAGGTGGTGCACATTACATTTCGACTAGGTACGAATTGAGTAAGTTCTAATTAGTATTACATATAGTTTACATTAGTTTATCAATTTAGACTAATTTCATATAAATATAAATCAGTTTACAAAATAAACTAAGACTGTTAGGCGCACGACCCAGAACGGTCGCGCGCGCAGTATGTGTTATAGCGAAAGGGAGCACCTCCCTTAGCTACTCTCTTACTAAGGGAAGCCTTGTAACAAGGCGTTAGTGTTTACTAACAGTAAACTCAGGAAATCTTGGCCCCGAGTGAGAGAGCGATCTCTGACTAAGCCTTTATATAAGGGCGTATCGGCTAAGTAGCGGCGTATCACTGCTTAAGGAAAGTCTTCTTCTGTGCGGTAGTCGCACCGTACGTGTACGCACCTGCTACATCTGGTAGCACTTGTAGTCAATCCAACACCTGTGTTTGTAGATGACAACATCATCTGCAAAGGATGAACCAAGAGGATTGGGGTAAGCTAACCCCCGTCCAACAAGAAGCCTTTAAGAGACTGGTACCCATATTGGGTTCGGTTGGCATGCGCCACCTGGAGCAGGGTTTTGAGAACGTGCGTGAGAGGGTTAATACCCTCATCGCCCATGAGGCGAGTTTGCGCAAAAGTCATCCTGCGACGGTGGTGCGCCCTCCGTTATTCTTTAAGGTGACGGAATTCACCGGTGAAAAAGGTAATAACCTTTATGTGTGGCTTCGCGAGGTCAAAACGACCTTCGCCACGGCGAATGTGATCGAGGATCACTTGCAAGTGGGATTTGAACTGACCCATCTTACGTGCAGAGCCCGTACCTGGGCGTTTACCTGCCCGGATTCGATCGCGGACGTGTTCCCGAACTGGGAAGTCCTTAAGGGAAAGCTTATGTACATGTACGCTACGCCTGTTCTGGTTTCCAGAATCAGCTTGCGTTTCTGAGGTGCCTTCAGGGCACTAGGGACTTGGAGACATACGTCCAAGAACTAAGGACCCTGTTGGCAGGGATGTACGCGAAAGCGTATTCGGACGATGTGTCCATTCCCGTGTTCATGGAAGGCTTGAAAGAAGGTCCAGCACGTTCGGAGCTCTTCCGATGCCGACTCCAATCCCTGGGGGAGGCGTTTAAGATGGCGTTAAACGCCGAAAGGAACTTTCGTTCCTCTAAGGTAGGTCCCAAACCCATGGACCTGAGTCAGGTCGAAGCGGAAGAGAAACCTTCCGCTAGGAGTCACTCTGACTCCTTCCCGCACGGCTTCGAAGCGGAGCTTCTTGCAATGCTGCAGCAGCATAGGCCGATAAGATGCTTTCTGTGTGGAAGCACGGATCATCTGCGAAACAGATGTCCGAAAAATCCCCAGCGAGACCTCGCTATAAGGGGCCGAGGGCGGGTAAAAGGCCCTCGCCCAAGCCGTCGGGAAACGACGGCTCCCAGTAGGTGCGGGTTCCCTACTGCGGGATCTCTAAGTGCTGTTAAACAGGGTAAGGGCCGACAGCACAAAGCCCCGAGGGAAACGCTGCTTTCTAGCACCGGGTTGGTCTACCAGCCAGGTTTGCTGGTCGTCCTTGCGGACGTGAAAGGCTTTGATAAGCCTTGGAGAATCTTGATAGACTCTGTAGCGTCTGAAAAATTTGTCAGAAGGGCTTCTGTTGAGAACAGTCGGCTGTATGGCGAGGCCCTAGAGGCATGTTCTCGTGACGTTGTCACGGTCCGTCTAGCGACGGGCGTACAAGTTTCTGTACCCAAGGTCTCGATTGACCTTAACCTGAAGTTTGCAGACTTCGATAGCTCAGAACGTTGCCTAGTCCTGCATTTGGACTCGAGGTATGACCTCATTCTGGGCATGAAGTGACCGGAACACCACGAGCCATGGATATACTGGAAGTCTAAGTCCATTGGCTCAACGCACCCGCGGTCGGGTGAAGCATTGACGAGTCATGAACCCACCTTTGCTCGATCGCAAAAGCGATTCTGGCGTGATATGCCAGAGATTGGGATGTCTGAGATGATCAGTCCCAATGAGGTCAAGGAAGTGTTCCTTGACGAGGGGGATTCGGCGGTTGATTCCCACGCCGTTATAGGCGAGACTGGTGAGTCGCCAGTTGTAGAGGTGGATTGAGGATAAGCGAGGCGCTTCCTATAGAAGAGACCCGTAGTTTGTCTCTTCTGCAGGTAGGGGTACCCGACCACGCCGTGTTAGGGGAAAAATTTGCGACTCCAGCGGTAGGGGTAGAAACCCCTGTGGTTAAGCGCGAGGCGCTTCCAAGCGGAGAGACCCGTAGTTCGTCTCTTTCGTACGTCGGAAATGATTACGACCACGCCCCATTAGGTGAGACCGGCGAGTCACCGGTGGTAGAGGTAAAGACCTCTGTGGATAGGCGCGATGCGCTTCCAATAGATGGGGCAATTATCTCCCCCCATCTGGGTCCCGGGATGAGTCCCGAGGTCAGTAGTCATCAATCCTATCGGATGCTGAATAGTGTGACAGGTGTTGTCACGGAAGGCGTAAGCCTTGAACGGTTGCCTGGGGTAGGCGAACTGTTGTCGTTGGAGGAGATGTACTTCAACGAGTTTGAGACTGTTGTAAAAGCAGGTGAAATCGACGAGATTGTCGTGTTGCGTCCGGAAGAGGAGTATAACTCCTCATCCACAATGTACAATTCAATTTTGGTGCAAACCAAACAGGCATTGAATGCCCGAAGCGGCCTCAATATCCTTGCGGATCCTGAGGACCCTTACCATTCCTTACTTAAGAAATTCGGAGATGTCATTAGTGAAAACCCGCCGATGGGGTTACCACCGGATCGGGGTGTCCAAAATGAAATTGACTTGGTTCCGGTAACCAAATACTGCGTCACTAGGCAGTGGCTTCTCCCCAAGGAGCAATGCGACGTCATCGACGCTTTCTTCAAAGGGAAAGAAGAGGCAGGGATGGTATGGGAGAGCAAGTCTCCCCATTCATCTCCCACTTTTTGTGTTCGTAAAACGAACGCAAAATGGAGCATTGTGCATGCGTACAATAAGCTGAATGCAGCTACTGTACCCATGCAAACTCCGATTCCTCGGAAGGATGTCCTCCAGAACAATATGGCGGGCTGTACTGTGTACAGTGCCTTGGATCTGGTGGACGGGTATTATCAGGTGCTCATGCGAGCATCCGATATTCCGCTTACAGCGGTCAAAACGCCTAGTGGCATGCTGTGGGAGTGGCTTGTTATGCCACAAGGGCTTTCAAATTCACCAGAGACTTCTAATCGCTTGGTGACACAACTCTTCCGCTATCATAGAAAGTAGGCTCAGATGTACTTCGACGATATATTCGTTCATAGTCGCGCGGAAGGCGACTCGTCTGATGTTCAGCCGCACCTAATACATCTTCGAGAGGTGCTAGAATGTATGCGAGAGCATAAGTTATATGCAAACGCATCCAAATATATTTTTGGTGCTGAGGAAGTTCCTTTCCTCGGATGCTTCATCGGTAAGGATGGAGTGCGGGCTGATACCGCGAAGGTGAAAGCCATTGTGGAGTGGCCTTCGCCTGTAAATCTTAGAGATTTACGGAAGTGGCTTGGATTAGCCAATTATCTCCACAAATACAGCGAGAACTACGCTGAGATGGCGAACCCATTGACAGAACTTCTTAAGAAGGACGTAGACTGGTGTTGGGAAACCAAACACCAAACCGCTTTCGAAGCGGTTAAGGGTAGATTGTTAAAAGCCCCCGTTCTTGCTCTCCCAGATTCTGGTAAACCATTTAGCATCATCTGCGACGCCTCCGATTTCGCAATCGGATGTGCTTTGTTACAAGCAGATGATGCGGGACGAGAACGCGTGATTGCATTTAAGTCGAGACAGCTTAAAGCTGCGGAACGGAATTATCCCGTTCATGATAAGGAGCTACTTGCTATGAAGTATGCCCTTGTCAAATTTAGGGTTCACCTACTCGGCTCAAAGCCGTTCGTGGTTTATACAGACCACGAGTCCTTACGGACAGCGACAAAGTCGCCTCATCTCTCGCAACGGATGGCCCGTTGGCTTTCCTTCTTTGCGGAGTACCACTTGAGGTAAAGTACAAGCCTGGTAAACAGAATGTACTTGCAGTCGCGTTGTCGCGTCGTCCCGATTTTGAGCTCGATCATGCGACATGCATCACCTCGTCTGTGGTGGATCTCATACGCCAGGCGTATGACAAAGACCCACAATGTACGGCGCTTATCAGCGCGTTGGGTGGAAAGGGACTTGGCTCGTCTGAGTATACCCTGTCAAGTAGAGCTAGAGCTCGGTTACACAGTTACAGGTACTGTGACGGTTTGCTATATTATAGCACGAGCGCGGAGGGCACTCCGCGGGTGGTTGTTCCTCATGATGAGGAACTGAAGTATAGAGTCCTCTTTGAGGCACATGACGCCCCTACCGGGGGTCATTTAGGTCGGGATAAGACCTACAGCGCTCTAAGCGCTTTGTCTTGGTGGCCCAAAATGTATAAGTGGGTCGGTGCGTATATTCGCACCTTTGAGACGTGTCAGAGGTTCAAACACTCTGCAGATTCAGCGTCGCCCTTGGCGAGCTTATCCGTTTTTTATACGGAGTGCTGGAAATCCATCAGTATGGATTTTATCTTCGGTTTTCCGAAGGATAAGGCCGGTAACACCGGCATATTGGTTTTTGTAGACCGTTTGAGCAAGATGGCTCACCTGGCGGCGGTGCCAGAGTCCATTGATGGACAAGGAACAGCGAAAGTGTTCCTAGACCGTGTCTTTCGACAGCATGGTCTACCCGCCTCCGTTGTGTTGGATCGGGATCCCCGTTTTACGGTACAGTTTTGGGGAGCGTTTTTTAGGGTGCTGGGCACCAAGCTCCTCATGTCCACTGCGGATCATCCGCAGACGGACGGACAAAAGGAACGCGTTAATCGCGTTGTGGAGGATATTCTCCGGAGTTTATACCTGGAGTCTCCAAAGAGTTGGAGTGAGATGCTTCCCATGGCCGAATTTGCTATTAACAATTCGGTCCATGCATCTAGCGGGTTTACCCCGTTTTACGTGAACGGATTAGTGAATCCGAGGGTTCCGTTGACGCCACGTGTGTGTGTCCCAGGGCTTGAGGGGGGAGGATTCCCCGATGTCAGCCCTGTATCTGTGCGAAAGCACATTGATAAGTTTTTGTCGACGCGCCTTATGTTTTACGACACGTTTGCGATGCCATGGCGTAAAGACAAGACAAGCAAAAGGAACAGGCCTACCGCAAGGGTCGGCGTAACAAAAGGGCGTACAAATTAGGAGAAAGTGTTTTATTAAACGATAAAAACCTTCCTACACATTCAGTTTCTAACGTGTTAATAAACAAACTGCGCCCCAGGTTTGTGGGGCCTTTCAAGGTGCTATCCCGAAAGGGCTTGTCATACACCTTGGATATTCCGAAGGCGATGCGTACGCATCCAACCTTCTATGTGGGTATTCTTAAGCCATACCAGAACCCGGAGGCGGTTCCCCCTCCTCTTGGAGGGGGTTCAAAAGGCGGATAGCCGTAAAAGCCGTAAGACGCGGTAGGGCAGAGTAACTCCGACAGGGTCAAAATGCGACCACGAAACTCCGCAAAGATCGACTCGAGAGAGTCAAGCCGCCTCTCGATGCGGTCAATCGCACTCCCCTAATCGCGGAGTCCCTCCTGGACGTCCTGGATGCGATGGCTGTGTCGATCACAGCGCTCGCGAAACTCACGTCGCAATTGCGCGACCTCCTCCTCCTGTTCTCGATTCGGAGGGTATTCTACATTACCATGTGGAGCGTCTGATGGCGCGACGCCATCATCGCGGTGAAACCCAGTATCTGGTGAAGTGGAAGGGTTATCCACATTCACAAAGTTCGTGGGAGTCCGAGACTCCCCTGCGGCAGGATTGCCGAGACGTCGTTGACGCTTTAGAGCGGGAGAATCCCACTGCGAATCGACGATCAAAGGGGCGGAAGAAGCCCTTCACCCCAAGTAGTTGGGAGTTCGCCGTAGGCAGATGCGGAGCTTGCATTGCTCTCCGGCCCCACATTGAGGGAACAGGCGCTAGCATAGAGCGTGCGATAAGGGACAGGTAATTGCTCCATCGCTTTGGCTTTGGCAAACGCCAAGCGCAATTCCCTCTCCACCCTAACGTCACGTTCGGCATAGCTGTTGTACAGCTTTAAAAAGTCAGGGAGACGTTTCTCCCCTTCCGCCCACGCGCGGAACTTACGCTCTGCCTTTTTGGCATCCTCTCCTTGTAGGAGAACGAAGGGAACCTCGCGGAGGTTCTTAGCAAAGACATTCTGCTCCTGTTTCCCGACTCGCTTTCTGTATAAGACGGCAGTGAACTGCTTGTGCGTGAGAAGTTTTTTCCCGGAGTTTCTTCCGGCATTCGATTTGACGCGGCTGTTCAGCCGCAGGGCCAGGGGTATAGAAGTCTAAACCCCTCTTTAACCGCATTCTTAGACCACTTTTGGGGATCACGAGGACCCCCAAAACGATATTCCGCACGTGAAGGGAGTTTGGGGGCGTGTAATGCAGCTCCTAGTGCCAGTGTGGCAAGATAAGAGTCCTGATCCGTGTCCAATTCATTGGTCGTGTGGTCGCCTTCGGCGACTCGAATTTGCCATCCGAAGTTGGCAATGGTGGCGCGCAAGTTAGCGCATTTTCCCCACGTGTTGGGAAAGGATTAGGCTGCCGACATCGCCGTTCGGCGTCGTCAGAGCGGTCATCCTTAGGGGAGCTATCCCCAAGAACCCCCTCCTCCGAGATACCGGAGTCCGAGTAGATGACATCCCATTCTCGGGGAGAATGGTCGCGACCTCTAGAGGTGCTCATTCGAGGCCAGAGCTCTGGCAGTTGGGGTCTCCAACTATAATCTATTATTGCGTGGCAATAGTCTTGATGGGTGATGATGTAACGGGGTTACATTTAGTTACGTTGAGGTACGTAAATACACAACGGTTAAGTTCAAGTATTGACCGGTCCCAAAGGTTCGGACCTATTGGTTATTTTAGCCAATCAGGGCGGGAGCCCTTGATGAAGGCGTGGCTGCCTGCCACGTGTTGGTACACAGGTGGTGTACATTACATTTTCGGCTAGGTACGGATTAAGTAAGTTCTACCTAGTATTGCATATAGCTTACATTAGTTTATTAATATAGGCTAATTATATATTAAATAATAAATCAGTTTACAATCTACACTATCTCCTGCTAGACGCTCGACCCGGAACGGTCGAGCGTGCAGTGAGTGTCGTAGCAGGGGAGAACTCCCCTCGCTACTCCCTACTAAGGGAAGCCTTAGAGTAAAGCGTTAGTGTACGCTAACAGTAAACAAAGGGAATCTTGGCCCCGAGTGAGAGAGAAATCTCACACTAAGCCCTTAGATCAGGGCGTATCGGCTAATTAGCGGCGTATCGCCGCTTAAGGAAAGTCTTCCTCTGTGCGCTAGCCGCACCGTGCGTTTATGCTCCAGCTGCCCTATGGTATGTCATGGATAAAATGCTTTCCGTGTTCAACATACAAATCACTCCCGCACAAGGCATAAAGTTGTTGACGGCGCGAAAGGTTGCGTTCAGATCGTGGGCGGGTCATTTTTTAATACTTGACTGCAGTGGCAGAGGCGGATGGGTCCAACTGTGAATCGTTGGTGCTGAACAACGTGATTTATCACGCAGCACCGGAGATGAGGCAGATCCTCATCTCCAAGTACGATCATACCCGGCTGGATTACCTCAGACAAGCCGAAGAATTGTGCCAATTCACACAGGCTGTGGAGTATGAGGATAAAGGCCCAAGGACGTAAAGGAACGGCACTGTGAACGCTGTGTCGAACAAGGTCAAAAAAGCGTCGCCAACTAAGAGGACATTTTTTGAGTATGGTGAAGAGAGGCATATTCGTGCGAATTGCTCCAAAAAGAAGACAAAAAAGGAAGATTTCGCGTTGATGGTCGAAAGTTCAAGTGATAGCTTGAAAAAGGACACATGGATCTTGGATAGTGGAGCCAGCATACTTTTGACGCATGATTTGAGTTGTCTTACGGATCTGGAGACTGTTTCGGGTGTATGCTACCAAGCGGATGGTCAGAAGCTATAGATCAACAGGACGGGATCCGTGTACATATACGTGATGTGCGGACAGAAGGAGACCCTCCTCAAGATTACAAACGTTTTTTCGTGGAAGCCTTACGAGGAACATTTTATCGTATGGAGTACTGTAGAAAAAGGGATGCACATTATCTTATATCGATGGAAAAATGGTCATGGTGTGCAGAAAGACCGGACGAGGCATGGCGCATGTTAAAATGTGCAATGACGTGCTCACCATCGAAGGAAGAGTTGACAGAGCAAGGTCAAACTTTAGAAGTTCAGTGATGGCTATTGTCAATAGAATTTCGAGTGAAGGAAGTGATGGATCGTTATAAGGAGATGGCGAATCACTATTGGTTGTAAACGCAGTTGTAAGTACGCAGCAAGGCGGAAGAACTAACGTGAAACACACAGAAAAAGGGAAGGGCAAAAAGAAAGCCCGGTGGACGCGTGAACGACACGTAACGCGGAAGTACGCGGAATAAAAGGCCGCGGAAACAAGAACCGAAGTTGAAGACAATGAGAATACAAGACAAGAAGTGAACTTGATAATGGAAAGTGATTCGAAGAGTTAAAAAGAGGCAGTAAGCAACGCGGCTCAAGAAGCAAGTCAAGCATAAGAAGGGCAAGTCAAGCGTCAGAAGGAGCTGGTGGTGAATCAACCAAGCAGAAAGATGAAGAGTATGATGAGGGTAAAGGACAAGCGCTCACGAAGGTTTCGAAGAAGAAAAAGAAGCCGCGCTGGACGAGAGACCGGCATGTCACGCGGCAATATAGCCGAAAGAGTCACGACAAGAAGAAAAGATTGAAGATAACTGAGTTTGGGAGATGATTCTCAGGCCTAAGGATGTGAGGCCGTTACACACAAGACAAAGACTGAAGCAGATGAAATCTCAAGATTTTTAAGGCCAGGCTGGTAGCCTGTGGAAATGAGCAGAAGTACGGAGTCGATTATGAACTGACATTCGCGGCAGTGATGGAGATTACCACAGTCAAATTCATACTTGGTCTTTCCCGGAAATGGAAGGTTAACCCTTTAAATGGAAATATACCCAATGCCTATGTACAGTCATTGGAGACGGAGCAAAAGATTTTTCTTTATGTGCCAAGAGGCATGGAAATTGACGCAAAGATGCTGGAAGAATTATAGGTAGAAGACGCAACTAAGTTGGTTATACGCTTAAACAAGAAGTTATACGGCTTGAAGAAGGCGGTAAAGCTTTGGAACCGCCTGCTACACGAAAAATTGATGACCTTCGGTTATAACCAGAGTATCACGGATGGATGTCTTTATTTTAATAAGATTAACGATGATATCGTGGTGGTTGGAATATATGTAGACGACCTACTGGTTACTGGCACTAATGACGTTTACGTGACAAGTTTTTTTACGAGTTAAAGGTACTTGAGGTAAATAACCTGGGCGAAGTCTCAAAAATTTTTGGTATACGCGTGACTTACGATGTGAAGCGTAGATATTTACTTTATCAAGAAGTAATGATTAAAGATTTACTCACGTTGCATGGTTTACGGAATGCGAACAGTACAATGACACCTATAGCCGCTGATAATGAAGATCAAGTGATTCAAGAAGATGAAAAAATGAATGAAGAAAAAGTAGTGAAGAATGTTTCAATTAAGGACTTCCAATCGCTAACTGGAAGCTTGCATCGCGCGATGTACGAGACCTTATATCGTATACGCGGTCCACAAGGCAACGCGGCGTGCGCATGCTCCAACGTTTTTGGATTGGAATTCGGCCAAAAAAAATTTGTGTTTTCTGAAGGACACAATGGATTTGAAGTTACGAATGGAAGTTGCCGTGGAAAAGTAGATGGACAAAAAAATGATTGCATTCGAAGGTTATTCAAATGAAGATTTTGCAGGGTCGAAGACCGACAAAAGATCTACAATTGGAGGTCTCATTACGATGGATGGTATGGTCATTCAGTGGATTTGCAAACGCCAATCGTGTGTATCGTTATCAACGATGGAAGCGGAGTTCTACGCTGCCTCTATCGTTGAATGTGAGCTACTGGGACTCAAGGAATTGGCGTGCGAAATTGGCTTGACCGTTAAATTACCGATGAAGCTCAAGTGCAACAATCAAGCTTCTATCAGGACGCTGAATGGTGAAGGGAAAAGTTCAAGGACGAAGCACATCGATGTGCGCGTGAAGTTCTTTGTGTCTAAGTGGCGTGAAGGACAGATCGAAGTTGTCTACGAACCTACCGAAACGATGTTAGCTGATGTTTTTACGAAAGGGTTGGGTGCGGAGAAGCTGAGACGTATGCAGCAGGGACTTGGATTGACGACGATCAAGATGGACTAGGTGGTTTCCAGCGGAAAGTCGAGAAGGAGTGTTGGAAGGGCGCGCAATTTCTTCGGTACCTCGCGTCGCGTGAGTTGTTTTTGTTTGGCGATCTTTTCGATGAAAACCTTGTTGGGAAACTGGTCGATACCAGTAGTACTTATTGGTCCGGTATCTGACCGGTACGCGAGAAAGCCGGCACGTGCATTTTTCTCATTGGACGAAAATCGCAATGATTTGAATTCGTTTTTATATGCATGGAATTATAATTAAAGCTTAGGACTAAGACTTTAATTATAATAATATACATCCTTTTTTTGTTCTTCGGGCTCAAGTTAAGGTCTTTCGTTTGTGGAGCTAGTACGCCTGACTGAGGGCGGAAAGCTATAATTTCTCTTGTGGATTGAATTACCTACTGTGGGAGATTGTGGTTTGTCACGTTTTTACTTTGTGGAGTGCTACGAGTGATAAATGGAGTGAATAAAGTTGCGTTTGCTTTTTATTACTGTGTTATCTCGTTACTCTTGCTGTTTTGCTATTGTTTGCGCTTGAAGTACGCTTGATTACTGGAACCTTGCGCGTTTAACCAGCAATGGCAGACAAGGACGCATCCGAACAGGAATTATATGAAGCCATTTTTTCTTCTACGTCTATGAAATATACCACGGATTATAGACACTGGGATTCATCGCCAGTCAACCGATCACCCACAGCATCGCCAGTGCTTTCAAAAACCTAGATGAGTACGCTCAAGTAGATAAAATACGTATTACAAGATCGGCCAAAGGTGTTGCCACACCGAGACTGAACCCGAGATTTGATCCACATCGAAAGACAGAATTTGATGTCAAGATTGGAGTATGGGCACTAATGTACACCACTGTTTCCCGAAGAAACAGCAATAATCGTCTTAAAGAGACCTTTGCATGGAGAACGTTTACCAAGAAGTGTACAAAATCGACACTACTAACAATCGCTCCAGCAATCAACGAGAAGCGGCCAAGTGGTAGCAAGAAGGCCCCCACATTCATCCAGCAAGCCCCACGTTCCTGCAGCGGTTCAAACATATTAGGTTGATATTCCTGCCACCAAACGCAGCATATCTAAATGTGCTAAGACCGACCGTGGTCGAGTAGTTCACTGCTCACTACGGGACCGGAAGATCCCGGGTTCAATCCCGGAGCCAAACCAGCCTGGTTGGTTTTATCAAGAAGTATAATGTGACGAAAGAAACCAGATCTTAACGTGCTTGATCTGATTTTTCTCGCATTCCAATCACAGTACCAGACTATGTCCTACAAAGTTCTAACAGCGTATGGTTGCATGATGCGTGGGAACGTATAACGAAAGAGACCCTCAACTTCATCTTTCTCATGCTCCGCACTGTGATGCAGGAGATCATGGAATGCGACGGAGAAGACGATTACAAGCTTGCAAGTCCATTGACTGGACGCACTTGAGATGGGTCTTTCGTTTGCTCAGCAATTCAAGAACCGATCAAAGGGTCCTACCCTGGGCCACGTTTGCACTACTCTCACTTGATAATATGTCAACAGTATCGCTTATTTGATGTATGCCCGTCTTATGCACTCCTGGATCAACAGCGTGATCACGTAATTACGTGGACCAGCGTCCATGCCGTAGGCTAGCATGGCACGTTCACATTACATGGAAACCCACCTTTTCACACTGGTTGCACGTAGAAATGCAATTTATTCTTTTCGGTAGGTAACACTATTTCCAAGGATAGGGTACCGACTTATTAGCAGTAATTTATTAGAGGAAACCAGATCAAGAGTCGTGCAGCTATTCTAAAGACTCTTCGAGTACAGCTCGTGCTTAACTGCTGCACTTCGTTCTTCGAGACGCTTCGAGTTGGGAGGATCCATTCGCATGGTGTAATTATATCGACGTCGAAAATCTTTCTTTTCTGTCAAGGACCGCAACGCGAAATAATACTTGGCATATACCGTGGCAGAAATATAGAGATCCCATTGAATGTGATGCAGAAACAGTCGCTCGAGTCGATTGATCGAGTGGAGCGAAAACTGAGGATAGATATTACTGATCTCGACGTTCCATGAGCTCAGATCTTGCCACACCTTGGAAGCGAGCAACAATCCACAAACCACAATGGGTCTCCACGTTGCCGCTAGCAGTGGAACAGCAGCTTGCTCCATTAATCTTTCGATGTAGATTAGACACACAATGGTACACTCAGCACTCAACTGTGCCTTGTTGAACAGATTCTTGCAAAACCGAAAGATTTCATCGACACTTGGTACATGTCGCTTGGACGTTATCTTTTCCATCCGATACACCGTCATGGGATGCACTCGTGGTAACCTCACAAAAGTATACTTGTACTGTGGAGTCACAAAATGTTCTTCTCGAAAGGTTTCTTCCACAGGTAAATCGACCAGCCCTCGGGACGAAATAGTACTAAGATTCGTTGCGTCACCACCTTGCTGATCCTTTCCAGCCGTTTCAGAACAGGACGAAGTAGTTGATGTGATCGCATCGTTCATTCTCGTTTCCGAGAGAGATTCAAATTCATTCGGGGGTCGGTCCTCTGATGTCGAAAGCGAAGAAACAGCTGTGATACTAGCGTTGGACATGCTCACTCCACTGCCGCTACGCTGCTGCTCATGAGATCGCTTTTCACAGCGTCGGATATGCTGGTACAGAACGACGCTCACACGTCGTAGAAAGTCGTCATAATTCGGTTGCGCGATTGAAGAGACAGAGCTTGGAGGTGCTAGACTCGTACAACTGACCACGCGATCATCCGGTTTACGGTACCGTAAGGAGCTGGTCTCGCTAAGTCGTGGCGTAAAGACAGTGTGCGTGGGCTGAAAAACGGGCTGGAAGCGCACGCGCTTGCCCTCCTCTCCACCCGGTGGCGTTTCGTCTTCCACCGAACTAGGCAACAAAGGCGATAAAGAAACACTAAGCGCAGCTTCCGTCATGCTCCTGGAGCTAAGAAGATCCGCGACCATATAGATGTGGCAATTGCTCGATCAATAGACTGAGGGCATTGAGTAGCTCGAGAATGTAATTGTCAGCAATAATTGGTTTAGAGGGGGATTCAAGATCCCAAAGGGTGGGATCAAAGGATCAAATGAAACAGGATACAAGCAACGGGAACGTGTGTGTGTAGGAAGCTGAAGAACATTCAGGTCGAATAGATAAAGTTAATATAAAAATAGTTTCGTCACGCGTGTCTTGTTAAAATAGTCCGTCTATTTAAAATTCTATCTTATAATTAGATAGGACTATCTTAGGTAGCAATTTGCATTTCGTCTATTAGTAGCATAATTAGTGCATTAGTACTCGGTTCTGAGTACACACTCTTTTATTACGTATAAGACATGTATACCATACACAGATGGAAGTTTACCATAACGTCAACATCTGTTACATAATTCATGTTAGCTAGATAATCACTTCTCAATATACATCTCGTTGAATAAGTCCCTGTTTCGGACATCTTCTTCTTTTAACGAACTGTTAACTGATACCTTACTCTCCGCCATCGTGTGTTTGACTGTGGATATATCACGTGTGATTACTTTCGGTTTTATATTGGACTAGCATAGTGCCCCGTTGTACCAACGGGGCGATTGCCTCAAACAATAAGTCGTTAGTTCGATCTTACTAAGAGTTAAGATTCAAAAACGTACCGCAACATGAGCCGCCGCAGCACCGATTGTCGCCTTCTTTAATCCGCCCATGAAGGTGGGTGCTGGTTTTTTATTTGCGACCTCAATGGTTGCCTTTTGCTGTTCAGCTTTTTTTCCATTATCAGCATGTCTGTTACTACTACCATCCGTTTCCATCGTAGCAGGATCTTCAACTTTACCGTTGCCAATCTGTTTATGTTCCTTGCGCTTGCGGAAAGCGTTGACGCCAGCGTCGCCCATTTCTTTAATGCCAGAGGCGCGTTAATGACCATGGCGTCAGTTCCTGCCACAATCGCAGCAGATCCCATGATCACACCACCTACGATGTCCTTGCCACCGTAGATAAGACCTTTGGCAGGCGCATATACAGCTCCACCTGCGGCACGCTTTAACCTCTTTGAGTGATTAGGGGCTTCTGGGTCCATTGCTTCACCGAAGCGGAAAAACTCCTCAAAAATTTACATGGCGCGCTCCTTGGTCATCGGCTGTGCGCCGTCTTCTAGTCCTTCCATGCCATAGATATCGTCTTCATCAATAATCAACAGGAGCAGATGGGTAAATAATCACTGATAAAAACTTCCCAGGCCTACTGCCCGCAGCCCGCTTACTGCAAACAAAAAAATCGTACAAATTTTGCGCGTATCATCACGCGATAGCACGCCTCGTCGACAATCTTAAAATTCACCTCATCCGTGAGTTTGTCCGATGGATTCTTATCGGGGTGATACTTGATGGCAAGTTTTCGAGAGCTGCAGTTTACACCCCGCCGTCATTTAATCCTTCCTGACCAATGGACGTGAGATCAATATCCGATTCTACGTAATTCATTCAATTTCAAACCAATCAAAATGAGAGATACGTACACCAAAGACGGATCAAATTTTATTATACATATATAGATTCACTATTGGGCATTTATGATCTAAGTTTTCGACTACATCTAAGCAATGGATTCGAGTGCTATTCAACATGCATGTCCGCTTTGTGGGAGTTTGCAGGGCGGTACTTACCATTTATCTATTGGTGAATTCGATTGCGGCATAATCGTTCTGACGGTATTACAGATAATGCTACCACATGCTGTCGCAGCGCTAGTGTTCGATCAAAGCCATTGCAGATTCGGAGATAGATCTTTACCACCTGAGAGCTTCTATCTGTAGTAGATGGCGATGTGAAATTAAAGAAAGAGTTAATGGTTACAAACAGTCTTTCCTTCCTCCCTACATGTAGGACAGATTATATAGACATCGCCGTCTACGCCAAGTGTTACATGTAGCTTGGTCACGTAAATATCGTATTTAGTGTTAGGACTGTCGTATAGCAATCTTTGCGTTAGTAAGGCGATAAATAGCAGCACTAGAGTCGACAATCCTAAGGTGTTGGTGAACAGGTCTTGTAGAAAATCTATTGAGTAGCGATTGTCTTCTAAGAATGCAACATTCAGTAGAAGCTACTCGTGTAAGAATAGTCTCAGGACCAATAACAGGTGAGCTAAATTAGTCTTTTGTCTCCAATCATAAGTTCAAATTTGAAATTCGACCATAACAAATCTAAGAGACTAGTGGATGGTACCCGTCGTTCCGACGGATTGTTTCATCAAACTACAGTATTTCTTCATTAACTTTGAAACAAAAAAGAAAAGAGTTTATGTGTTTACTTTCAACGACTGCGTGTGCAATCTCGGAAATTGTCTGTGTTGAGAATATTCATAATACTGGTTTTTTATTAAAGCCAGGTATGTTTTTTTTTTTTCATTAGTATCATTATTCATATCCTACTTATTATTACTCAGATTCGAATACGAGTACATAGTAATTATTATTATTATTATTATGGGGGATGATCGGGCCACACACCCCAAATTGATAGGGCCACCCTCCCCCCTCTCCAATATGTCTCAATGCGACAATATGGATAAGTTTTCAATTCGTGTTTCGTTCACGTCCTTCACCAAAGTCCCATTCATCACTCGTCTACTGCAGTTTCCCATAAAATGCCATTATTACCTCCGCCTGCAGGTTTGTATCAATCAGTCGAAGGCGCAGAGAGCGATATTCGTCCTTATTGCATAGCCTTGCGATATCGTAAGGCTATGCAATCAAACGTGAAATCGAAACAAGGGGAAGTCCGCAAAGTCTGGTTCTCCAGTGCACACGGTGGCCTATACAATCCAACAAGCAGAACTTGTAACTGGGTTACATTTGGTTACATTTGGTTATGTTGTGTAAGTACACGACGGTTGAGGTCAGGTATTGACCGGTCCGAAAGGTTTGGACCTATTGGTTATTTTAACCAATGAGGGCAGGATCCCTTGGTGGAGGGAGGCGTGGCAGCCTGCCACGTGTTGGTACACACGTGGTGTACATTACATTTCGGCTAGGTACGAATTGAGTAAGTTCTACTTAGTATTACCTATAGTTTACATTAGTTTAATTAAATTAGGCTAATTACATATTAAATATACATTCAGTTTACAAAATACTCTAATACTGCTAGGCGCACGACCCCGACCGGTCGCGCGCCCAGTAAGTGTTGTAGTGAAAGGGAATACCTTCCCTTTAATACCCCCTTTCAAATGGAAGCCTTGTATCAAGGCATTAGTTTATACTAACTAATAACCAAGGGAAATCTTGGCCCCGAGTAAGATAGCGATCTCTTACTAAGCCCTTTTATAAGGGCGTATAGGCTAAGAAGCGGCGTATCGCCACATTAGGAAAGTCTTCCTCTGTGCTCTAGCCGCACCGTGCGTTCACGCACCGGCTACATCTGGTAGCACTTGTAGTCAATCCAACACCTGTGTTGGTGGACGTCATCCTCTGCAAAGGATGGACCAGGACGATTGGTATCAGCTGACCCCGTCCAAAAAGAAGACTTTAAGAGGATGGTACCCATATTGGGTCAGGATGGCATGAGCCTCCTAGTGGAGCAGGGTCTTGATACCGTGTGTAAGAGGGTGAACGCCCTCATCGCCCATGAGGCGAATTTTCGCGGAAGTTATCCTGCGTCTACGGGGGTGCGCCCTACGTTATCCTTTAAGATAAAGGAATTCACCGGCGAAAAGGGTGACAACTTTTCTGTGTGGCTTCGCAAGGTCGAAACGGCTTTCGCCACAGCGAATGTGATCGAGGGTCACTCGCAAGTGGGACTTGAATTGACCCATCATACGGGTAAAGCCCGTTCATGGGAGTTCACGTGTTCGGATTCGGTTACGGACGTGTTCCCAACCTGGGAAACCCTTAATCAAAAGCTTATGGACATGTATGCCACGCCTGATCTGGTTTTCCAGAATCATCTGGTGTTTATGAGGTGCAGTCAGGGCACTAGGGACTCGGAAACATATATCCAAGAACTCAAGACCCTGTTGGCAGGGATGTACGCGAAATCGTACTCAGACGATTTGCCCATTTCCGTGTTCATGGAAGGCCTGAAAGAAGGGCCAGAACGTTCGGAGCTCTTCCGATGCCGACCCCAATCCCTTTGGGGGCTTTTAAGATGGCGTTCAACGCCGAAAGGAACTTTCGTTCCTCTAAGGTGGGACCCGAACCCATGGACCTGAGTCAGGTCGAAGCGGAGGAGAAACCTTCCGCTAAGAGTCACTCTGACTCTACCTGCAGATCTTCGAGTCGGAGATCTTTGCAATGCTGCAGCGGCATGGGCCGATCAGATGCTTTCTGTGTGGAAGCACGGATCATCTGCGAAACAGATGTCCGAAAAATCCCCAGCGAGACACTCGCTATAAGGGGCCGAGGGCGGGTAAAAGGCCCTCGCCCAAGCCGTCGGGAAACGAAGGCTCCCAGTAGGTGCGGGGAGCCCTACTTGGGGATCCCTAAGTGCTGTTAAACAGGGTAGGGGCCGACAGCACAAAGCCCCGAGGGAAACGCTGCTTTCTAGCACCGGGTTGGTGTACCAGCCAGGTTTGCTGGTCGTCCTTGCGGACGTGAAAGGCTTTGATAAGCCTTGGAGAATCTTGATAGAATCTGGAGCGTCTGAAAAATTTGTCAGACGGGCTTCTGTTGAGAACAGTCGGCTGTATGGCGAGGCCCTAGAGGCACGTTCTCGTGACGTTGTCACGGTCCGTCTAGCGACGGGCGTACAAGTTTCTGTACCCAAGGTCTTGATTGACCTTAACCTGAAGTTTGCAGACTTCGATAGCTCAGAACGTTGCCTAGTCCTGCATTTGGACTCGAGGTATGACCTCATTCTGGGCATGAAGTGACCGGAACACCACGAGCCATGGATATACTGGAAGTCTAAGCCCATTGGCTCAACGCACCCGCGGTCGGGTGAAGCATTGACGAGTCATGAACCCACCTTTGCTCGATCGCAAAAGCGATTCTGGCGTGAGATGCCAGAGATTGGGATGTCTGAGATGATCAGTCCCAATGAGGTCAAGGAAGTGTTCCTTGACGAGGGGGATTCGGCGGTTAATTCCCACGCCGTTATAGGCGATACTGGTGAGTCGCCAGTTGTAGAGGTGGATTGAGGATAATCGAGGCGCTTCCTATAGAAGAGACCCGTAGTTTGTCTCTTCTGCAGGTAGGGGTACCCGACCACGCCGTGTTAGGGGGAAAATTTGCGACTCCAGTGGTAGGGGTAGAGACCCCTGTGGTTAAGCGCGAGGCGCTTCCAAGCGGAGAGACCCGTAGTTCGTCTCTTTCGTACGTCGGAAATGATTACGACCACGCCCCATTAGGTGAGACCGGCGAGTCACCGGTGGTAGAGGTAAAGACCTCTGTGGATAGGCGCGATGCGCTTCCAATAGATGGGTCAATTATCTCCCCCCATCTGGGTCCCGGGATGAGTCCCGAGGTCAGTAGTCATCAATCCTATTGGATGCTGAATAGTGTGACAGGTGTTGTCACGGAAGGCGTAAGCCTTGAACGGTTGCCTGGGGTAGGCGAACTGTTGTCGTTGGAGGAGATGTCCTTCAACGAGTTTGAGACTGTTGTAAAAGCAGGTGAACTCGACGAGATTGTCGTGTTGCGTCCGGAAGAGGAGTATAACTCCTCATCCACAATGTACAATTCAGTTTTGGTGCAAACCAAACAGGCATTGAATGCCCGAAGCGGTCACAAGATCCTTGCGGATCCTGAGGACCCTTACCATTCCTTACTTAAGAAATTCGGAGATGTCATTAGTGACAACCCGCCGATGGGGTTACCACCGGATCGGGGTGTCCAAAATGAAATTGACTTGGTTCCGGTAACCAAATACTGCGTCACTAGGCAGTGGCTTCTCCCCAAGGAGCAATGCGACGTCATCGACGCTTTCTTCAAAGGGAAAGAAGAGGCAGGGATGGTATGGGAGAGCAAGTCTCCCCATTCATCTCCCACTTTTTGTGTTCGTAAAACGAACGCAAAATGGAGCATTGTGCATGCGTACAATAAGCTGAATGCAGCTACTGTACCCATGCAAACTCCGATTCCTCGGAAGGATGTCCTCCAGAACAATATGGCGGGCTGTACTGTGTACAGTGCCTTGGATATGGTGGACGGGTATTATCAGGTGCTCATGCGAGCATCCGATATTCCGCTTACAGCGGTCAAAACGCCTAGTGGCATGCTGTGGGAGTGGCTTGTTATGCCACAAGGGCTTTCAAATTCACCAGCGACTTCTAATCGCTTGGT
Source organism: Peronosclerospora sorghi (assembly GCA_026184515.1). Classification (NCBI taxonomy): domain Eukaryota; phylum Oomycota; class Peronosporomycetes; order Peronosporales; family Peronosporaceae; genus Peronosclerospora; species Peronosclerospora sorghi. Next base: position 18,314,056 of record CM047584.1, read on the forward strand.
GACACAACTCTTCCGCTATCATAGAAAGTAGGATCAGATGTACTTCGACGATATATTCGTTCATAGTCGCGCGGAAGGCGACTCGTCTGATGTTCAGCCGCACCTAATACATCTTCGAGAGGTGCTCGAATGTATGCGAGAGCATAAGTTATATGCAAACGCATCCAAATATATTTTTGGTGCTGAGGAAGTTCCTTTCCTCGGATGCTTCATCGGTAAGGATGGAGTGCGGGCGGATCCCGCGAAGGTGAAAGCCATTGTGGAGTGGCCTTCGCCTGTAAATCTTAGAGATTTACGGAAGTGGCTTGGATTAGCCAATTATCTCCACAAATACAGCGAGAACTACGCTGAGATGGCGAACCCATTGACAGAACTTCTTAAGAAGGACGTAGACTGGTGTTGGGAAACCAAACACCAAACCGCTTTCGAAGCGGTTAAGGGTAGATTGTTAAAAGCCCCCGTTCTTGCTCTCCCAGATTCTGGTAAACCATTTAGCATCATCTGCGACGCCTCCGATTTCGCAATCGGATGTGCTTTGTTACAAACAGATGATGCGTGAAGGGAACGCGTGATTGCGTTTGAGTCGAGGCAGCTTAAAGCTGCGGAACGGAATTATCCCGTTCATGATAAGGAGCTACTTGCTATGAAGTATGCCCTTGTCAAATTTAGCGTTCACCTACTCGGCTCAAAGCCGTTCGTGGTTTATACAGACCACGCGTCCTTATGGACAGCGACAAAGTCGCCTCATCTCTCGCAACGGATGGCCCGTTGGCTTTCCTTCTTTGCAAAGTACAACTTGAGGTAAAGTACAAGCCTGGTAAACAGAATGTACTTGCAGACGCGTTGTCGCGTCGTCCCGATTTTGAGCTCGATCATGCGACATGCATCACCTCGTCTGGGTGGATCTCATACGCCAGGCGTATGAGAAAGACCCACAATGTACGGCGCTTATCAGCGCGTTGGGTGGAAAGGGACTTGGCTCGTCTGAGTCTACCCTGTCAAGTAGAGCTAGAGCTCGGTTACACCGTTACAGGTACTGTGACGGTTTGCTATATTATAGCACGAGCGCGGAGGACACTCCGCGGGTGGTTGTTCCTCATGATGAGGAACTGAAATATAGAGTCCTCTTTGAGGCACATGACGCCCCTACCGGGGGTCATTTAGGTCGGGATAAGACCTACAGCGCTCTAAGCGCTTAATATTGGTGGCCCAACATGTATAAGTGGGTCGGTGCGTATATTCGCACCTGTGAGACGTGTCAGAGGCTCAAACACTCTGCAGATTCAGCGTCGCCTTTGGCGAGCTTATCCGTTTTTATACGGAGTGTTGGAAATCCATCAGTATGGATTTTATCTTCGGTTTTCCGAAGGATAAGGCCGGTAACACCGGCATATTGGTTTTTGTAGACCGTTTGAGCAAGATGGCTCACCTGGCGGCGGTGCCAGAGTCCATTGATGGACAAGGAACAGCGAAAGTGTTCCTAGACCGTGTCTTTCGACAGCATGGTCTACCCGCCTCCGTTGTGTTGGATCGGGATCTCCGTTTTACGGTACAGTTTTGGGGAGCGTTTTTTTAGGGTGCTGGGCACCAAGCTCCTCATGTCCACTGCGGATCATCCGCAGACGGACGGACAAAAGGAACGCGTTAATCGCGTTGTTGAGGATATTCTCCGGAGTTTATGCCAGGAGTATCCAAAGAGTTGGAGTGAGATGCTTCCCATGGCCGAATTTGATATTAACAATTCGGTCCATGCATCTAGCGGGTTTACCCCGTTTTACGTGAACGGATTAGTGAATCCGAGGGTTCCGTTGACGCCACGTGTGTGTGTCCCAGGGCTTGAGGGGGGAGGATTCCCCGATGTCAGCCCTGTATCTGTGCGAAAGCACATTGATAAGTTTTTATCGACGCGCCTTATGTTTTACGACACGTTTGCGATGCCATGGCGTAAAGACAAGACAAGCAAAAGGAACAGGCCGACCGCAAGGGTCGGCGTAACAAAAGGGCGTACAAATTAGGAGAAAGGGTTTTATTAAACGCTAAAAACCTTCCTACACATTCAGTATCTAATGTGTTAAGAAACAAACTGCGCCCCAGGTTTGTGGGGCCTTTCAAGGTGCTAGCCCGAAAGGGCTTGGCGTACACCTTGGATATTCCGAAGGCGATGCGTACGCATCCAACCTTCTACGTAGGTATGCTTAAGCCATATTAGAACCCGGAGTCGGGTCCCCTCTTGGAAGGGGGTTGAAAAGGCGAATAGACGTAAAAGCGTAAGAAGCGGCAGGTCGGACTAACTCCGACAGGGTCGAAAGGCTACTACGAAACTCCGCAAAGGTTGACTCGAGAGAGGCAAGCCGCCTCTCGATGCGGTCAGTCGCACTCTCCTTATAGCGGAGTCCTTCCTGGACATCATGGATGCGATGGCTGTGTCGATAACAGCCCTCGCGAATATCACGTCGCAATTGCACGACCTCCTCCTCCAATTCTCGATACGGAGGGTACTCCACATTACTATGTGGAGCGTCTGATGGCGCGACGCCATCATCGGTGTCAAACCCAATATATGGTGAAGTGGAAGTGTTATCCACATTCACAGAGTTCGTGGGAGTCAGAGACTCCCCTGCGGCAGGATTGCCGAGACGTCGTTGACGCTTAAGAGCGGGAGAACCCCGCTGCGAGTCAACGACCAAAGGGGCGGAAGAAGCCCCTTCACTCCCAGTAGCTGGGAGTTGCCGGAGGCAGACGCAGAGTTTGCAGTGCTCTCCAGCACCACACCGAGGGCAGGAGCGCTAGCAGGGTGCGTGCAATAAGGGGCAGGTAATTTCCCCAGCGCTTTGGCTTGGGCAAACGCCAAGCGCAACGCCCTCTATATCCGAACTTCAGGTTCGGAATAGCTGTTGTACAGCTCGTCAAAGTTAGGGAGACGTTTCTCCCCTTCCTCCCAAGCGCGGAATGTCCTCTCTGCCTCTTCAACATCTTCGCCTCGTAGGAGAACGAAGGGAACCTCGCGGAGGGTCTCAAAGACGACACCCCGTGCCTGTTTCCCGAGGCGCGCTCGGTAAGAGTTGACACTGAACTGCTTCGGTGTTAGCAGTTTTACCCGGAGTTGTCTCCGGCGCGCGATTTCATGCGGCAGTACAGCCGCAGGGCCAGGGATATGGGAGGATAATCCCCTCTTCACCTCTTTTTTAGCCTTATTTTTAGAGGGTCACGAGGGCCCTTCCGTGCCGGTACGGCACGTAGGGCTTCCTGAGCTGTGTCTAGCTTATTGGTGATGGTCGCCTTCGGCGACCCGGATGCATCATCCGCAGTGGTAGAGGTGGAGCACGAGTTAGTGCATTTTCCCCACGTGTGTGGAATGGTTTGGACTGCCGACATCGCTGTTCGGCGTTGTCGGAGCGGTCAGCCTTTCGGGAGGTATCCCCAAGGGCATCCACCTCCGAGTTATCGGAATAGTCTCCACCCTCTTCTCGAGGAGAATCCTCAGCACCACTAAAGGTGCTCATGGTAAGCCAGAAGTTCTGGCTGTTGGAGTTCTCCAACTATAATTGATTTATTGCGTAAGCAATAGTCTTAATGGGGGAGGATGTAACAGGGTTACATTTGGTTATGTTGTGTAAGTACACGACGGTTGAGGTCAGGTATTGACCGGTCCGGAAGGTTTGGACCTATTGGTTATTTTAACCAATGAGGGCAGGATCCCTTGGTGGAGGCATGGCAGCCTGCCACGTGTTGGTACACACGTGGTGTACATTACATTTCCGCTAGGTACGAATTGAGTAAGTTCTACTTAGTATTACCTATAGTTTACATTAGTTTAATTAAATTAGGATAATTACATATTAAATATACATTCAGTTTACAAAATACTCTAATACTGCTAGGCGCACGACCCCGACAGGTCGCGCGCGAAGTTAGTGTTTAAAGCTGAGGGAGTACCTCCCTTATCTTTTGCCTTTCTAAGGGAAGCCTTGTAACAAGGCGTTAATGTTTACTAACAAGTAAACTCAGGGAATCTTGGCCCCGAGTGAGAGAGCGATCTCTCACTAAGCCCTTATATAAGGTAGTATCGTCTAGGTAGCGGCATATCGCCGCTTAAGGAAATCCTTCCTCTGTGCGCTAGCCGCTTCGTGCGTGTACACACCTGCTACAGATCGGAAGAGTGTAAGTGCGATAGTGGTATGTGGTATATGTGAATAGAATTGTTATTGGTTTGTGTTCGTCTGAGTCACTCATACTGCTAGTTTGTACTTAGTTAAGCGCGTTCCAATTAGCTTCCAAGTACTGGCGCGCAAGATTCCACAACAAACAGTAGCACCAGGAAGTAACGTAACAGCAGTAATAAAATCGTAAGCACAATTTATTATCCACTTTAAATCGTAACAAAACTTGAAGCGAGACAGTGACGTGATCCAATATCCAGGACAACGAGAACGAGAAACAACCAGCTGCACTTGCAGCGTACTTGAGCTCCACTAATCTACGTGAGAGAGAAAAATCAAATTCAGAAGTGATTTATTAGTGTTAAGTTTAAACCTAAACTAATAATATGCAAATACACAAGTTCCTGTACTAAGCTTAAAATTATGTACAGTACATCACCTTTTCAGTGTAAAGTCGCCAAAACATCAATATCGCGACGCAAGGCGCCGCAGGAATTGCGCGTGCTTCTAACACTCCTTCTCGACTTTTCCGTGAAACCAATCAGTCCATCGTGATCGCCATTAATCCCAGTCTATCCTGCGCGCGTCTCAGCTTCTCCGGACTCGAGGCCTTGGTGAAAATATCAGCTAAGTTTGTATCCGTAGATTGATAAACCGCTTTAATCAAATCATACTTCGCCTTCGAGATCAAAACCTTCACTCTGATATCCATGAGTTTAGTCATCGAGCTTTTGCCATCTCCATCCAACATTTTTATGGCAGCTTGATTATCGCAACGTATAGTCATAGGAAGTTTTACTCCCATGCCAAAAAAAAACTTCAGTATCCATTTCCTTGAAACCTATCAGCTCGCACACCGTCAACGACGCCGCATAAATTTCTGCCTCCATGGTCGACAACGACACGCACGATCGTCGTTTGCACACCCAGTGCACAATTCTTCCTTCAACAGTTATCACGCCGCCGCTTGTCGACTTTCGGTCATCTTTTGACCCGGCAAAACCTGCGTCTGAATATCCCGAGATTTCCACTTGATTTTTTTCCATCAGTCTTCGCTTTAGATCCACTTTCAATCGTAACTTCATTTCAGACGTTCCCTTTAGAAAACACAATATACTTTTCGCCGTAACACAATCGAACTTGGTTGGCGCATGCGCACTGCGCGTTGTCTTATGCACCGCATAGGCGATGTCTGTCCTGCAGCAGCGCGCGATCCACAGTAGGCTTCCCGTCAATGACTGGATATCCTTGATCGACGGCTCGCCGACGTCTTCGCGACTCTTCAACGGTTCGTGTTTTTTTAAACCTTCATTCTCGTATTCCTCTCCAATCGGCGCCTTGACTGCATTAGAATCTTCCATGCGGTAAACTTTTAGCAGGTCCTTTATCATGACCTCTAGGTCCAACAAATATCAGTCGGTTTCATCGTAATTCACCCGCATACCCAGAAATTTCGAGACTTGACCCAAATTTTTAATCTCTAGGTTGAAGTTCCTCGAAACAATTCTTCACATGTTCTTCCTTGGTCGAGGTAACCAATGGATCATCGACCTAAACACCTATAACGACTGTTTCATCATCAACCTTCTTAAAATATAAACATCCATCCGTAAGGCTTTGTTCATATCCATTATCCAAACGTTTTGAGTGTAAAAGGCGATTCCATTGCCTTCCCACTTGTTTCAATCCATACAGCGTTTTCTTCAACTTTAGGACAACTTTCCGCGTGCTTTCAACTTGTAATTCCTTCAGTTTTTCACGCTCAATCTGCATTACACTGGGAGAGAACAAATAAATGTCGTGTTCATCCTCCAACGCTTTTACATAAGCGTTGGGGATGTCCCCATGCATAGCTTTAACATTCCATTTGCGCGCGAGCATTAGTATGAAACGCACAGTGTCCATCTCCATGACCGTGGCGAAAGTCAACTCGTAGTCGACCCCGAAACGTTGTTCGTTTTTGCAGGCTAATAATCTTGCCTTGTACCGTTCTAGTTGTCCATTTGCGTCCGTCTTGACTTTGTACACCCACTTGGTGTGTAGCGGTTTCACATCCACCGGTCTCTTGCTTACATCCCAGACTTGGTTCGTCTCCAAAGCTTCAATTTCCTGCTTTATAGCTTCAATTCACTTCTACGCACCCTTGCGGCCAATCTCATCGCGTTAGTTTCTTGTATAGCCCTCCATAATTAGATATACCGCCGGGTGCTTGTCTTCATCGTCATTATCTTCGACTTTCCTTTCCGCTTGAGTCATCTGCTCAGCGTACTGCCGTGTGACGTGCCGATCTATTGTCCAGAGCGGCTTTCTTTTTTTCTTCTTCGGCTTTTTTTCAAGCCCTTGCCCTTGTTGCGCGATTCTACCATCGCTTTCCTTCGCACTTGACGCCCCCGAAGCTCCTTCTGACTCTTTGTCTCCTCCTTGAGCTGCGGATTTTTCCTCTTCGTCAGAACGTTCCTTAATTGACGATTCTGTACGTCGGTCAGCGTGTCAACGTTCTTCACATGCTGCATAACAGTTACTTTCTGCTCACCCTTGAGAAACACATTGAACCCCTTGGTTTCTTCGCTTCTTCCGATAATAACACCGACTTGCGTGCGATGCGCGAGTGTCTTGTTTCCTTGGTTCCTGTAAAGGGTTCACGGTGACCCGAAGGTCAAAATTTCACCGAGATTCGGTTTCGTGCCCGTCAGTACATCCAGCGGCGACATCCGCTTGGGATTCGCGCTTGTGGGGTGCGGTTCAGCACATATGCCGCATACGCGGCCGCATCCCCCCAAAACGACAAATTAAGGCCGCTCCCGAACAGCATGCACCGGGCTATGTTCATAACGGTCCGATGCATGCGTTCTGCCTTCCCGAACTTGATTCCTGGCTTCGCTTATTTGACGCGAAATGCCGGTACTGCGGCAGAAATAGTCCACGTTCTTGAACTCCACGCCGCCTTCAGTTCTTAAAACGTGAATTTTACATTCGAACTTGCGCTCGAAAAAAGCCAAAAAGTGCTCAATTTTTTTAGCCGCAACGTCCTTTGTATTGGCCAAGAAAATTCGAACGTAGTTACTTTTAAATTCTATATTCACCAAGTAGCGGTTACGCAATCGATCCCTTGGTGTGATTGGACCCTTAAGATCAGAACAAATCACACCACAAATCCGATCGATGGGAGCGTTTTTTTCGCTTCTTTCTTCGATTGAACGTTCTTGGTCTGCTTCCCCTGCACGCATGTGACGCAGTGCCTTCGCGTTTCATCCTTAATGCGAATGCCATATTGCGGGTCTTTTGCCAGCGCAATGATCGTATCAAAATTTAGATGGACCATCCGAGAGTGGAAATGCATCAGTGTTCCACTCTGGATGTCCTGGTACACCGTAAAATTTGCATCATTGGTAGCAACCACAGACATAATAATTTCCTTGTATGATTTCTTCGGACGATCCACTGTTCCTACCACAGTCAAAACATTGTTTTCCATATCAATGTTTGTAATTGGAATGCCCATATCACGCCTTACTAGCGTTCTTTTCCATTGGCATACCCAATAACAAATCCACCTTCTTCGAAAGCACCATACGAGAAAATATTCCGTGTAACACCTTCTTCGTAGCATACATCTTTAATATTCACCCGCGTTTCCGTGTTCCCATAAATGAACAGGATAAACAGCGTGCCCTTTCTTGTAATCTCAAATCTCTTTCCGTCTGCTTGATAACATTGACGTGCCACTGCCTTCACATTAATCAAGCGCGTGAGGTCAGACGTTAAGTGAATACTTGCACCACTGTCTAGGAACCACGTATCCTTTTCACACGGTTGATTGCTTCCAGCGATCATCAAGGCATAATCTTCCCTTGGCACCTTCTTCTTCTTCGGGAATTCCCGTTTGAAGTGCCCTTGTTCACCGCATGCATAGCAACCGCGGTTTCTCGCGGGTTTCCTGGGCCTCTCGGCCACCAAATTCACAGACCCTGGCGTTGTGACTCTTCTGCCGCCGGCTGTTGAACTCAACAGCCTGCGCAAGCTGGCAAATCTCTTCCTCTTGCCTCAAATGGGCCACCCTTGTGTGGTAGTACCGGGAGATGAGTATATGTCCCATCTCCGGCGCAGCACGGTAGACCACATTGCCCAATACCATTGTGTCGCAATTCGTGCCGACTCCTTCAGCCACTGCGGTGAGGTAAAGGAAGTGGTCCGACCACGACCTTCCAGGTGCCTT
>CM047584.1:18322441-18356846 GCA_026184515.1 Peronosclerospora sorghi
GCGGTGAGGTAAAGGAAGTGGTCCGACCACGACCTTCCAGGTGCCTTGTGTGCCCCGAAAATCTTCATAATGTCAGCATTCGTTAGCTGCACACTGAATTCCGTCAACATCTTGTTCATGATGTGCCAGAGGGCTGGCGTTTTCTTCCACCACCCCTCTACCAGTCGGTTATAATAGGCTTCTGCTGGGACCGCCAAGTAATGGCCCAGCAGTTCCACCTTAATGTCCTCCGACCATTTAAAACCGCAGCATGCTTCTGCGAGACTTATCTGCCTGAGGAATTTTGTTCCCCAGGGCTGGAAACCAGCCCCCAACCCCTTGTAAGTCTAATATCCATCGAAAGGACGGATCTGGAGCTTCTTTTACTTGGCTGTGGGAGGTCTAGCGATAACACAGCCTTTCCCGGCCACGTTCCCAGGGGCAATATATGCCTGCTGGTACTGGTTGACGTTCGGCGGTTGCACGTAGGGTTTATCAGTGACAGCACCCCCGCCCCTCGTGAACGCATCCTTCCCTGCTCGGCTGATATCCTTAAAGCTCATTCTTCCTGGCCTACCGGTGCGGTAGCCCTCTTTTTCTTCATCGCTATCCCCCAGGGAGGCCATACTCATCTTGGTATCTCCCTTGGGTTTAGGCGCCGCATTTTGTTCCGGTGCCCTCTTGTTGATGTACAATTGAATCTTATTCAAACGATCCATCACATGCGCGAAGAAACGCGCCATCTCTTCCGGTTTGACCGTCTGACCTGACAAGTCACTGGCATTGTTTGGGCACATAACCTGTTCGTCTGAGTCACTCATACTGCTAGTTTGTAATTAGTTACGCGCGTTCCCATTAGCTTCCAAGTACTGGCGCGCAAGATTTCACAACAAACAGATAGAAACAGGAAGTAACGTAACAGCAGTAATAAAATCGTAAGCACAATTATTATTCACTTTAAATCGTAACAAAACTTGAAGCGAGACAGTGACGTGATCCAATATCCAGGACAACGAGAACGAGAAACAACCAGCTGCACTTGCAGCGTACTTGAGCTCCACTAATCTACGTGAGAGAGAAAAATCAAATTCAGAAGTGATTTATTAGTGTTAAGTTTCAACCTAAACTAATAATTTCTAAATACACAAGTTCCTTACTTAACCTAAAATTATGTACAGTACTTCACCTTTTCACTGTAAAGTCGCCAAAACATCAATATCGCGACGCGAGGCGCCGCAGGAATTGCGCTTTCTTCTACAGTTGGAACTTCAGGAAGCAATATTCCATGGCACTGTCGACTGGAGAAGCCGAATTGTGGCTGACGCAGTAGGCGATAGAGAAGCATTCGGATTGGTTTGAAGTCGCTTTTTGGTAAATCTGGCATCAAATAAGGCCGCCGCAGGTTATGACTAGCATTGATAAATTATACTAGAGCCCATACCCTCGCTGGACTCGAAGCCAGCGAGGATATGGGCTCTAATGCAATACGGATTGTAAAGCTGAGATTCCGGATTCGGTTGAAATAGTCCCCAGCAGTTTCGAAAGGAGTGGTGAAGTTTGAAGGTGTACATAGATGTTTTATGCTACCAGCCAAGACATAACCATACTTTCTCGTCGACACTAACCCGCTGTTCTCCTTTTCTCTAAGCTATGCCCCTTAAGTGATTATATGGGAGACACTTACGCTCGCCCAGTCTCCTGCTGAATTAGTGTTGTAACATTTCGACATCTACAGGCGTGTCGGCCACGATGGGGGAAGGAATGCCCTACATTTTGCGGCAATTGATCATCCTCCCAGATGTGTTAGAGCGCATTAAGAGGAGCAGAAAAGGAACAAGAGGCCACACTCTCTAACGCTATGTACGAATAGAAATTTTGGTCACGACCGTGACGTAATACCGATGATTTGCGGGCAATCAACTCGAAAATCTAGCAAAAACTTAGACTTGAAATATTCTTATACTATTACTACTATCTGTCTGATCTGACAATTTTGATCAGATAGTACACGCGAAAATAAGTACTTGATGGTCACGGTACGGCCGGCGTCAGAAACGACTAAATCGTAAGTGTATTATTATAAAACTAGAAAAATATACATATGCATTTATATCCAATCCGTTCCCGTCCTTTAAATATATATAAATTTCATCCGAACTTCCAACAGGGATCATGTAAATTCAACAATAAGGCCTGTAAAATTGGCTCCAAAAGAGTCGGGCACGTGAATAGCCTCTCACTAGACCAACATTAATTTGTACTGTTATAGGTCGTGAAGAGGTAGGCGGGCGGGCCATCGTCCTGCTGCAGTCGTCAAAATGGCCCACCGTGCAAGTGCGGATTCAGTAAATTACGAATCAGTCTCCAGTTTGGATGTACTTGTTGAAAATTTCGTGTAGCCATTTTTGGAAGATGTGGCTTCAGTGTCTTTTATGAAGATGAAACACTATTGGGTGGAATGTGCATATGCATTTTCAAGTTAGAATCACGTTTAACTTTCTAGTATTGTTATACGGTCATCCCTCTGAAATCTTATACCTTGCTACTTAATAAATTCCAGTACTTTATAAGTTTCGGCTTCCACCGCTGTCGTTCCTATGTGGAAATCTTATACCTGATAATTTATATGTTTTCAAGAAGAATATAAGATAGCAGAATGAGATATTTCATAGCAAAGTGGCGAGGAAAGGAAGAATTCTGAGTAGAGATAGATGGGAAGCTATCAAAAAATTTAAGAAACCAAGGTGTATTGGACAGTGCTGCTGGGGCGGAGCTCAAGTTGCATTATACGAGATACTTTAAGGGCAATGTGATGCTCAGTCTGTGAAACGTCAAGCAACGATGCAAAATCCCCAATCCCCTGCAGCTTCTCTGCCTTTGTTAGTGTGACAGCTTCTTCCTCCTCAGCACCTCCCCCGCCGGCTCCTCCGCATCCTGGACATAAGCCAAAATCTCCTGATCATTTAGCTTAGGATGGGCTGCCTCGTCTTCCTCAACTGGATTGAATGAGGTTTTCGATTGACATTGGATTGCGTAGAGGCAGCTGGTTGATGGTGGACTGAAGCTCTTGCCCAATGACCAGCTCGTCGGGATCCTCCGAAACTCGCTACCTCCTGCTTGCCATCTTGCTTGAAGAGCCCAGTATGACGGAAACAGTTGGCAATCGTACGGCTGGTGATCTCATCCAAGGCTGCCATAGACCAACGCACCGCTGTGAGCTTGTCCACATTGTACAGCTTCAGCTCCCCACGCTCGTCACTGTCCAGCGCGTTTTGAAGGTGATGACGGCGATAATGGCGCTTGAATGTGGAAATGATGCCAGCGTCCATTGGTTGAATCTTGGAGGTCGTATTATGCGGAAGGAAGAGAACTTCAATGTGGACAAGTTGAAGATCGTCACTTATGTGAGACGGCATTATCGAGGAGCAGGAGGCTCTTGCGTTTAAGTTTCTGTGATACATTTGTATGAGTGGAAATTTACAAACATCAAATTCTTGTGTTTTTGTAAATCTAGAACAGACCATCATTCCGGCTTCCAACTTCAGTAACAACAATAGCGGTCATCCATGCCTTCTTGTTGCTCCGGTAGTAGAACCCCAGCTGGGCACCGGTCTTGCGCTGGAAAGCACGTGGTCTCTCAGCATGCCTGATGAAATACGGAGGGATCGTCTCATATCCATCTACATTTGCGGTGAAGGCAAGAGTGAAACGGGTCTGCAGACTAGACAACCAAAACAGAGAAATTGTTAGAATATTGCAAATGTCAATGTATTTCATACCTTAATCTTTTTGAAACCCTCAACTTGATGCTGTGCAATCGTTTTCCCTGGACACATGCTGTAAAGAAGAGGCCTGTGAGATTACAAATTATCCAGATTGTCTGATACCCAATATAAATTGAACACAGCGGATATACCTGTTTCATCCATGTTGAAGATGTCCCGGAGATTGTACTTGGCAATGGTGTCCTGCAGACTAGGGAGAGCCTCTGTGATGGCGTTGTTATCGGCAGATACGCTCTCCCCGTGAATACGGACAGAGCGCAGACGGTGCCGCTGCTTTAATTTGTGCAGCCAGCCGGCGGAAAAATCGATGACATTCTCGGGGATACTGAGATTCTGAGTGAAGTTCTTGTCCTTCAACCTGATGAGATCTCCAGTCAGAGCTACTCCACGAATCTGGCACTGAAGGATCCAAAAGGCCACAGCGTCCTCCACGACAGGATGTTGAACAGTCCGTGTCCGTTTATCAAAAAGATCGGTGGGATCCATAGCCTCAAGCTCATTTCGCTTTTTCAGGATGTTGCTGATGGTGGCCTGGGTGATTCCTTTGTGGAGGTTGAACCGATCCTTTGCCCAGGAATCCAGCTTATTCTGGCTCATGTTTGGGTTTGCTGCCTTCACCCGGCAGATCTCGAGTTTCTGCTAGTATGTGAGGCGGAGCTTGCTTGATATGCTAAGATAAGACAAGGAACAATCAGAATCCATATGAAGCTCTTTTGGTGACAAACAGGCTTTCTTTTATGTTTCCTGCCTCCATGTACAGCGCACAGCTAACGTGTTTCAACAGCTTTAAGCTGGAGGTTGAGTCTGAGGGAGAAGGTGGTGGTGTGTGAATAACTGTCCTGATTCTTGAGTTTTGTGCTTTTGGTTGGTTTTGATGGGGGAGCACACACATTTTCGCTTTTTTCATTTCTTAATTGATTTTTTCCGCTAGTTTATACCCTCCGATATGTTATAGGTTCCACCTTCCACCGAGGCTATAAAGTTTCGGAGGGACGTCTGTATTCTTATAGTTGAGTTAAGTAACTTTACATTAGACTCTTTTCGTTTGGGAATTTTTAACGCCACATCTTACTTTTGTGGCGCAAGTTTTTTTGATTATAGAAAGGGTCACCCTACCCGCACCCCCCACGTGACTTTCGACCAATAGAAATACTAATATACATTTATAACTTCGCTCATTGGTTGAAAACCTAAAGGCGTTAATTTGGAGCCTATGGGTAACTCATCGTTAAAACTTAAAGGTAGACACTAGTGATGTTTATTCATAGCTCGGGTTGGTTTGATCGTCTGCAATATATGTCGCCGCTTCCTTTTAAGCTGGATCTCTCCTTCTATACTTGCCACTCTATTCACTCATGGCGACGGCTAAACTCGGCAAGGTGATTGTACGCGTCGCGCAAAACGTCATGAGGTGCGGAGAATACAATGCGGATATAATTTTTCATACCAAAACAGTACACTATTGAACGCAGGACAAAGCAGCAGAATCAGGTCTCTTCACGATAATGGCACGATTGACATTAGAGTTGGTTACTTGTCCAGGAAGCACAAACACGGATTCTTCCTCGAGTAACTTTTTTTAAGTCAAAGTCGTCGTTGATCGTCGTGAGGACGTCCGTTTGAAATTTCACCTTTCACCACGGAAACGTTCCTGAAAAACGTTAGACCCTTCCAGACCATCCTGTCTCTAAACACGCGTAGTTAACGTACCATAGCGTGCATGGAGCTCTGAAGCACAACGACCTCGAAGCCTGGGATTTTGAGAGCGTTTCGATCGTAAACTCGGCATTCTCGGCCAACGTCGCGAAATACAGCTTTTTAAAGCCAACCAGTGACTGTACTTCAGCAGATCCAGCCGAAGGTGTAAGAATATCGGGGATTACACTCTGATGTAGCGTCACGACGATGAACTTTAATGCTGCTTCCTTATCGAGATCGCAGCATGATGAAGATACCTATCGTACCTGGACTAACGAATTCGCGCCAAGAATATTTTGCGACAACTTCAAGTAGGCAGTGCGCACGTCTCTGAGGACATTGTACCGATCGTGCACCATGATCCAACCTACTCTTCAGCCAGGGATCAAGAACTGCTTGGCCATTCCACCCACAGCCACCACTGGAACTGTCTTCGTGAGCGCAGCAATGGGGAATAACACGTTGCTACCGAATACCATGTCTCGATAGATCTAATCCTATCTTATCCGCCATGTCAGCCTCATAAATTTAGCACAGGAGAAAACACGACGAGTCAGCTCACCGCGATGATGGGAATTTTATTTTCCTCTGCCAAAGCGAGAATGTTCTCCAAGTGAGGCTGCACATAATCCCCGAGCCAAGAGTTAGCATGCACAATGCCGTTAAAACTTTGAGCTTTGATTTACCTTGGAATACATGCTCCCGCATGGATTCGACGGATTATTTATGAGAATACCTTTGGTCCGATCATCAACCAACGACTGCATTTGGTTCAAATCAATTTCCCGCTTTTTTCAGGCTGCACACACAATCTATTAATCCAAAACACTCAAAGACCTTCCCAACAAACGTACCATGAGATTGTAAATCTGCATTCAACTTGATGTGATTCGCACAGCGCTTAATACAATGGAAATCCGGGCTTTGGGAGCTAGATATTGTCGCCGGGTTCAGCAACCCTTGTACCTCAATTTCAATGGCACCCGAGCAACCACTGGCAATAATAACGCTATCCATCGTCAACGGTGCTCTTGGACTCCCAAAGCACTGAGCGATAGCCGCACGGGCCACCTAGGAACCAGCTGAATGAATGTATCCATTGTGTTGCATCAATCTGAACCAAAGCAAAAAGGTAGGTATACAAAGTAAACTATTGACGCCAAACCTCGATTGGTACGTACCGCGCGTTACGGACAATGGCGTGCACCAATACATCAGGACAATGCATGTTCCCAAACACAGTCGGGTCCCCTACAAGACCATTGAAACGTCAGTATGTCCTTCCTCTCTTCCGGATAAACCACATCCGCATTGTCACATTTGCGTACCGATCGAAAGGGGAATCAACGTCTTGGTGGCAGTCGACGGTTTCTTGATGTTGTCGACAATTTTTCGAATGGGATTCGAACAAATTTTGGAAAATGAAGACGGCTCGACGTTCCACTCGCATGTAGCTGGGCGTTTCGTTTCGAGCATGGGCTCATCATCGAGTGTGGTTGGGAGATGAAGGCTCGTGCGTTGCGCCATGAGGGTAGACAAAGGCCAATTAATTTTTATGAACGGAGGCGCTCTAACTTACATTATGATTTACTGTTGAAATTATTCATAATACCGACTTTTATTAAGGCCGGGTATGATTGATACTGATACTTTTATTATTAGGGAAAATTACATGCACGCCCTCGCTTTTTGCGGAAATAACATGCATGCCCCTGATTTTATGAAAATTACATCCATGCCCCTGTCAGCTTGTCGGCCAATGAAATTGCTCACTGTATCCAAAAACGGTGGAAACGAAGTAGGAGCGAACGTCCAGTGAGGACTCCATTACCCCGAAGCGATGGATCCCGAGCTTCCGACGCCCGTGAATTTGATATGTGCTTAGCGCGCAACATGGAGCGCAATAGTGTGGCTATTGAGTTTGCGGTTCATGTTGTCCGCCAATACTTGAATATGGATTATGTTGGTGTCTATGGCCACCTTCCAAACACTGTGGAAGCACTTGCACGTATCGTGGAGCGCCACGGGGGCTCTACATCGAATAAAAATGTGCAGATTCTTGCTGCGCTGGTCGAGCAAGCGCGTTTGCAAGAGATGCAAACCACCCAGCACCACCAGCGTCGCAGAAAAGCATGGGTGCAATTGGTAGTGGTGCTGCCAAGATTTCTGGAGACCAACCTCTCGTACAAGAGCACGCTGCTTTCCGGCACACCATGAACAACACTCGGGAGCACTGGATTGCTATTGACAAGGAGCCAACTGGTAATTCGAAAATGCATGGCCAGTATCTCCAGATTTTGAAGCAGTATGGACTGCTTGCTGATGACGAAAGCCTATCGCTATTCTTTAAGTTTGGCACGGAACTGCATGTTGATCCGTGTTTAAAGAGCTCATTCGCCGTTAACGACCCTGCTGCACTCAAGGCATGTGAAAAGGTTCCTCTGAACTACGCTGTAGTGTACGCACTTACGCATTTAATGGCGTTGCTCGTGAACTTTCTTGACTCCTAGCCTACAGCAAAGCTTCAGGTGCTGAACCACGCAGTTGGTGCGATTGCCAATGTGTTAGTTTCAGCTCATTATCTGTCGCGCAAGAAGAAAGCTCCGTTTGACCAGCGCGTCTTTTTCCGCATGTTTTTCAATCTCATGAAGGCATTAACGATACACGGTTGGCGCAGGCAAGCTCGAATAACTTAATTTTACTTTCGGCAAGATAAAAGCTAGTAGATCCGCACGACTGAAGGACACACTGAAAAACGCGTTGCTTAAATATACCTCTCTGAAAGGGACGGGCTAAACGGCAGCAAATGAAAGACGACTAACTAGCAGCAAGTGAGGCAGCGACTAGGAAAAAACAAAAAAAGTACCAAAAATGATATGCTTTTTTACCTTTTTGGGGCTTTTATGCGCGGATCAAGGCATTTAAGGTTGGACATATTCGTACAAGACCAAAAATAGGTATACTCAATGTTTGTGTATTTGTGTCAGACTATAATTTAGTTATAGTCAAATATATTATTGGATTGTGCCTCAAGCATGTCGGAGAGCTACTCCAACACGTTCGGGCCTGTGACGAGCGAGTGCAGCGCAAACAGCACAAAAAGGACACCACCTACAAGCGTAACGGTCCGCTCCGAGATGCGCGTAGCTAGAAACTTGCCACCAATGACAGCAATACCCGTACACATGGAGTGAACGAGAATGGCGCCCAGGGTGACGCCGAATGCGTCCTTCGTTGCTGACAGTGTCACTGTCGCAATCTGCGAGCGATCAACCCACTCCGCCAAGAACATCATGATGAACGTCTGGGAAAACACCTGAATCATGCCGTCCGTCACGTAATCTGCTTTTTTCTTGCTTTCTTCCACTTGTCTGCAATAACATCAAATACAGGTAGGAACAACCACCTTTTTAGTACACTAGGATCTCACTAGAAGAGCCAAAACGCCTCCGTATTCATCCTGGATCGCATCTTCATCCTTCTTCCCCATCAGTTCTTCTTCCTCCTCTGTCAACTCATCCGACGGGTCTCTTTAAATCAAATCATAGCAGTAACCACAAAAGCCAACGTTAGTGCAAACCTCCACTCTTCCCATCATTTGTTTGCCTCGTCATCTGCTTACGCTGCATTCATCTCCCTCGCATCATAAAACATCTTGACTCCAAAAACCACAAACTGAAACGTGACACAATTTAATTCTGTAGTCAGTATTATCAGGAGCTGTAAGATACTTTTCTCCCACTTACCAGCATTGCACCCATAATGCGTCAAATTAGGCAGCAGGAATTTTGTAGCCTCGACACCCATGACCACCGATAGTACCGTCATCACAATTAAGGCACCAATAGCACCCGCAAAAACCACGACACGGTCTTTTTTCATACTCAAAATAGCTGCAATAAAGAACGTTTTGTCCCCAATTTCCGTGGCCCAAATTGTCAGCAGACCACTCGTAAAGCCCGACCAGAATTTCTGGGGTCCACCAGTACGTAATTTCGGTCGTGCTCCACCAAAAACGATTCCCCATCCGGTCGCAGCTTCAGCTGGAAATGTTCCTAAAAAAGGATTCAGCGCCTGGTTGATCGTGAAGGCGAAAACAGGGGCATTTTAGGATTTTTTGAGAAAGAGGGGCATTTTAGAATTTTTGGGCCAAACCAGGACGTTATCTCAAAAGTATATCCTTTTTGGTACTTTTTTTTGATTTTTCCTAGTCGCTGCCTCACTTGCTGCTGGTTAGTCTTTATTTCACTTGCTGCCGTTTAGCCCGTCCCTCTCTAAAAGTTGAATATAATCCTACTACTAGCGACTACTCTAAGCAACTCGCGCCGCAAGTCAAGGCAACTCGTTCGTCTCGTTCCACTTCTAAATTGCGTAATTCATAGTGAAGTTGCAAGGCAGAGGGTCGATCGACGGGATCATACGCTAAGCACTTGTCCACCAAGTGGCTCATACGCTGTGGACAATCGCCACGCACGTGCGGTCGCAACGATCCAGCACTGACCAAGACGGCAATGCGCGTATTGGAAAATATCCTGTCGTGACAACTCTCGCCTGGAAGTATCCCTTGTGCATACGGTCGACAACACGTATCTAACTCGGTTAAGAGCACGCCAAACGAATAAACATCTGCTTTCTCGGATTTCCGGTGCAATCCACGCGACGGTCCCTATCTCGGCCGTCAGCGTCTGATCGTCTTCCTCTAACGCGCGACTCGTGCCAAAATCCGTGACTTTCGCTTCCCACGACGCACTCAGGAGCACGTTCTTGGGTTTTAAATCCCGATAAATGATCGGGCGCTCGAACGAGTGCAAGTACACGAGCGCTTTGGCAATATCGAGCACAAGTAACGATTTACACTTGATGGTCCGTCCGTGGCAAACCAAGTGTAGCCATCCCGCGCACGCGCACCGAGTCGCTCTCGCTTGCGTTGCCGCTCGAGGAGACTACTTAAATCGCCATGTGGCAGATATTCCATGGCCAAACCAATATCCACCACGGTAATCCACGTTACGCCAATGAACCGTACAATCTTCGGGTGCTGTAGCGTGAGACAGAATCGGACTTCCTCTATAATACTACTTAACCACCGTCGCTCGCGCGCCCGTTCGGGTAATAACGGTTTCACCACGACCATCTCGTTCTGAAACGTTGCAAGGTAGACCGCGCCGTACCCTCCTTTTGCCACCAGGTGGCCACGCACCACATAATTTATTCAACGTCCTAGCACAACGATGCCAAATCTATTGAAGGATCTTGTCTCGATGGTGGAAGCCCAAGCCAAGTGCCCGCTTCAGCCGTCGACAAGTAACCGATTTTCGCCCGCTGAGCAAAACGTAGCCTCAGGCCCGATCGACGATTTGACGGCTCGGATAGAAGATACTAACGCAAAAATAACTGTAGAGCAGCAGCAAGAACAAGCCAAGATGGACGCGTCTGTCTTCATGAACATGTTGCGATAATGATCTCGATAGTGTTAAAAAGACGGAAGTCTTGGCGACCGATTGCAATCGGTACTATTTTTTTTTCTCTTTGGGTTTGCAGCATTAATCTGTGGCAGGGGCATGGATGTAATTTTCATAAAATCAGGGGCATGCATGTTATTTCCGCAAAAAGTGAGGGCATGCATGTAATTTTCCCTTATTATTAGTAGCAATATTCATCTCTATTGGTCGAAAGTCACGTGGGGGGTGCCCCTAGGGTGGAGGGGGGTGCGGGTAGGGCGACCCTATAGAAATAGGTAAGAATAGCCCCAAATACGATGAAGGGGAAATATTTTGCTGATAAGCTTTGATTTGACGTGGTCACAACGATCAGGTGGACCAGGTCGTATAAGATCTCTGCAACAAGCACAAGTGGTTGTTAACAGTCGTGGGGTCGTCCATGAGCTCGTTACTTCACTGAGCTCGTTACTTCAGTTTACGTGATTATCAAGAATTTAAAAGGTTCTTCCTACTACATGGACCCGCATGGTCCGCATCCTTTCTTAGAATTGCGAGCCCTTTTTATTGCCAATACCCTTTTCGTTCGCGTCCTTCCAGTCATCCCAAGCACGGTCCTTGTATGTGGCCTCATCCACTAAAATCTCATTGTCCTCGTCCCCGTCTTCTTCCAGCTGGTCATATCGACGGGGCGCCTGCGGTGCATCCCTGTTAGAGCAAAGGGAGCGAGATGAGCAATTTCAAGGACACTCAATGCTGCTTAACCCACGTACTGCTCTCTTTTCTGGCGCTCCATGGCGTCAGCCAACTCACGGTCCGCATACTCCTCTAGCGTCATTGTTGGTAGACGATGGCCAGGTTTAAATACACTCGACCGAATTGTTTCGCGCTTTATCTCCACATTTGGGTTGATATGCATTAATTCCTGCAGTGCGTCCACATACACAAAATGATCAGATCCAAATCCTCGAGACAACTAGTCTAACATTCGCGCGTACAATGCCCTGTCCCTGTGGTGGTGGCGATTGTCTATTCGACTCGGAGAAAAAATCTTGTTTTTCACTGGCCGCATTCATTTTCAGCATGGTTTCAAGCATGTCTTTCTCCTGATTAACAGATGCTTGCTCCTCCATGCATTTAATTACTGACAACTGGATAAATGTCAGTAGTTGCTCCCGCTCTAAATCTTCTTCATCATCTTCTTCATCGTCCAGCTCGTCTATATGTTTCTTATCACCTTCACCCTGGGAAGTTAAGCTTCTTTCCTTGCGACGCTCCCGTAATTCATTCAGCTTTTTCTCCATCTGTCGCTGTAACTGAAATCGCTGGATCTTCTCGTCCCTTGAACGCGAAAACTGTTTGTTTTCGAGTCGCTCATACTGCTCGCGGCGGCTCTTCGTTGTGATGATGCCGCTGTTTTCAGCGCGGTCCAGGAATTCAGTTAAGAAAACATCTGCCTCCCGTAAGAGCTCGAGACGATACATCACACTACGCGTGTGGTCTATGGCCGCGGAACGTTGTTTCTCTTGTGGTGGTGTCTCTTCCAGTGGCTGGATAAATACCTGTTTCGTAGTGAGCATACCGAGGTAGTATTCAATGCAAAGAGCGTACAGTTGCGTGTTCTGCAGCTCAAAGAAGCGCTCGTTGGACGACAAGACACCGTCTAACTGACGCTGGTGGATACATTTTTTCATGTATTGTAGCGCATGTGCTAATTGATCCTGGAATGCGCTCGAGTTAGGATCCGTTACGACTGCATTGGAGCTTTCAAGGGCTGTAAAGAGACGATATGCCTCCAGGTAACTCGCTCGCTCGGAGCACGCCATACTCAAGTATAGAAGTGATCGCTCATTGGTTAAAAACGCGACAATGTCGCGCAATAAATAAGAAACCAATAATTTGTTTTAAGCCTTGTATTAAATAAGGAATTGGTATTGCCACCCCTGTTTTTGCTATTGCCACCCCCAACTAAGTTCCCGAGTCATTAAAACAAGCCTGCAAGTCGTCGGACAAGAAAACGACTATCCTGTTAGACGTTTGTTTTTTAGTCGAGATTGATGGACGGAAGACACTCTATGTATGGGAAAATGAAGGTTATATAGACGGCAAGTGGGTACCCTCGCATAACAAAGAACGTCGGCATTAGAGCACTTAAGACCTGCAAATACCTTCTTGTTAAAAGGCACTGGATGGTTGTGTTAAATGCATCTCTATTACGCGTGCGACGCGTTTCGGCCCCCCGCCGGGGGCCTCGTCAGTGGCTTTACCAATTGAGAAGTGAGCACTGCTTCAAAACAACAAACTGACTGACTGACCTTCTAGAATGATATAACTGAGCTACCGTAGACTACCTCAATAATAGCAACCTGTCGTCGCTACCACTTTACTGTCAAGTGTATTTCCAACACTTCTGACAATTAGATGACGTGGCACCGGAAGTTCCTGGTGGACTAGAAGGAGCTGGATTGACTTATTCAGGGAAGAAGGGGGATGACCATGGATGGGTTTACGCCAGTACCTATACAGGTCCATGGGGATCATTGTAACAGGGTTACATTTGGTTACGCTGGTGTACGTAAATACACAACGGTTTAGGTCAAGTATTGACCGGTCCGAAAGGTTTGGACCTATTGGTCGTTTTAACCAATCAAGGCGAGAGCCCGTAGTGAAGGCGTGGCAGCCTGCCACGTGTTGGTACACAGGTGGTGTACATTACATTTCGGCTAGGTAAGAATTGAGTAAGTTCTACTTAGCATTACCTATGGTTTACATTAGTTTATTAATTTAGGCTAATTTAATATTAAATATAAATCAGTTTACAAAATACTCTAATACTGCTAGGCGCACGACCCAGACCGGTCGCGCGCGCAGTGAGTGTTGTAGCAAAAGTGAGTACCTCCCTTATCTACCCCTTTTCTAAGGGAAGCCTTGTATCAAGGCGTTAGTGTTTACTAAAAGTAAACTCAGGGAATCTTGGCCCCAAGTGAGAGAGCGATCTCTCACTAAGCCCTTATATAAGGGCGTATCGGCTAAGTAGCGGCGTATCGCCGCTTAAGGAAAGTCTTCCTCTGTGCGTTAGCCGCACCGTTCGTGTACGCACCTGCTACATCTGGTAGCATTTGTAGTCAATCCAACACCTGTGTTGGTAGACGACATCCTCTGCAAAGGATGAACCAATAGGATTGGGGTAAGCTAACCCCCGTCCAACAAGAAGCCTTTAAAAGGCTGTTGTCCATCTTGGGCTATGATGGAATGCAGCTCCTAGTGGAGCAGGGCCTTGAGGCCGTACGTGAGAAGGTTAACGCCCTCATCTCCCATGAGGCGAACTTTCGTGGAAGTCATTCCATGTCTACGGGGATGCACCCTCCGTTGTCCTTTAAGATAAAAGAATTCACCGGTGAAAAAGGTGTAACCTTTATGTGTGTCTTCGAGAGGTCGAAACGGCCTTCGCCACAGCGAATGTGATCGAAGATCACTTGCAAGTGGGACTTGCATTGACCCATCTACGGGTAAAGCCCGTACATGGGCGTTCACGTGTTCGGATTCGGTTACGGACGTGTTCCCGACCTGGGGATTCCTTAAGCAAAAGCTTATGGACATGTATGCAACGCCTGATCTGGTTTTACATAATCAGCTGGTGTTTATGAGGTGCCGTCATGGCACTAGGGACATGGAAACATACATCCAAGAACTTAAGACCCTGCTGGAAGGGATGTACGTGAAAGCGTATTCGGACGATGTGTCCATTCCCGTGTTCATGGGAGCCTGAAAGAAGGGCCAGCACGTTGGGAGCTCTTCCGATGCCGACACCAATCCCTGGGGGAGGCGGTTAAGATGGCGTTCAACGCCGAAAGGAACTTTCGCTCCTCTAAGGTGGGTACCGAACCCATGGACCTGAGTCTGGTCGAAGCGGAAGAGAAACCTCCCGCTAGGAGTCACTCTGACTCCTTCCCGCAGGGCTTCGAAGCGGAGCTCCTTGCAATGCTGCAGCGGAATGGACCGCTGAGATGATTCCTGTGTGGAAGCACGGATCATCTGCGGAACAGATGTCCGAGAAATCCCCAGCAAGACTCTCGCTTTAAGGGGCCGAGGGTGAGTAGAAAGCCCTCGCCCAAGCCGTCGGGAAACGACGGCTCGCAGTAGGCGCGGGGCTCCTTACTGGGGGATCCCTCAGTGCTGTTAAACCCCAGGGTAGGGGCCGACAGCACAAATCCCCGAGGGAAAAGGTGCTTTCTAGCACCGAGTTGGTGTACCAGTCATGTTTGCTGGTAGTCCTTGCGGACATGAAAGGCTTTGATAAGCCTTAGAGAGTCTTGATAGACTCTGGAGCATCTGACAATTACGTCAGACGAGCTTCTGTTGTGAAGAATCGGCTGTATGCCGAGGCCCTAAAGGCACGTTCTCTTGATGTTGTCACGGTCCGTCTTGCGACGGGCGTACAGTTTTCTGTACCCAAGGTCTAGATTGACCTTAAGCTGAAGTTTGCAGACTTCGATAGCTCAGAATGTTGCCTAGTCCTGGATTTGGACTCGAGGTATGACCTCATTCTGGGCATAAAGTGGCTGGAACGCCACGAGCCATGGATAGACTGGAAGTCTAAGTCCATTGGCTCAACGCACCCGCGGTCGGGTGAAGCATTGACGAGTCATGAACCCACCTTTGCTCGATCGCAAAAGAGATTCTGGCGTGAGATTCCAGATATTGGGATGTCTGAAATGATCAGTCCCAATGAGTTCAAGGAGGTGTCCTTGACGAGGGGGATTCGGCGTTAATCCCCACGCCGAGATAGGCGAGACTGGTGAGTCGCCAGTGATAGAGGTGGATTCCTCTGAGGTTAAGCGCGAGGCGCTTTCTAGAGATGAGACCCGTAGTTTTTCTCTTCTGCAGGTCGGGGTACCCGACCACGCCGTGTTAGGGGAAAAAGTTGCGACTCCAGTGGTAGGGGTAGAGACCCCCGTGGTTAAGCGCGAGGCGCTTCCAAGCGGAGAGACCTGTAGTTCGTCTTTTTCGCACGTCGGAAATGATTCCGAATACGCCTTATTATGTGATACCGGCGAGTCACCGGTGGTAGAGGTAGATACCTTTGTGGATAGGCGCGTGGCGCTTCCAATAGATGGGGCAATTGACCCCCCCATCTGGGTCCCGGGATGAGTCCCGAGGCCAGTAGTCATCAATCCTATCGGATGCTGAATAGTGTGACAGGTGTTGTCACGGAAGGCGTAAGCCTTGAACGGTTGCCTGGGGTAGGCGAACTGTTGTCGTTGGAGGAGATGTCCTTCAACGAGTTTGAGACTGTTGTAAAAGCAGGTGAACTCGACGAGATTGTCGTGTTGCGTCCGGAAGAGGAGTATAACTCCTCATCCACAATGTACAATTCAGTTTTGGTGCAAACCAAACAGGCATTGAATGCCCGAAGCGGTCTCAAGATCCTTGCGGATCCTGAGGACCCTTACCATTCCATATTGAAGGAATTCGGAGATGTGGTGGAGTCAAATTCGAAATCGAATACATTTGTATCGACAACCTGACCACAACCATCGTGCCCAGCCTTCCAACTTACGGGGGGGGGGTACCCCGCGGACCTCCATTCGAAATCTGGTCCGATCGTCGCTGCTGGCAGACGAACGGTCATCATCCAGAGACACTTGGTCCGATTCACTTAAGACCATCTCACCTTGTGTACCCGATGGAATGGGCTAGTTACACACTCGGTGGATCGGGATCGCAGATCGATCTGATTCTGTCTTGAATATGAGACCGTGCTGGCTAGGTGTACCTAGGGCGGAGCTCTTCACCCCAGGTACGTACAGACCAGAAACACTTCCAAAAGATAAATTCCAATAAGTCGATCGTCCAAACGATCTAGACCTGACCAATACTAAATAATAGAGGGTAGACCAATCAACCGGTGTAGCCCCTGACCAATATGAGAGAAGACCAAAACCGGTCTAAACTCCAACCAATGTTAAAATGAGCCAATATGTCCACGTGAAGACCCAATATGCCCCTGAACTCCACAAACGATATCTCCACGTAAAGACCAATCCAGTGAATAGCACGTTCCAAACGTACTTGAGTTAAAGTGTCGAGATCGCCAAATCGTACTCCCGTCGAGGGACTTCCGGTGTCCAAAGTGCGCGTGCGGCGCGTCCAGACCGGGTATAATAGGCGAGAGGGGATAATTCAACCCTCTGTCCCCAAACACTCCGCGGCGGGCGGAGGCGACTAGTGTACGTGCAAAGAAAAACGGCGACCCCTTGCTGTGGTATAGACCAAGACCAAAGGACTTCTACTTAGAAAAAATCCACAACCAAAAGACTCTTACATGGAAAAACCGCAACTAACCAATAATACTACCTCCTTATGGTCCCTAATGTACCCACAAAAAATTATGTAAGATACCCAATGTCAGGTGACTCACCCAAGACCAGCGTTCTTGATACTCCTTGAATTTGATAGGCTAAAAATCCCCCCTTGTTTAGACCAATCCGAAATTTGACCAACTGCCTTGACCAAAAGTGACCAAATTTGTGGTACACTTCACCACAGCCGCCCCTGAGTCCGACCGTGTCGCACAACGATAACGGTCTGACTCACCCATCACTTGACCAACTGGACCTTGGTCGCTCACACTTCTTCACCATGGACCGGCCATCTTCGCCACCTGCGCCAGGTACTTCCTTCACTGCACTCGATCTCGTATGCTTCCTTTTGACGCTTGTTCTTGTAGAAACTCCATGTGCCGAGTCGCCCCACATTGCTTCACCTGTTCGGTCGGCTCGGTCTGACAGCCCACGTAACTCTCATGCACTTCAAATATCGGAAGGGTGTCAGACTGAAGCCGACACGCGGATGCAGGATATGCTCGCAGAAAACATGCGTCTCAAGAGCCAGGTGGCCAACCAGGCAACACGAGGTGCGCATCTTCGGTCTTCATCTTTTACTCTTCTTGACCCTCGTTTGTCTTCAGCTCTCATCTCTCCCAACATATTCCAGGCAATAGGTGCCTTGGTCGATGCTGATAGGCAGTCTGACGGTCACGCTGACCAGCTTCGACACATTTTGGAGGAGCTGATAAGCGCGCGCCATGAGCTGTCCCGTCTGGAGGCTCATCAGTCCCATCTCCGGGATCAACTTGCACTTGTTCGACGGCAGCAGCTGGACGGACAGCTTGATGCGACTTCACTGTGCATGCAAGGCGATGACCTCTTTCGACGAATTGCCGAGTTGCAAATTGCGATTCAAGACCAGACCGGGAAGGTCCGGTCCTGTCAAGACAGGTCCGACTCTTGGACGCAAGGGTCGGGTCGTCGTCGGGTGGCACTAGATCAGTGCCGCCAGCGCTTAATGAATTTGCTACCTCCGTGTTCGACTGCTTCCTCCAGCGTAGATTGGTCCGCATCGGCAACCTTAGTCGCCTCGGGGAAAGACCAAGACCGCTTGAAACAGGACCAAGACCGCTTGAAACAGGACCAAGACCGACGTCGCTCATTGGCTGATATTCAGCATCCCGAAATTACATCAAAATCAAAGAAGCGCGCGGACGCGCCGGGTAGCTCGAGGTCGCGGGGCACTGCGCGCGGACCCGGAATCGGGGGGAAGCGTGCAGTGTCCCATAAGCGAGCCAAGACACAAGCGCTTCTCATGGACTCGGACTCGGACATGGACGACATCTACAACCCCTCGGAAAGTCGAGCGCCTCGCGCCGTACTGCAAGTCGCATCCAGCACACAGGGGTCTCGTCTGAGGAGGACTCCAGCGAAGGGTCCGGCGATTCCGAGTTCATGATCCCTATCCAGTCCAAATCAAAAACGAATTTGCGTGACAGTTTCGTCCAAGTGGCGTCGACAGTGGGGTCAGAGCAGAAGACCGGTCTGCCAAGTGACGCTGCACCAGTATCAACATCCGCGACGCCGGCGCCTTTGGTTCTCCCCGGGACATCCGGACTTCAAAAGTACGCCCTATTAAATAACATGGCGGTTGACACCAGCTCCCTTCCGCCGCAGACGTTTGAAGTCACTTGGCGGTGGTCGTCGGGGAAAATCGGCTGTTTGCGCCGGTCTACCCTGACCAAGCAGCTTCTGGCCCGGTCTTTCTCTCTCCCGGACTCCTGGCTTTTCCACCGGCCAAGAAAACCCCTGCCGCGTCTGCATGGAGGGAGGACCTGATTACGTCGGCACAGATCTCCCGCCTGTACGGCAATGAACCATGGAAAATCTTCGAACACTCCAAGATAGGACTTGTGTTCCACTTGACTCCATGGATCGGCACTTTGCTAGGCCGGGTGAAGAATTTCAACAGGATCCACGGCCAAGCAATTTGGGAAGCGTCCCACTACTTGGTGCTTCCTCCCGACCGGGTGCGACAAGATCGGGGCCTGGCGACGTTCCAGAGCAAGCGCAAGCGACGTCGAATTCAAGCGGGCGAGGCTTGGCAATCCCTGTGCCAGTACATTTTGGACGGTATGCGAGCTCGCGAGTGTGACGTCGACGTGTTCTTTTACCCGGTGTTCCTCCACATGCCAAGGCGTCGCTTTGAGAAGACCAGACTGCTGGCCGACGACGGCACATGGTACCCCGGTCTTGATTGCGCTGAGCCGGTCGCGGACCTCAAGGATGCTTTGGTACAGCTTTACCGGAAGGACCCCTGGCGTAACCAGTTTCAGGATCAAGTGGAACATCATCCGTCGATGGTCATCGGCCGTCTGTGGGGCGATAGCAAGTGAAGTCGTAGGTAGTCGGCCAGATAACTCCTAATACATGTCATCATTTCTTTTCATATGTCCGATCGTCAAATCACTTGAGCTAATTTTACCACTCTCTCCATAGTTGCTCTGAACACGTTATCGTAAACAGTTCCACTCCCATCACGAAAAATAGTCATCACATTCATCATTCCGCTATTCCAATCCGTCACAGTTCATCACAATTTCACATAAACCCCGGACCTTCCACATCTTCACACCGGTCTAGACCGACCGATGCTACTGCGTGTCTTGGTCATGGTCTTCATGGGTCTGCATCACTGCGAAGCGATTACGACTGACTCGTTCTCGTTCGAACTCTCGTATAAGAGCCCCACAATTCAAGTCGATCTCGTCGACCCAAGTTGGTTCATCATGGTCCTTTTATCGGACCAGGTACTCTCGGTGAGTCCGACCGAACCTGGTCTTCTTGGTCGACCGAACATCCAAGACCTTCTCCACTTCAAACTCGTCTTCCTGTAATGGTCATTCCCAACTGTCCTCCGGCGGTAACGCTTCATCGAAATCAAATCTCTTTCTTCGTCTACCAGACAGGGAGTTTTGGGTCGATCAGGAAAGTCTCGGACCAGCTTCAACTTGGACACATGCACAATCGGGAAGACCTTGTAATCTGTACCAGTTGTTACTAGACGGGCAGCGTGCTCACCAATCAGCTCGGCAACACGGAAAGGGCCGTGCCACATGTGAGCCATCTTCTTCTTCATAGCCCTCTTTCACTCGGTCTAGGTATAGCCATACCCTCGCCCCTGGTTCTATACCGTGGAGTCGGACCTGGTCATTGGTCCGGTCTGCCCGGTCTTGTGTGGCTAGACGCAGCTTTTCGTTGACGACTTCTTTTGCATGCTGGTAGTGTTTCTGGACCTGCATGCGCCAGCGTCGAGCATCGCGATCGCGGGTCCGGGTGCAACCGATAGGTATCGCAGCTTCCAATGTCGACCGAGGGTCCCATCCATATGCCAGATAAAAAGGCGTTTCTCCTCGGACCCGGTCGGTCGACGAGTTCAGTGCAAACACCAGCCTTTCTGCATACTCGTCCCAATCTCGCTGGTCTGGATCAGCAACGTACATCTTGATCGCCCTCATTATGGTCTGCACCATGCGTTCCGCCGATCCATTTGCTTGCGGACGATATGCCATCGTCGCACTCTGTTTCTGGCCCAGCATGTTATTGAACGAACGGAACACCTCGGCCATAAAACCGGGTTCTCGGTCGTGCCTGATCACCTCGCTGGAGCCGAATCTTCGGAACACACATTCTTCGTAGCTCTGGGAGATCTGCTCCGCAGACCGAGATTCACTTTCCTTCGCAATAACTAGACCAGTGAACAGGTCTACCCAGATCAGCAGCTCAGTGTTGCCGCGTGTCGATCTGGACAGCGACGGTATGTGGTCCATCGTTATGACCTGGAAAGGGTAGGTAGCTTCAATATTTCTGGGCGATCGCCCCTTGATTACATGTCTACTCTTTCCGATCTCGCAATCCGTGCAACAGCCCACATATTTCTTCACACTGCGGAAAAGACCTATCCAGTGGAAGTGGGACCTGATCTTGTGATAGGTCCTGCCTATGCCCTGATGTCCCCCTTCTAGAATCACGTGATAGTGATGAAAGACATCCGGATGCAGCAACTCGGGGATCACTAATTTCGCCAGTCGGTCCCCGTCTGCACTGTCTTGGTCGGCATCGCGGCAGTAATACAATAATCCATTATCATCCACTTCGTAGCTATCCGCGATCTTGATGCACTCTTTCGCTTGATCGTTCGTCAACTTGGACAGTTCACCACGCAGGTATGTCTTCAGGTTCATAATCCATTCTTCTTCGTCCTGCGCCTTGAGGATCCGTTCCATCCTTAACTGTTGCACTGCATATTCGTTCAAACTTTCCTTCGCGAACGGTCGGCGAGACTTCTGAGCTTTCGATCTAGTCGCGACCATCACATGCACCTGGACTGGGGCGTTCTTGGGTTCGATCACCTCTGGGAGCCTGTTTATATTCACCAATTCATCCAGAACGGCCTTCTCGGTGATCGTAGCCCCGGTCTGGTCTTGCATGGCCTTGGTCGCGAGGTAGTCGGCGCTTCTGTTACAGTCTCGTTTCACGTGCAATAGCTCGTGGTTGGGGTGGTTCTTCAATGCCTTCATTACTCGATCATTTAACGTCCTTAGTCGTGGAGCCTTGCAGTCGATCTCTCCGGTGATCTGCCTGATCACTAGGTTGGAGTCACCACATATGATGACTCGCCCCTTTTCTTGCGACGAAAGCAGGTCCAGACATAGAAGTAGACCTCGGTACTCCGCCTCGTTCACAGTAATATACGGCGTGAGATCGGCAGCGGCTGCAATTATAGACCATTGTGGCAACTTCCACAATATGGCACTATAGGCGCCGACCTTCTTCTTCACGCTTGCCGATCCGTCAAAACTTAAGACCAAGAGCTCTTCGTCATGGTCGACGGTCAGTGGCGGTCTCGAAACTGAATGCCGAGGTTGCTTCCTCGGGGCAGTCGCTATCAATGCCTCGTCCACTTCAGACTGAGGGGTGATACTGGAAGCTAATGTGCCCAATATCTCTTCCTCGCCCCTGGTGCACTTAACGACCTCGAGGGTCCACTGCGACAAGACCGCCGACCATCTGCCTAGACGTCAGTCCATCCCATTGGCTGATATTAGCCAGGCCAACGTAGACCGTCTTGACAGGACCTTTATAGGTCGACCGACCAGCAGGTTGTAACACACATCCAGAATTCGTAGCAACGCCAGAACTTCTTTCTCGACAATTCCATAGTTCACTTCATTTGGTTTTAGCGTCCGGCTCGTAAAAGTGACTGGATGGTACACACCATCGTGATCTTGCACTAAAGTGGCCGAGATAGCCCACTTACTGGCATATACAATAATGGTCGGCACTTTTTCGGGAGCGAAATGCTTGAGAACCGGTGCCGTCGCCATCTTAACCTTCAACATACCAAAGGCAAACTGTACACGCTTCATATGATCTTCGGCCTCCACTTTCGGACAATCTGCAGCAAGACAAGAGTCGGCGCCCCGATGTAAAGTTGCCCGGTCTTCTTCGCGCAACATACGGCAGTCCACTTCCCGGAGCTCATACAACACAGCCGCGTAGATAGCAAAATCTTCGATGAAGCGGCTGTAGTAGTTTAAACTTCCTAGGAAGGACTGCATTGCCTTCAGAGACTTGGGAAACGGGAGGTTGCTTAACGAATCCAGGTACTTAGGATTAGCCTCTAGACCATTGTTCGAGACCATATGACCTAAATAGGCGACCTTGGACATACCCCAAAAACTTTTTATGGCGCTGATAGATAGGTTCCAGCGGTCGCATGTCTCCAACAATCGTTCAACCTTCTCGCACAGATCGTTCCATGACGAGGCAGGTATCAGAATGTCGTCGATGTACGACCGCCTCCCTAGAACGGACGGTCTTCTTTCCCGATCGGGTTCACCCTCTGTAAACACATCATAACTTTCGGCAGGTTCCCGATCGGTCTTGATTTTGAAGTGTCCGTACAGTGCGTTGTCTATCAACCTTTGATATATCTGGGGTGCGTTCTTCAGACCGAACGGCATACGGTTCAACTCGAAAAGACCAAACGGTGTCACAAATGCGGAAATCTCACGGGCTCGATCAGTCATCGAGACCACCCAAAATCCACTTGCCATGTCCAGCGAACAATACCACAAGGTCTTGTCCAGGTCTTCCAACAAATCATTAATCAGCGGCATAGGGTACACCATAAGTTTAGTTAACCGATTTACCAGCCGATAGTCGATGCACAACCTAATGTCGACGCCGTTCTTCTTGATAATAATTACGATCGGCGAGGCCCATGGCGAGGTCGACGGTCTAATAATCTTGGTAGCCAACAGTCCTTTGATAAGATCAGAAAGCTTTTCACGGTACTGTGGCGCCACGCTTCGACATCGCTGAGCAATCGGCTTGGCATCTCCAACGTCAATATCGCAAATCGCACCACGGTCTACAGGTGGTAAGGCATTGCCCTTTCCGATCAGCAGATGTCTTTTCTTCCATATGATATTCTTCAACTGATCGATCTGGTCTGGACTGTTAAGGTCTTCATCACCCACTTGTAAATCATCCATTGTAACTTCGGGAGAGTCGGCAGAAACTTCAGGGAGTACTTCCATTTGGCTTTCCAGCTCCTGAATGTACTATTACCCGCCTTCATGTATACAGACTTGTTCATCTTCTGGGGTGATATAACCTAGACCATCTGGAACGGCTGAACGCCCCTGGTCTTGATCGACGGGCTGTCCTTCACTGATATCGGTCTGATTAGGAATACCGTCATGGTCCGACCTAGCAATTTCATGTTCCCCTTCTTCCGTTTCTTTCTCCGCTGTCTCCTGGTCTTGTGCTGACACCACGTTGACTAACCTTGGCTCGTCTACTTGATGGTCCACCGTTCCTGGTGACTGCGGCGCCTTTCTTCGGACCAACATCTTTTTTGGGGTGACATAACTTGGTCTTTCCACTAAAGGTGCGGTATCCTCTTCCACCGACCCATCATCGCTGATAAGATCGGTGGTCGATTGGTACGCCAGGTTTTTCCACTCGACATACCGCTTCGACCCAATCGAGACGAACCCCATATTCCTTGGTACCTTTCCTTCTGCTAACCACATACAGACAATAGTGTTATTGTCCAGTGTCAGCGGCTTGTCACCGATATTGGTAATACGGACAAAATCACGTCGACCAGCACTCTTTACGAAGGTCGAGACCCACCGATAGCCCCTGGTCAACCACAACTTCCTCGAACGGAAACCTTTCTCGACCGGGGTATCGGCAGACCGACCGACTGGGATAGTGAGGTCTTGATCCCACCGGACCAGATTGGTATACGAACCATACAGAGGTCTTCGACCAGCCAACTGGACCTGGACCTCATCCGGGAGTGTAAGCACTCCATGTGACAGGTCTAGGCTAACACCAGCTGGGACCATGAAATCCATGCCTAGTAAAGCGTCCTGCTAAGCCAACTTGCTAACCCAAGCGCTGAAAAAGTAGACCAGCGATCCCGACAAAGTAATTTTCACACGCGTTCTTCCTTCGGTCATATAAGAGTTTTCACCGATCCCGACGCATTCTTGTCTCTGGGTATCGTCTATACGACATCCGACCTTACGAGCAAAGGCGGAGTCGATTATCGATAATTCAGCTCCAGAGTCGAACGACATCGTTGCTTTCTGGTTATTAATCTTGCCACAGGCTTTCGCCTGCTTGAACCATTTATCAGGCGAGTGATACTTCCAGTATCCCCGGGATTCTCCAGGCAGAAAGTCAAACTGCATAACCACCTTAGTCCGGGAGTACTCACCGGTCTTCAAACTGTATACCGGATGGTCTCGGTCGACGCAATTTGGAATAGAACGTGTATTGTCGGTCTTATACTCCTTGCCGACATATGCATAGATGTGAACCGTAGAACGCTCGGCTCGATCCATATTCCAACCTGGCGAGCGTTCTAGTTTAACATCTTTTCCGCATCCGGCGGCAGCATCCCCGCGTGCTTGTCCGGCACGTACCACTTGCGTATCATGTTAAAAAATTCTTCAATCTTGCAGTGGCCGGCCTCGTGGATCTCTCCACATGACTTGCATACGAAGAGGCAGTGGTCCGTCGGGTGGCCTCGTCTCTTGCACTTCTTGCACACCATCTTCTTCCAGCAGTTTGGACCATCATGTTTGCTCGACCCACAGTGGTAGCACTTCTGACGAGGTCGGTCCGGATCGGACTTGCTTCCGTTCCTTCCCTTCCGGTCTACCTGGTCGGGCTTCGACCTGGTCTTTGGGGCAGGTACCGCAACATAGACGTAACGATATTGGTCTTCATCCGATGACTCCTGGCTGGATTGACTTCCACTTTCCCCTTCCTATCCCGTGCTGTCTTCGGCTACGATCGCCTTGACCGCTCGGGTCGGTCTGGTCCAGGGTCTCTTGACCGGATCGGTCTGGGTCTGGGTCTTGGATCGGTAGCGACCTGATCCACCAGCACTCGTCGTCCTCATGCTACGCGACTGCTGTAGCGTCCGTAGAGTCTGTTCAACTTCGCCCACGTCCCTAATACGCAGCAGAGTAAGCTGGTCCGCCAGTTCTTGATCGTCCAGGGTACTAATGTAGTGACCCACATGTTCCAGAGTAGCACCGTTCGGCGGGTTATTCTCTTTAATTGTTATGCCGGCACAAAGTGCTGCCACGTTCAACCGATGCAAATACTCGATCGGTGTCTCTTCTCTCCGCTTCTGCATATGGTGATACTTGCGGGCACTCGAAAATCCGGAGTTACAATTTTGCCCTTCAAACTCTGCACATAGCTGGTCCCAGTCAGACCGGACATCCCGACCTAGCTGTTGGATCCAGTTGGCAGCCGGTCCTTTCAATAAATCCCGGAAGATCAGACACCTTTCACTTTTCGGGGTCTGGTCTCGCAGGAACGCAGACTTGACCCGACCGAACCAAGACCGGGCCTGGTCTTCATCAGTATCCTTGCCAGTGAAGTCCTTGAGGTCGGTCGTCGCGGCCATACGGATGCGCGGAATCGAAGCAGATACAAAGTCGTAAGTAATAGTGGAGGCTAGGTTAGCCTTGCGTGGCTTTCCAGCTCCCGTACCGTCTGACCCACAGTGGTCGTCAAGACCGCCGACCGACTCCATGTCACAGTCACTTGTCTTACTTGGTCTACGCGGTCTGGCCGGTTGCGGCTTGCGCTTCCCTTTGCCGACTTGCTTACCACTTCGAGTGGGCTTGTCCACAGATGTTACGGATTCCATATCCACATCTCGGCAAACATTGGCACTTTGCTGGGTAGACCGGTCTTGGGCATATGGCCGCAGAGGTGGTCTAACCCGGTCTTCCATGAAACGCTACATCATCGTCTCAAACATGGCTTGGACGTTGGCTGGCGTCATGGGCAACGTGTTGATACCCTCCTTTTGCGGAACTGAGACCTGTGGGAGTCTCTGGAGCCCCGACTGGCAAGCAGCCCTTTGCTGCCGCATGCCCCGTTTTGTTCAGGCTGGGCATGGCCCACCCCCACGGTCATCCGCTCGACACCGGTCTGCAACTCTGATGAGCTGTTAGAGGCCGGTGGAGACTGATAAACTGATTCGTCATCAGAACCAATGTCGACAAGCGCTGTGGAGGCTTCAGCGACCTTCACTGCTGCGGTGGGAGTTGGGCGGCGAACCGCCCCCACCAGTGGGACCAAATGGTCGTGGAAGGTCGACATCGACGATTTCAGCCTAGCCTACAAGTCTCAAATTCAAATAGTTTTTGGACATCGGCGAGTTCTGCATTTTAATGCCAACCTCCGCCAACATCGCCACCAAGTTTTTCACCAACAGTAATGGGCGATCACTCTGGACCGGCTCGGTAGTGGGACCGAGAAGACGGTCGGGGATCTGGAGGTTCAACACCCGAAAGACCACGTCAAAATGAACAAATAGTTTCAGAAAAAATGTAGTACATCTTGTTTAGGTCTTCTTCAGTGATTCCTTCATCTCCGACCTGCGACTTTTCTTCGAGGTCGTCTTCGTCGGCTGGCATTCCCAACCCTTTCTTGGGAATATTGGGTAGCTTGGGGACCTTGGGGAGGTTGGTCTGATCGTTCTGATCAGCTTCCTAGTATTTTTCGTCTTTTGATTTTCCTTCAACTTTTTATGCACATACATAGGATCAGGACCAAGGTCCTGATCCTTTCCGGGACTATAGCATGACTTTCTATAGTCCCGATCGGCTCCGGTGGGAGCCTTTTGGGGAGGAAAAAATTCATTAATCCCGATCTGGTCCTCCTCCAGGCCATACCGGACATCGCCATCTTTATCGAGAACGAAGACGTAAGGTGATAGATTTTCCTTACGCCCTCTCCAGAACGATTCCAAAATCAAATCTTCAAATTCAATCTTTAATGACACCTCGCGGTGATATCCACGATCACCAAGTGATCCGGGCACGCGCACCATTGTGGTGGAGTCAAGTTCGAAATCGAATACATTTGTATCGACAACCTGACCACTACCATCGTGCCCAGCATTCCAACTTACGGGGGGGGGTACCCCGCGGACCTCCATTCGAAATCTGGTCCGATCGTCCGCTGCTGGCAGACGACCGGTCATCATCCAGAGACACTTGGTCCGATCCACTTAAGCTCATCTCACCTTGTGTACCCATTGGAGTGAGCTAGTTACACACTCGGTGGATCGGGATCGCAGATCGATTTGATTCAGTCTTGAATATGAGACCGTGCTGGCTAGGTGTACCTAGGGCGGAACTCTTCACCCCAGGTACGTACAGACCAGAAACACTTCCAAAAGATAAATTCCAATGAGTCGATCGTCCAAACGATCTAGACCTGACCAATACGAAATAATAGAGGGTAGACCAATCAACCGGTCTAGCCCCTGACCAATATGAGAGAAGACCAAAACCGGTCTAAACTCCAACCAATGTTACAATGAGCCAATATGTCCACGTAAAGACCCAATATGCCCGTGAAACTCCACAAACGATATCTCCACGTAAAGCCCAATCCAGTAAATAGCACGTTCCAAACGTACTTGAGTCAAAGTGTCGAGATCGCCAAATCGTACTCCTGTCGAGGGACTTCCGGTGGCCAAAGTGCGCGTGCGGTGCGTCCAGACCGGGTATAATAGGCGAGAGGGGATAATTCAACCCTCTACCCCCAAACACTCCGCGGCGGGTGGAGGCGACTAGTGTACGTGAGAAGAATAACGGCTACCCCTTGCTGCGGTGTAGACCAAGACCAGAAGAGGTTTTTGCCACTTATTCCTAGACCAAAAGACTTTTACTTAAAAAATCCGCAACCAAAAGACTCTTACTTAAAAAAACCACAACTAACCAATAATACTACCTCCCTATGGTCCCTAATGTACCCACACAAAATTATGTAAAATACCCAATGTCAGGTGACTCACCCAAGACCAGCGTTCTTGATACTCCTTGAATTTGATAGGCTAAAAAGCCTCCCTTGTTTAGACCAATCCGAAATTCGACCAACTGCCTTGACCAAAAGTGACCAAATTTGTGGTACACTTCACCACAGAGATGTCATTAGTGACAACCCACCGATGGGGTTACGACCGGATCCGGGAGTCCGACATGAGATTGACTTGGTTTCTGGAACCAAATAGTGCGTCACTAGGCAGTGGACTCTCTCCAAGGAGCAATGCGTCGTCATCGACGCATTCATCAAGGGGAAAGAAGAGGCAGGGATGGTACGGGAGAGCAAGTCTCCCCACTCATCTCCCACTTTTTTTGTTCGTAAACCGAACGGAAACTGGCGCATTGTGCATGCGTACAACAATCGGAATGCAGCTACTGTACCAATGCAAACTCGGATTCCTCGGAAGGATGTCCTTCAGAACAATATGGCGGGCTGTACTGTGTAAATTGCCTTAGATCTGGTGGATGGGTATTATCAGGTGCTCATGCGAGCATCCGATATTCCGCTTACTGCGGTCAAAACGCTTAGTGGCATGCTGTGGGAGTGGCTAGTTATGCCACAGGGGCTTTCAAATTCACCAACGACTTTTAATCGCTTGGTGACACAACTCTTCCGCTCTCATAGAAAGTAGGCTCAGATGTACTTCGACGATATATTCGTTCATAATCGCGCGGAAGGCGACTCGTCTGATGTTCAGACGCACCTAATACATCTTCGAGCGGTGCTCGAATGTATGCGAGAGCATAAGTTATATGCAAACGCATCCAAATATATTTTTGGTTCTGAGGAAGTTCCTTTCCTCGGATGCTTCATCGGTAAGGATGGAGTGCGGGCGGATCCCGCGAAGGTGAAATCCATTGTGGAGTGGCCTTCGCCTGTAAATCTTAGAGATTTACGGAAGTGGCTTGGGTTAGCCAACTATCTCACAATTACAGCGAGAACTACGCTGAAATGGCGAAGCCATTGACCGACCTTCTTAGGAAGGATGTTGATTGGTGTTGGGAAACTGAACACCAAAACGCTTTCGAAGAGGTTAAGGGGAACTTGTTAAAAGCCCCCGTTTTTTCTCTCCCAGATTCTGGGAAACCATTAGCGTCGTCTGTGACGCCTCCGATTTCGCAATCGGGTGTGCTTTGTTACAAGCAGACGATGCGGGACGGGAACGCGTGATTGCGTTTGAGTCGAGGCAGCTTAAAGCTGCGGAACGGAATTATCCCGTTCATGACAAGGAGCTACTCGCTATGAAGTGTGCCCTTGTCAAATTTAGGGTTCACCTACTCGGCTCAAAGCCGTTCGTGGTTTATACAGACCACGCGTCATTACGGACAGCGACGAAGTCTCCTCATCTCTCCCAACGGATGGCCTGTTACCTTTCCTTCTTTGCGGAGTATAATTTTGGGGTTAAGTATAAACCTGGCAAACAGAATTTACTTGCAGACGCGTTGTCGCGTCGTCCCGATTACGAGCTCGCTCACGCGACATTCATCACCTCGTCTGTGGTGGATCTCATACGCCAGGCGTATGGGAAAGACCCAAAATGTACGGCGCTTATCAGTGAGTTGGGTGGAAAGGGACTTGGCTCGTCTGAGCCAACCCTGTCAAGTCGAGCTAGAGCTCGGTTACACCGTTACAGGTACTGTGACGGTTTACTATATTATAGCACGAGCGCGGAGGACACTCCGCGGGTGGTTGTTCCTCATGATGAGGAAATGAAGTATAGAGTCCTCTTTGAGGCATGATGCCCCTACCGGGGGTCATTTAGGTCGGGATAAGACCTAAAGAGCTTTAAGCGCTTTGTATTGGTGGGCCAACATGTATAAGTTGGTCGGTGCGTATATTCGCACCTGCGAGACGTGTCAGAGGGTCAAACCCTCTGCAGATTAAGCGGCGACTTTGGCGAGCTTATCCGTTCCTACGGAGTGTTGTAAATCCATCCGTATGGATTTTATCTTCGGTTTTCCGAAGGATAAGGCCGGTAACACCGGCATATTGGTCTTTGTAGACCGTTTGAGCAAGATGGATCACCTAGCGGCGGTGCCAGAGTCCATCGATGGACAAGGAACGGCGAAAGTGTTCCTATACCGTT
Source organism: Peronosclerospora sorghi (assembly GCA_026184515.1). Classification (NCBI taxonomy): domain Eukaryota; phylum Oomycota; class Peronosporomycetes; order Peronosporales; family Peronosporaceae; genus Peronosclerospora; species Peronosclerospora sorghi. The sequence goes on from CM047584.1 coordinate 18,353,199, forward strand.
TCTTTCGACAGCATGCTCTACCCGATTCCGTTGTATCGGATCGGGATCCCCGTTTTACGGGACAGTTTTGGGGGGGGCGCTGTTTAAGGGGTTGGGCACCAATCTCCTCATGTCCACTGCGGATCATCCGCAGACGGACGGACAAACGGAACGCGTTAATCGCGTTGTGGAGGATATTCTCCGGAGTTGATGTCCGGATTCTCCAAAGAGTTGGAGTGAGATGCTCCCGATGGTTGAATTTTCTATCAACAATTCGGTACATGCATCTACGGGGTTCACCCCGTTTTACGTGAACGGATTAGTGAATCCGAGGGTTCCGTTGACGCCACGTGTGTGTGGCCCAGGGCGTGAGGGGGGAGGATTACCTGATGTCAGCCCTGTATCAGTGCGAAAGCACATCGATAAGTTCTTATCGACGCGCCTTTGTGTCTTACGACACGTTGGCGATGCCATGTCGGAAATCCAAGAGAAGCAAAAGGAAAAGGCGGACCGCAAGGGCCTGAGTTACAAAAAGGCGTACAAAGTAGGAGAAATTGTTTTATTAAACGCTAAAATATTCCTACACATGCAGTTTCTAACGTCTTAAGAAACAAACTGCGCCCCAGGTTTGTGGGGGCTTTCAAAGTGCTATCCCGAAAGGGCTTGGCGTACACCTTGGATATCCCGAAGGCGATGAGTACGAATCCAACCTTCTATGTGGGTATGCTCAAGCCATACCAGAACCCGGAGGCGGGTCCCCTCTTGGAGGGGGTTGAAAAGGCGGATAGCCATAAGAGCCGTAAGTCGCGGCAGGGCGGAGTAACTCCTACAAGGTCAAAATGCGACCACGAAACTACGCAAAGGTCGACTCGAGAGATTCAAGCCGTTTCTCGAAGAGTTCAATCGCACCCTCCTTATTGCGGAGTCCCTCCTGAACGTCCTGGATGCGATGACTGTGTCGATCACAGCGCTCGCGAAACTCTCGTCGCAATTGCGCGACCTCCTCCTCCAGTTCTCGATACGGAGGGTACGCCACATTATCATGTGGAACGCCTGATGGCACTACGCCATCACCGGGGTAAGACCCAGTACCTGGTGAAGTGGAAAGGGTATCCACATCTCCAGAACTCGTGGGAGTACGAGACTCCCCTGCGTCAGGATTGCCGTGACGTCGTTGACGCTTTCGAGCGGGAGAACCCCGCTGCGAGTCGACAACCAAAGGGGCGCGAGAATCCCCTTCACTCCCAGTAGTTGGGAGTTCGCCGGAGGCAGATGTGAAGCTCGCACTGTTCTCTGGCACCGCGTTGGTGACTGGGGCGCTGGCATAGCGCGTGCGATAAGGGGCACTGTAGCCGGTGCGTATACGCACGGTGCGGCTAGCGCACAGAGGAAGACTTTCCTTAAAGCGGCGTTTGCCGCTACTTAGCCGATACGCCCTTATTAAGGGCTTAGTAGGATAGAGCTCTCCTACTCGGGGCCAAGATTCCCGGGTTAGTTTACTATAGCCTTTGCTAGTGCCTTAACGGCAAGGATCCCTTACAAAGGGTGTAGCTAAGGGGAGGGCTCCCCTTACTCTACGGCACTCACTACACGCACGACCGGTCGAGGTCGTGCGTCTGTGTGAAAGAGTGAAATGTAAACTGAATATATTTAATATGTAATTATTTAAACTAATATAAACTATATGTAACACTAAGTAGAATATTCCTAATTCCTACCTAGCTAAAATGTAGTGTACACACCTGTGTACTGACACGTGGATGGCTGACACACCACCACACCAAGGGACCATGCCCTGATTGGTTAAAATAACCAAAGGTTCGAAACCTTTCAACCCGGCCAATACTGACCTCAACCGTGGTGTACTCATGTACACCAACACTCAGTGTTACCCGAATGTAACCCCGTTACATCCTCCCCCATCAAGACTATTGCTTACGCAATAAACAAAATTTTGTTGGAGAACTCCAACGCCATACCTCTGGCTGTCCATTGTACACCCTCAGCGGTGCTATGGACGCAAACTATTCCGACGGCTCGGAAGTGGACGCCCTTGGGGAGCTCTCCCCATTGGCTTGCCATGTTGATAGCGCCGAACGGCGCTATCAGTCATCCAACCCATTCCCCACACGTGGGGAAAACGCACTAACTCGTGCGCCACCGTTACCCGCTAGGGGTGATACCTCCAGGTTGCCACAGGCAACCACCACCGTCCTTGGTTCAAGAGGTCCGACGTGCCTGTCGAAAGACACGGTATAGGAACACTTTCGCTGTGGACGGGCACGTAAGGGACCTCGCGACCCTCAAAAGAGGGCTAAGAACGCGGTCAAGAGGGGCTTAGCCTTTTATGCCCCTGGACCAGCGGCTATACTGCCGCGTGAAATTGCGCATCGGAACCAACTCCGGGCCCGGCTACTAACGCCCAAACATAATTCCGTTAAGTCCTACCGGACGCGCCTCGGGAAACAGGCACGCGGTGCCCACGTGGATGTTCTCCGCGAGATTCCCCTTGTTCTCCTGAGGGACGAAAGCGTCGAAGACGCAGAACAGGCGTTCCGCGCCTGGGAGGAAAGGGAGAAACACCTCCCAAGTTTCGATGCGCTGTACAACAGCTTTTCCGAACACGACGTTCGGGTAGAGAGAGCGCTCCGCTTGGCCTATGCTCAGGCCAAAGCGCAAGGGAAATTGCCTGCCTCCTATTATACGCGCTCTGCTCTCAATGTGGTGCCGGAGAGCAATGCAAGCACAGCATCTGCCTCCGGCGAACTCCCAGCTATTGGGAGTGAAGGGGCTTCTTAAGCCCCTCTGGTCGTTGACTCTCAGTGGGATTCTCCCGCTCGAAATCGTCAACGACGTCACGGCAATCCTGCCGCAGGGAAGTCTCGTACTCCCACGAGTTCTGGGAATGTGGATACCCTTCCACTTCACCAGGTACTGGGTCTCACCCCGGTGATGGCGTAGTGCCATCAGGCGTTCCACATGATAATGTGGCGTACCCTCCGTATCGAGCACTGGAGGAGGGGGTCGCGCTATTGCGGCGTGACTTCCACGAGCGCTGTGATCGGCACAGCCTTCGCATCCAAGATGCTCAGGAGGAACTCCGCAACGAGGGGAGTGCGAATGAACGCATCGAGGAGAGTCTTTCCTCTCTCGAAACTCTCGTTGCGGAGCTTCAGGGTCGTATATCAACCCTGTCGTAGATGTTCCGACCTGTTGCGCCTTTCGGCTATCCACTTTCTCACCCTCCTACGAGAGGGGACACGCCTCTGTGGAGAAGCGTGCCCAAAATTTGGCACACTTCTGGTTAAGTTTCGTCAAGGCATTTGGTCTAATTTCGGATTGGCTTAAACAAGGGGGCTTTTCAGCCTATCAGACTCAAGAAGTGTCAAGAACGCAAGTTTTGGTGAGTCACCCAACTTTGGGTATTTTACATATTTTTGTGTTGGTACATTTAGGGACTATAGGGTAGTTTTTTAGTTGTGTTTTGGATTTGCCTAATAAAGAAGAAGTCTTTTGGTTGCAGGATTTTTCTAAGTGGAAGTCCTTTGGTCTTGGTTCACACCACAGCTAGGGGTCGCCGTTCTTCCCTTTTCGTACGCTAGTCGCCTCCTCCCGCCGCGGAGTGTTTGGGGGCAGAGGGTCGAATTATCCCCTCTCGCCCATTATACC
>CM047584.1:18366846-18436173 GCA_026184515.1 Peronosclerospora sorghi
TGGTCCGCGGAGTACCCCCTCCGAAAGTTGGAAGGCTGGGCGCGATGGTGGTAGTCAGGTATCGATGCTAATGTTTTCTATTTCGAACTTGACTCCACCACACCTCCGGGTTCTGGTATGGCTTAAGCATACCCACATAAAAGGTTGCATGCGTACGCATCGCCTTCGGGATGTCTAAGGTGTACGACAAGCCCTTTCGGGCTAACACCTTAAAGGGACCCACAAACCTGGGGCGCAGTTTATTGCGAAACACATTTGAAACTGCATGTGTAGGAATATTTTTAGCGTTTAATAAAACACTTTCTCCTACTTTAAATAACTTTTTGTTACGCCGCCCCTTTCGGTCAGCTTGCTCCTTCTGCTTGTCTTGGCTTTCCGCCACGGCATCGCAGACGTGTCGTAAGACACTAAGGCGCGTCGATAAAAACTTATCGATGTGCTTTCGCACAGATACAGGGCTGACATCGGGGAATCCTCCCCCCTCAAGTCCTGGGCCACACACATGTGGCGTTAACGTAACCCTCGGATTCACCAATCCGTTCACGTAAAACGGTGTAAACCCCGTAGATGCATGTACCGAATTGTTGGTAGCAAATTCAACCATCGGGAGCATCTCACCCCAACTCTTTGGAGAATCCGGACATCAACTCCGGAGAATATCCTCCACAACGCGATTAACGCGTTCCGTCTGACCGTCCGTCTGCGGATGATCCGCAGTGGACATGAGGAGCTTGGTGCGTAGCACCTTAAACAACTCTCCCCAGAATTGTCCCGTAAAACGGGGATCCCGATCCGACACAACGGAATCGGGAAGACCATGCTGTCGAAAGACACGGTCTAGGAACACTTTTGCTGTTCCTTGTCCATCGATGGACTCTGGCACCGCCACCAAGTGAGCCATCTTGCTCAAACGGTCTACAAAGACCAATATGCCGGTGTTACCGGCCTTATCCTTCGGAAAACCTAAGATAAAATCCATGCTAATGGATTTCCAACACTCCGTTGGAACCGATAAGCTCGCCCAAGGCGCAGCTGAAATTGCAGAGGGTTTAACCCTCTGAAACGTCTCACAGGTGCGTATATACGCACCGACCCACTTATACATATTAGGCCACCAATACAAAGCGCTTAAAGCGCTGTAGGTCTTATCCCAACCTAAATGACCCCCGATAGGGGCGTCATGTGCCTCAAAGAGTACTCTACACTTCAGTTTCTCATCATGAGGAACTACCACCCGCGGAGTGTCCTCCGCGCTCGTGCTATAAAATAGCAGACCGTCACAGTACCTGTAACGGTTTAAACGAGCTCTAGCTCGACTTGACAGGGTTGGCTCAGACGAGCCAAGACCCTTTTCACCTAACGCGCGGATAAGCGCCGTACATTGTGGGTCTTTCTCATACTCCTGGCGTATGAGATCCACCACAGACGTGGTGACGAATGTCGCGTGAGCGAGCTCGTAATCGGGACGACGCGACAACGGGTCTGCAAGCACGTTCTGCTTGCCAGGTTTATACTTAACCTCAAAGTTGTACTCCGCAAAGAAGGAAAGGTAACAGGCCATCCGTTGGGAGAGATGAGGAGACTTCGTCGCTGTCCGTAAGGACGCGTGGTCTGTATAAACCACGAACGGCTTTGAGCCGAGTAGGTGAACCCTAAATTTGACAAGGGCACACTTCATAGCGAGTAGCTCCTTGTCATGAACGGGATAATTCCGTTCCTCAGCTTTAAGCTGCCTCGACTCAAACGCAATCACGCGTTCCCTTCCTGCATCGTCTGCTTGTAACAAAGCACATCCGATTGCGAAATCGGAGGCGACGCAGACGACACTAAATGGTTTCCCAGAGTCTGGGAGAGCAAGAACGGGAGCTTTCAACAAGCTCCCCTTAACCGCTTCAAAAGCGTTTTGGTGTTCAGTTTCCCAACACCAATCAACATCCTTCCTAAGAAGGTCGGTCAATGGCTTCGCCATTTCAGCGTAGTTCTCGCTGTAATTGTGAGATAGTTGGCTAACCCAAGCCACTTCCGTAAATCTCTAAGATTTACAGGCGAAGGCCACTCCACAATGGCTTTCACCTTCGCGGGATCCGCCCGCACTCCATCCTTACCGATGAAGCATCCGAGGAAAGGAATTTCTTCAGCACCAAATATACATTTGGATGCGTTCGCATATAACTTATGCTCTCGCATGCAATCGAGCACTGCTCGAAGGTGTATCAGATGCGTCTGAACATCAGACGAGTCGACTTCCGCACGACTATGGACGAATATATCGTCGAAGTACATCTGAGCGTACTTCCTATGAGGGAGGAAGAGTTGAGTCACCAAGCGATTGAAAGTAGCTGGTGCATTTTAAATCCCTTGTGGCATAACAAGCCACTCCCACAGCATGCCACTAGGCGTGCTAACCGCTGTCAGTGAAATATCGGACGCTCGCATGAGCACCTGATAATACCCGTCCACCAGATCTAAGGCACTGTACACAGTACAGCCTGCAATATTGTTCTGGAGGACATCCTTCCGAGGAATCGGAGTTTGTATGGGTACAGTAGCTGCGTTCAGCTTATTGTACGCATGAACAATGCGCCACTTTCCGTTCGGTTTACGAACACAAAAGGTGGGAGATGAGTGGGGATACTTGCTCCTCCGTACCATCCCTGCCTCTTCTTTCCCCTTGAATAATGCGTCGATTACGTCGCATTGCTCCTTGGGGAGAGGCCACTGCCTGGTGACGCAGTATTTTGTTCCAGGAACCAAGTCAATATCATGTCGGACTCCCCGATCGGGTGGTAGCCTCATCGGCGGGTTGTCACTGATGACATCTCCGAATTACTTAAGTAAGGAATGGTAAGGGTCCTCAGGATCCGCAAGGATCTTGCGACCGCTTCGGGCATTTAATGCCTGTTTGGTTTGCACCAAAAAAAGACTCGTCCATCGTGGATGAAGAGCTTAACTCCTCTTCCGGACGCAACACGACGATCTCGTTGAGTTCACCTACTTTTACAGCAGTCTCAAACTCGTTGAAGGACATCTCCTCCAACGACAACAGTTCACCTACCCCAGGCAACCGTTCCAGGCTTACGCCTTCCGTGACAGCACCTGTCACGCTGTTCAGCATCCGACAGGACTGCTGACTACTGGCCTCGGGATTCGTCCCGGGACCCAGATGGGGGAGTCATCTATTGGAAGCGCATCGCGCCTATCGACAGAGGTTGTTACCTCTACCACCGGTGACTCGCCGGTCTCACCTAATACGGCGTGGTCGGAATCATTTCCGACGTGCGAAAGAGACGAACTTCGGGTCTCTTCGCTTGGAAGCGCCTCGCGCTTAACCACAGGGGACTCTACCCCTACCACTGGAGTCGCAACTTGTTCGCCGAACAAGGCGTGTTCGGAATCAATTCCGACCTGTAGAAGAGACGAACTTCTGGTCTCTTCTCTAAGCGCCTCGCGCTTAACCTCAGAGAAATCCACCTCTGTCACTGGCGACTCACCAGTCTCGCCTACATCGGCGCGGGGATTAACCGCCGAATCCCCCTCGTTAAGGAACTCTTCCTTAACACCATTGGGAATGATCGTTTCAGACATCCCAATCTCTGGCATCTCACGCCAGAATCGCTTTTGCGATCGAGCAAAGGTGGGTTCATGACTCGCCAATGCTTCACCCGACCGCGGGTGCGGTGAGCAAATGTTAGGCTTCCAGTCTATCCATGGCTCGTGGCGTTCCATCCACTTTATGCCCAGAATGAGGTCATACCTCGAGTCCAAATCCAGGACTAGGCAACGTTCTAAGCTGTCTAAGTCTGCAAACTTCAGCTTAAGGTCAATCGAGACCTTGGGTACAGAAACATGTACGCCCGTCGCAAGACGGACCGTGACAACGTCACGAGAACGTTCCTATAGCTCCTCGGCATACAGACGACTCTTCTCAACAGAAGCTCGTCTGACGTAATTGTCAGATGCTCCAGAGTCTATCAAGACTCTCCAAGTCTTATCAAAGCCTTTCACGTCCGCAAGGACTACCAGCAAACCTGGCTGGTACACCAACTCGGTGCTAGAAAGCACCGCTTCCCTCGGGACTTTGTGCTGTCGTCCCCTACCCTGGGGCTTAACAGCACTGAGGGGTCCCCCAGTAGGGCGCCCCGCACCTACTGGGAGCCGTCGTTTCCCGACGGCTTGGACAAGGGCTTTTCCCCATCCTTGGTCCCTTGTAGCGAGTGTCTCGCTGGGGATTTTTCGGACATCTGTTCTTCAGATGATCCATGATCCCACACAGGAAGCATCTCAGCGGCCCACGCCACTGCAACATAGCCAAGATCTCCGTCTCTAAGCTCTGTGAAAAGGAGTCAGAATGACTCTTAGTGGGAGGTTTCTCCTCCGCTTCGACCTGACTCAGGTCCATGGGTTCGGGACCCACCTTAGAGGAACGAAAGTTCCTTTCGGCGTTGAACGCCATCTTAAAAGCCCCCAAAGGGATTGGGGTCGGCATCGGAAGAGCTCCGAACGTTCTGGCCCTTCTTTCAGGCCTCCCATGAAGACGGGGATGGACACATCGTCCGAATACGCTTTCGCGTACATCCCTGCCAACAGGGTCTTAAGCTCCTGGATATAAACCTCACGGTCCTTAGTGCCTTGACGGCACCTCAGGAACGCCAGTTGATTCTGGAAAACCAGATCAGGCGTTGCGTACATGTCCATAAGCTTCTGCTTAAGGACCTTCCATGTTGGAAACACGTCCTTGACTGATTCCGAGCATGTAAACGCCCATGTACGGGCTTTGCCCGTAAGATGGGTCAATGCAAGTCCCACTTGCAAGTGATCAGCGGTCATGTTCTCTGTGGCGAAGGCCGTTTCGACCTCTCGCAACCAAACATAAAGGTTGTCACCCTTCTCTCCGGTGAACTCCTTTATCTTAAACGATAATGTAGGGCGCACCCCCGTGGAATGACCTCCACCGCAACTCGCCTCATGAGCGATGAGGGCATTCACCCTTGCCTTTACGGCCTCAAGGCTCTGCTCCACTAGGAGCTTCATACCTTCTTCCCCCGTTAAGGGTAACATCCTTTTAAAGGCTTCCTGCTGGACGAGGGTCAAACTATCCCAATCGTCCTGATTCATCTTTGCAAAGGATGCCTAGTCTACCAACACAGGTGTTGGATTGACTACAAGTGCTACCAGATGTAGCCGGTGCGTATACGCACGGTGGGGCTAGCGCACAGAGGAAGACTTTCCTTAAAGCGGCGTTTGCCGCTACTTAGCCGATACGCCCTTATTAAGGGCTTAGTAGGAGAGATCTCTCCTACTCGGGGCCAAGATTCCCGGGTTAGTTTACTATAGCCTTTGCTAGTGCCTTAACGGCAAGGATCCCTTACAAAGGGTGTAGCTAAGGGGAGGGCTCCCCTTACGCTACGGCACTCACTGCACGCACGACCGGTCGAGGTCGTGCGTCTGTGTGAAAGAGTGAAATGTAAACTGAATATATTTAATATGTAATTATTTAAACTAATATAAACTATATGTAACACTAAGTAGAATATTCCTAATTCGTACCTAGCTAAAATGTAGTGTACACACCTGTGTACTGACACGTGGATGGCTGACACACCACCACACCAAGGGCCCATGCCCTGATTGGTTAAAATAACCAAAGGTTCGAAACCTTTCAACCCGGCCAATACTGACCTCAACCGTGGTGTACTCATGTACACCAACACTCAGTGTTACCCGAATGTAACCCCGTTACAGGCACGAAATAGCCCCATCGCCTTGTCTCTGGCAAACGACAAGCGCAACGACCTCTCCACCCGAACGTCACGGGGGGAATAGCTGTTGTGGAGCTGAGTAAAGCTAGCGAGGAGTTTCTCCCCTTCCGCCCAAGCGCGGAATGTCTGTTCTGCCTCTTCGGCATTCTCTCCTGGAAAAAGAACGATAGTAACCTCGCGGAGGTTCTCAACAGGGGCACCCTGTGCCTGTCTGTCGAGGCGTTATCGGTATGAGACGCCAGTGAATTGCTTCTGTGCGAGCTGTTTTTCCCGGAGTTTCTCCCGGCGTTCGTATTGATACGGCTGTTCAGCCGCAGGGCCAGGAATATAGAATGCTAAACCATTCCTTACCACAGTCCTAGCCCACTTTTGGGGGTCTCTAGGACCCTCAAAATTATATGCCGCCCGTGGCGAGCGTTTGGGGGCGCATAACGAAGCCTTTCGTGCCTATGCGGCAAGTTGAGTCTCTTGAGCCGCATCCAACTCATTAGTGATGATCGCCTTCGGCGATCCGGATGTATCATCAGACATTGGTAGGGGTGGCGCACTAGCTAGTGCATTTTCCCCACGTGTGGGGAACGGATTAGGCTGCCGACATCGCCGTTCGGAGTTGTCGGAGCGGTCAGCCTTTGGGGAGATATCCCCAAGGGTATCCTCCTCCGAGTTATCGGAATAGTCTACATCCTCTCCCCGAGGAGAATCCTCAGCACCACTAAAGGTGCACATGGTAAGCTATAGTTATGGCAGTTGGAGTTCTCCAACTATAATTGTTTATTGCGTAATCAATAGTCTTGATGGGGGAGGATGTAACAGGGTTACATTTGGTTACGTTGGTGTACGTAAGTACACAACGGTTAAGGTCAAGTATTGACCAGTCCGAAAGGTTCGGATCTATTGGTTATTTTAACCAATCAGGGCAGGAGCCCTTGGTGGAAACGTGGCAGCCTGCCACGTGTTGGTACACAGGTGTTGTACATTACATTTCGGCTAGGTACGAATTTAGTAAGTTCTACTTAGTATTACATATAGTTTACATTAGTTTAAATTAATTTAGACTAATTACATATTAAATAGAAATCAGTTTACAAAATACGCTGAACCCAGCTAGACGCTCGATCGCAAGGGTCGAGCGTGCTGTGGGTGTTAGTAGCCAAAGGGAATACCTCCCTTAGATACTCCCTTTCTAAGGGAAGCCTTGTAACAAGGAGTTAGTGTTTACTAACAGTAAACCAAGGGAATCTTGGCCCTGTGTAAGATAGCGATCTCTTACTAAGCACTTATTTATAAGGGCGTATCGGCTAAGTAGCGGCATATCGACGCTTAAGGAAAGTCTTCCTCTGTGCGCTAGCAGCACCATGCGTGTACGCACCTGCTACAGTTGTCATGTTGGACAACCCTTTAATTTTCCAAATTATCCAGTCGGTCACAAACCTTAAGGAAAATTTCCAAAAACTTCATTCCTTCGGCACCAAAACCTGCCGGATATCTTCTAGAGATCCATCATCACTTGAAACATCATGACTTTGGGATTATTACCTGTTGAAAGTTTTCGGTATTCATACTTATGCAGATAGTCGAAAACTTGGTCGTAGATGTCAGATAATAAATCCAATATAACGAAAATGTATTAAGTCAATATATCTGCAACCAAATATCCGTTGACCGTGAAAAAAAGACACCCGTATACAGTCCGTAGCAGGAGAAAATAACCAAACCAGGGACTTTATCAATGGAATGTGTACTGAAAAGTGTTTAGCCAGCCTAACATGAAATATGTACTAGATGATGAAGTTTATGGGAAAATTCTATCTGTTGTGTGCTATACGCTACTTATTAATGCCCGAAAACATATGGGCTCAGAATGAGTACAAACACATATAGCATATTACTAATAAGTACGATATGAATATTTCTATAACTAATAAAAGTATCAATCATACCCGACCTTAATAAAGACCGGTATTATGAATACTTTTAATAGAAAGTGCTTCACATCCCTAGAAATTTGGATACTTTACACAGGTTCTTTGTCTCCAAACATTTTAAATCTTAAAAACAACTTGTTCAGGAACTTCTCCTTAGATTAGTCACTAGTAAATCATCGAAATAAATTCCCACAATGTCTTTTTGACCATCAACTCGCTTGATGTGCAAACACATGTCTGTAATGCACCGAAAAATTTAAATCCAACAACTTTCCGTGAGTAAGCTGGTTCCAAAATCGGCCTGCCTGATTTAGGCCATAAAGCGTCTTGTTCAACTTGATTACTTTTATTTGAACTTGTTAAGTGTCCTCAGTGGTTTTTAAATCCATTCCTTGCGGGATGAACATAAAATATCGTGTTCATTTTCTGAAGCCTTAATATAGGCATTCGGAGTATTTTCGTGCCGTGCAGGCTCATTCCACTTGACCTCTAGAGCGAAAACTAGCTCACGGTACCCATGTAAATAACCGCAGCGAAAGTTAGATTGTAGTCCACGCCAAATCTTTGCTCGTTGCCACATGCAACGAGTCTCTCCTTGTATTTCTCGATATCTCCATTTTCCTCGAGCTTGGTCTTGAACACCCACCTTGTATGGAGGGATCGGCAATCTTTCGACTTCTTCACTAGCGTCTAAGATTCATTTTTAGGGAATTAATCTCCCCCTGCATCGCTACCATCCACTTGTCTTTCTTGCAACTTTTCATTGCTAGAGCAAAAATTTTCGGGTCCATTTCCGTTATGAGATTACAAACCCGATGTCTTCAACTGCATATTGAATTTCAGCTGTAACTTTACTTTATCAATAGTAGATTGATCTTCGTCTTTTTTCTTGGATTGATTTCGTGTTACATGACGCTCGCATTGCCACATGGTCTTGATCTGGGGTTTTTCTTGGACTTTTGCAAATCCGAATTCCCCCCCCGATTGGCGATCTTCCTGCACTCCTTGTTACACTTGTTAATTTTGCGTGTCGTATAACGTTTCGATGTTGCGCACGTGTTGTGTGGTGACTGTGTTACGCTCCAACTTGAGATAAACCTTGAAACCTTTAAATTCTTCGCTTTTACCAGTTATCACTGCAACTTGAGCTCTATGAGCGAGCGAATTCTTTTTCCAGGGGTTTTGGTACAAGGTAAAAAAACAACGATATTCCAAGATTATTAGTCTTTATAGTGATAAAATCCCCAGGCGATTGACGTCGTAGATTTCCATTACTTGAGCTGCGATTCAACATATATACAGCATATTGAACCACATCGCCCCAAAACCACAAATTCAAACCACCCAAAAAAAATCATGCACCTTGCGATCTTCATCACAGTACCGTGCATACGTTCTGCTTTGCTATTTATGAACGGGTTGTTAGATTCACTAATTTTTCGTTCAACACCAGTCCGTTGGCAGAATCCATCGAGACTTTTATATTCGTACCCGCCATCGGTACGAAGTATATGAACTTTGCTGCTAAACTACCGCTCGAAGAACGCCAAAACGCTTGAATTTTTTGGCTGCAACATCTTTAGTTTTAGCCTAAAAAACACGGACATAGTTAGATATTGGCGATACGATACTTTGTCATAATGGTTCCATAAGATCGGAACAAATTACACCATCAATACGATCTATTGGGGCATTTTTTTTCACTATCTTTGACATATCGCGGAATTGTAGTTTGCTTACCCTCGGCATAGGTCGAACATTTCATCCGTTTGTGATATTTCAGTACAATTCTACTAAATGCATCTTTTACCAAACGTTATATGCCATCATAGTTGAGATGTCCGAGTCGAGCATGAAAATGCATTAATGACCCCTTTTGTACATACAACTTTTTAACAGAATCTTTATCATTTTCTTCTATGATATCAATAACAGTAGGAGTCTTAGAAGCATCATCAATAATGACTGTAACGGCTACTGTTAGAACCTTGTTGGTCTTTTGGGTGTCAAAATTGGACATCGGGTGGACGTGTGCAACATAATTAGGTTGCAGATTATGTACGCCATTTTCACCCCTTTTCTTCCAAAAGTCCGTAATATACGATGCTCTTAGACAAATTTCCACGTAATATACGCTTTTAATAGGAATTAATTTCTTCTTTCCTCTTGGATCATAATCCAACCTTTTAACGAAACTTGTATTTTCTTCCTATCTGCTTGGTAACAGGTGCCGTCAACCACCTCATCATCAGGCAGGTATTTTCTGTAGTTTACATTGTTCATACTAGTACCGCTGACATGAACCTGTAGTGAAGTCAAGTTCAAAATCGAACACCGTAGTGTCGAGAACCCGACCACCATCGTGCCCGGCCGTCCAACTTACGGGGGGGACCCCGCGAACCTTCGCCTACGGTCCGATCTGATCGTCCGCTTCTGGCAGACGACCGATCATCAACACAGGAAGCCTGGTCCGATTTGTTCTTCATCTCACCTTGTGTACCCGATGGAATGGGCTGGTAACGCACTCGGTGGATCGGTGCTGGGAATCGACTTGTGGTCTAAATGTGGGAGACCGTGCTGGGTAGTGTACCCTGGGAGGAACTCTTCACCCTGGGTACGGACAGACCAGTTATACTCCAAGTAAATATACTTCAAAGGGCAGATCGCTCAATAGATCGTAGAGCCCAACCAATACGAGAATAAAAGTCCAATAATCCAATATGGAGATCCAATAAGAACGTGGTATACTCCACGAACGAAATCTCCACGAAATAATCCAATAACTTGATAACACGTTCCAAACGTGTGCAACTTGCGCTTGAAAAGCCGACCAATCAGTACTCCCGTCGAGGGACTTCCGGCGGGCCAAGTGCGCCTGTAGCGCGTCCCGGACGGGTAAAATAAGCTGGAGGGGATTGCTCGACCCTCTGCTTCCAAACACTCTGCGGCGTGCAGAGGCGACTGATGTACGAAGCGACGAAAAGACTTCCCGTTGAGTGTTAAATGCTAAGAGAAAATTAACGACACGAAGTAAAACTATTCCCTATTGTCCCCAATATGTACAAAACATAAAAATATGTAAGTGCACGCCATATCATGTGACTCACCAAAATCCGTGTTCTTGACACCTCCCGCACACGATTGGCCCAAACGCCTCCTTGATTCCCACCAATCCGATTGCCGCTAAGCCGATCGGTGTGCTGCTGACGCAAACGACCAGAATTCTTGTGTCCGCTTCGCCACAGCCGCCCCTGAGTCTGGTCGCAGCCGCGTAACGGTAGTGGCCCGATCTCATCCTATCCAGATCTTCACAGAAGCGGACTTCACCAATGGATGGATCTCTGCGTCCACCTTCTGCTACAGGTGACCTGCGTTCCTCCTCGCCCCATATCGGTTCGCCGACCAGATCGTCCCGATCTGACAGCCTTCACAGCACTTCAGGGTCCTACATACCGTACAGGCATCAGATCGAGGCCGATCAGCTCCGGAAAACAGTCAAGGAGCTTCATTCCCAGTTAGACATCAGGAATTCTTCACTCCTGCAACTGCGGAAGGAGGTGGATACCTTGATCCCCATGTCCACGAAGTTGCAGGAGGTGAATCCTGAGAACGCACATCTCCGGGCCCAGATTTCCCAACAAACAACGCGAGGTAAGCTGATCGGTCTGTTTTTCGTCTTGGATCTGCTCTAACCTTCCTTCGCGTGCAGATCGGCTGCCCACCAACATTGCCAAAACGTTCGACGCCTTATTTACGGCTTATCGGTAGTCGCATGATCATTGCGCTCAGCTCCGATCGATCTTGGACGGGCTGATCGGCGCACGGCACGATCTGTCTCGCTTGGAGGCCTACAGGTCGCATCTCCTGGAACAGCTCGCGGTGGTCAACCAGCAGAGGTTGGAGGACCAGTCCTATCGGACTTTACTCCGCACCCAACATGGTGACCTGGAGAAGCAGATCGGGAAGGTCGAGTCCTTCCAGAGCCGATCGGACGCCTGGACCCAGGAATCAGATCGTCGCTGGGCGGCCGTAAATCGGTGCTACCAACAGTTGACTGACTTGTTGCACCTGCGTCCGGCTGCATGTTCTAGCTCTGACCGGTCTGCATCGGCCTCTCTGGTCGATCTGCATCAAGATCGGACCCGACGCCACTCATTGGCCAAAAGTAAGCACCCCGAAATTCCGAAAACTTCCAAGAAACGTAAGGAAGCGTCAAAGGGCTCAAGGGCGCGGGCATAGCACGCGACTACAAACTTGAGGAGAAGAGAGCGGTGCCCCAGAAGAAAGCCAAGACGCTGGTGCATCTCCCAAGCCCAAGATCGGATGCAGGTGACAAGTCTATCATCAATAAATCTAGTGCGCCCTCGCGCTCCCGCGCCGCTCACACCAAGCGTATAGAGCTCTCCTCCGGAGAGGACTCGGGGGGCGGATCGAGCGATTCCGAGTTCTTTATCACTGCTTTATCCAAGTCCCGATACGATCAACGCCGAGGTTCCGTTCCTGCGAAGCCTGCATCGGGGGCTAATAAGGTGATCAGCTCCCAGGGCGATGGTGATGCACCGACGCGCGAGTCGACCGGACCGTTGCCTTCATTCCAGCCCGGCACATCTGGGCTGCGCAATCACGCCCGATTGAAAGGGTTGTCGACCGGATATCGACCACTCCCATCGCTGACTTCGGTTTCCACTTCACCATGGTATTCGTGGCAGATCGGTAGCTTGTACCAATCACCCCTGACCAAGCAGATATTGGCCCGATCTCTATTGCGCCCGGACTCCTGGATTTTTCCTCCAGCTCCAAAGGCTCCTGACGCTTCTGCATGGCGGGAGGACCTGGTCACAGCACCACAAGTCGCCCGTCTGTACGCAGATGAGCCATGGAAAGTGTTCGTCCGCCCCAAGCTGGGGTCCATGTTTGCGTCGACTGCGTGGATCGACTCGTTCTTAGGTCGAGTGAAGGATTTCAATGAAACTTACAGCCAAGCGATCTGGGAGTCTACGCACTATCTAGTACTTCCTCCTGGTCGAACGCAACATTATCAAGGCCTGATCTCGTTCTAGAAAAACCAAAAGTGGCGCCGGAGTCGTGCGGGCGAGGCCTGGCAGACCCTATGCCAGTTCGTTCTGGGAGGGATGCTGGCCCGCGAATGCGACATTGACATCTTCTTATATCCTGTGGTTCTCCATATGGCCAAGCGTCGGGTTGAGAAAGCCGAGGTATCAGCTGACGACGGCGTCTGGTATCCTGGTCTCCATTGTGACGAGCCGGTCACAGACCTGAAGGATGCTTTGGTCCAGATCGATCGGAAGGAGCCCTGGCGCAATCAGCACCAGAACCAGATTGGAGACCATCCGGCGCTGACTATCGGTCGTTTGTGGGGTGATTGCGACTCTTGACGCGGCAGTTAGCTGACCAGATAATCCATAATATATGTCATCTTTCTTTCAAAATTCCTGATCACCTGATCACTTGACCAAATTTCATCACTTTCTCCAAACTTGCACCAACACGTTATCATACACAGTTTCCATCCACATCTCGAAAATCATCACCACGTTCGTCATTCCACTACTCCAGTTCAACACAGTTCATCACAAAATTCACAATAATTCAGACCTTACACATATTCACACCGATCGATATACTGATCGGTGCTACTGTGTGTCTTGATCTTCGTCTTCATGAGTCTGCATCACTGCGAAACGATTCCGACTGACTCGCTCTCGCTCGAACTCTCGTAGCAGTGCTCCACAATTTAGATCGAGTTCGTCGATCCAAGTTGCTTCGTCATGATCCTTCCAGCGGACCAGATATTCTCGGTGGGTGCGACCGAAACGTGTCTTCTTGACCGATCGGACATCCAGCACCTTTTTCACCTCGAATTCATCCTCTTCCAATGGCCTTTCCCAACTTTCCTCCGGCAGCATAGCCTCATCAAATCGAACCTCTCCTCTTCGTCCGCCAGACAGGGCATTTTAGGACGATCGGGGAATTCTCTGACCGGCTTCAGCTTGGACGCATGCACGATCGAAAAAAACTTTATAATCCGTGCCGATCGTGATCAGACGGGAAGCATTCTCACCGATCAGCTCTGCTACACGGAAAGTACCGTGCCACATATGAGCCAACTTCTTTGCATAGCCTTCCTTGACCCGATCGAGGTAAACCATACCCTCGCCCCTGGTTCAATACCATGAGGGCGGACCTGATCGTTATTCCGATCTGCTCGATCTTGCGTGGCCTGACGCAACTTTTCGTTGACGACTTCATTAGCGTGCTGATAATGCTTCTGGACCTGCATACGCCAACGACGGGCATCGCGATCGCGGGTCCGAGTGCAACCGATCGGTATCGCCGCTTCAAGTGTTGATCGAGGGTCCCATCCATACGCCAGATAGAAAGGCGTTTCTCCTCGGACCCGATCGGTTGAAGAGTTGAGTGCGAATACCAGTCTCTCTGCATACTTGTCCCAGTCACGTTGGTCCGTATCGGCCACATACATCTTGATCGCCCTTGTGATTGTCTGCACCATGCGTTCGGCCGATCCGTTCGCTTGCAGACGATATGCCATCGTCGCGCTCTGCTTCTGGCCTAGCATGTTATTGAACGATCGGAACACCTCAGCCATAAAACCGGGTTACCGATCGTGTCTAATGACCTCTCTGGAGCCGAATATTCGGAACACACATTATTCGTAGCTCTGGGCGATCTGCTCCGCAGACCGAGATGCACTTGCCTTCGCAATAACTAGACCGGTGAACAGGTCTACCCAAATCAGCAGCTCAGTGTTGCCGCGCGTCGATCTGGGCATCGACGGTATGTGATCCATTGCTATCACCTGGAAAGGGTAAGTAGCCTCGATATTTCCGGGCGATCGTCCCTTAATTATCGGTCTTTCCTTTCCGGTCTCGCAATCTGTGCAACAGCCCACATATTTCTGCACGCTCCGAAAACGTCCTCTCCAGTGAAAGTGGGCCCTGATCTTGTGGTATGTCCTGCCTATTCCTTGATGTCCCCCTTCTAGACTCACATGGTAGCGATGAAGGACATCCGGCTGTAGCAACTCAGGGATCACCAGTTTCGCTAGTCGATCTTGATCGGCACTGTCTTGATCAATGTCACGGCAGTAATACAGCAATCCATTGTCATCCACATCGTAACTGTCCGCGATATTGGTACACTTTTCGCTTGACCATTCGTTAACTTGGACAGTTCACCGCGCAGATCGGCTTTTAAGTTGACGATCCACTCTTCTTCGTCCTGCGCCTTGAGAATTAGTTCCGCCCTTAGCTCTTGTACAACGTACTCTCTCAGCCTTTCCTTTGGGAACGATCGGCGAGACTTCCGAGTTCGCGATCTAGTCACCGCCATCACATGCACCTGATCAGGGCTGTACTTAGGCTTGATCAACTCCGGGAGCCTGTTTATGTTCATAAGTTCATGTAGAACGGCCTCTTCGGCGATCGTCGCCCCGATCTGGTCCCGCATGGCTTGGATCGCGAGGTTGTCGGCGCTTCTGTTCCAATCAGTGGAATAGCTCGTGGTTGGGATATTCATTCATTGTCTTCATCACCCGATCATTCAGCAACTTCAGCCGTGGTACCTTACAGTCGATCTCCCCGGTGATCTGCCTTATCACTAGGTTGGAGTCACCACATATGATGATCCGTCCTTTCTTTTGTGATGACAGCAGATCAAGACATAGAAGGAGTCCCCGATATTCCGCCTCGTTGACCGTTATGTCGGGCGTGAAATCGGCGGCGGCTGCTACTATAGACCATTGTGGTAACTTCCACAGTATGGCACTATAGGAGCCGACCTTCTTCTTCACGCTAGCCGATCCGTCGAAACTCAAGACCAGGAGTTCCTCATCCCGATCGACGATCGGTAGCGGCAGCGAGATTGACTGTCGAGGTTGATTCCTTGGGGCAATCGCCATCAGAGCTTCATCCACTTCAGAACGAGGGGTGATACTGGCAGCCAATGTGCCCAATATCTCCTCCTCTCACTTGGTGCACTTGACGACCTCGAGGGACCACTGTGACAAGATTACTGACCATCTGCCGAGCCGACCGTCCATCCCATTGGCCGATAATAGCCAGGCCAATGTAGACTTTCTCGAAAGGACCTTTACAGGTCGGCCGACGAGCAGGTTATAGCACACATCCAAAATCCGTAGTAAAGCCAGAACTTCATTTTCGACAATCCCATAGTTAACTTCGTTCGGCTTCAACGTCCGGCTCGTAAAAGTGACTGGATGGTACACACCATCATGGTCTTGCACTAGAGTGGCATAAATGGCCCACTTACTAGCGTACACAATGACGATCGGCATTTTTCCGGATCGAAGTGTCTGAGAATCGGTGCCGTCGCCATCTTGGCCTTCAGCATACCGAAAGCAACCTTTGCACGCTTCAGGTGGTTCTTTGCCTCCACCTGCGGAAAATCTGCAGGCAGATCAGAGTCGCAGCCCTCTCGTAAATTTTCCCGATCTCCTTCGCGCAACATATGGTAGTCGACTTCACGGAGCTCGTACAGCACGGCCGCGTAAATCGCGAAGTCTTCAATGAAGCGGCTGTAGTAATTTAAGCTCCCTAAGAAGGAATGCATTGCCTTCAGTGATCTGGGAAACGGAAGGTTGCTCAGTGACTCCAGACCCTTGGGATTGGCCTCCAGCCCACTGATCGACACCATATGACCCAAATAGGCGACCTTGGACATGCCCCAAAAACTCGTCACAGCACTTATTGACAGGTTCCAGAGATCGCATGTCTCCAACAACCGTTCGACCTTCTCGCACAGATCGCTCCATGACGAAGCAGGGATCAGAATGTCGTCGATATACGATCGCCTCCCCATAACGGACGGTCTCCTTTCCCGATCTGGTTCACCCTCTATAAATACATCATGGTTTTTGGTGGGGTACCGATCGGTACTGATCTTGAAGTGTCCATACAATGCGTTTTCGATCAGCTCTGGTAGATCTGGGGTGCGTTCTTCAAACCGAACGGCATACGGTTCCACTAGAACAGACCGAACGGCGTAACAAATTCGGAGATCTCGCGAGCCCGATCGGTCATCGAAACCACCCAAAATCCACTTGCTATACCCAGTGAGCAATACCATAGGGTCTTGTCGAGATATTCTAGCAGATCGCTGATCAGCGGCATCGGGTACACCATAAGCTTGGTCAACCGATTTACCAACCGATAATCGATACACAACCTGATGTCGACGCCGTTCTTCTTGATCACAATCACGATCGGTGAAGCCCACGGCGAGGTCGACCGCTTAATGATCTTGGTAGCCAACAGTACTTTAATAAGATCGGACAATTTTTCGCGGTACTGTGGCACCACACGTCGGCATCGCTGGGAAATCGGCTTGGCATCAACCACGTCGATGTCACAGATCGCTCCACGAGCAGCAAGGGGTAAGGCGTTGCCTTTACCGATCATCAGATGTTTCTTTTTCCATATGATCTTCTTTAGCTGATTGATCCGATCGGGACTGTTGACATCCCGATCACCCACTTGCAGATCGTCCAAGGTAACTTCGGGCGGATCAGCAGACACTTCAGGGAGGACTTCCATCTGTATTTCCAGCTCCTGAATGTACTAATCCCCGCCCTCATGTATACAAACTTGATCGTCTTCTGGGGCAACATCACCTAAAACGTCCTGATCGGTTGCACACTGGTGTTCCCGATCGGCGGGCTGCTCTTCAACGACATCGATCTGCTTAGGCGCGCCATCGTGGTCCGTCCCAGCCATCCCATGTTCCCATTTTTCTATTTCCGTCTCCGCTGTCGCCTGTTCTTGTTACGCCACCATGTTGACGAACCTTGGCTCATCTGCTTGATGGTCCACCGTGTCCAGCGACTGCGGTGAATTTCTTCGAACCAACATCTTCTTTGGGGTTACATAGATGGGTCGTTCCACCATAGGTGAAACCGACCCTGTGGTGCAGTGGTTTAGGCCCCACCACGGGACCGGGAGGTCACGGGTTCGAGTCCCGCAGTGGACACGAATCCAAGGCCGGGTAGAGTCGGGGTCCAAGTGTAATGAAGAGGCCCTTACAGCACGCGCTTTACATGGCTTACACCTGTCCTATTAAATGGGGAGGTTCTAAAATATCTCCACCATAGGTGAGGTATCTTCTTCCACCGATCAGTCATCGCTGATCAGATCGGTGGTCGCTTGATATGCCAAGTTCTGCCACTCAACATATCGTCTCGATCCGATCGAGACGAACCCCATCTTTCTTGGCACTTTCCCTTCCGCCAGCCATATGCCAACAATAGTATTGTTGTCGAGAGTAAGCGTCTTGTCACCGATATTAGTGACTCGTACAAAATCAAATCGGCCGGCGCTCTTCACAAAGGTCGGCACCCACCGATCGCCCCTGGTCACCCATAACTTCCTTGATCGAAAACCTTTGTCGACCGGGGTATCAGCTGATTGGTCGACTGGAATGGTGACATCTTGGTTTCACCTGACCAGATCGGTGTGCGATCCGTATAGGGGCCGCCGACCAGCTAACTGGATCTGGACCTCATCCGGGAGTGTAAGAACTTCATGAGACAGATCTAGGCGAATACCCGCCGGCACCATGAAATCCATGCCTAACAGGGCATCCCGAACGGCCATCTTGCCGACCCAAGCGCTGAAGAAGTAGACCAACGAACCCGATAGGGTGATCTTCTCGCGCGTCCTTCCTTCGATCATGTAAGCGTTTTCACCAATTCCAACGCATTCTTGTCTCTGGGTGTCGTCTATACGACCTTACGAGTCTATGCATCCTTCCTTCGGTCATGTAAGAGTTTTCACCAATTCCAGCGCATTCTTGTCTCTGGGTGTCGTCTATCCGACCTTACGAGCAAAGGCGGAGTCGATAATCGAGACTTCGGCCCCAGAGTCGAACAATATTGTTGCCTTCTGGTTGTTAATCTTACCACAGGCTTTCGCCTGCTTAAACCATTTGTCGGGCGCATGATACTTCCAGTATCCGCGAGACTCCCCAGGCAGCAGATCAAAATGCATGACCACCTTCGATCGGGAATATTCATCGATCGTGATATTGTAGACCGGATGATCCCGATCGACGCAATTAAGAATAGAACATGTATTGTCGGTTTTATTGTCCTTGCCGACATATGTATAGATGCCAAACGTAGATCGCTCGGCTCGATCCAGATTCCAACCTGGCGAGCGTTCTAGTTTAAAATCTTTTCCACGTCAGGTGGAAGCATCCCCGCGTGCTTACCCGGCACATACCACTTGCGCATCAGATTGAAGAACTCTTCAATCTTGCAATGGCCGTCCTCGTGGATCTCTCCACATGACTTGCACACGAAGAGGCAGTGATCGGTGGGGTGGCCGCTTCTTTCACACTTCTTGCATATTAACTTCTTCCAGCAGTCCCCACCGTCATGATTTCTTGACCCGCAGTGAGAGCACTTCTTGCGAGGTCGGTCTGGGTCGGACTTGTTCCCACTCCTGCCCTTCCGATCTGCTTGGTTGGGCGTCGATCTGGCTCTCGGGGAAGTTCCGTGATGAAAACGTGGCGATACTGGTCCTCATCTGACTCCCGACTGGACTGGCAGCTACTTTCCTCTTCCGACCCAGTGCTGTCTTCAGTCACGATCGCCTTAACAGCACGGGCCGATCTGGTTAGGGGCCTCTTCACAGGGTCGGTCTGGGTCTTCGATCTGTAGCGACCCGATCCAAGGGCGCCCTTCGCCCTCATGCTGCGTGAGTGTTGCAACGTCCGCAACGTCTGCTCCACTTCCCCCACATCTTTGAGGCGCAGCAGAGTGAGCTGATCTGACAGCTATTGGTCATCAAGGGTAGTAATATAGTGACCCACGTGCTCCATAGCGGCACCGGTCGTCGGGTTGCCTTCCTTGATTACTATCACGGCGCGAATTGCAGCCACGTTCAAACGGTGCAAGTACTCAATCGGCTTCTCGTCGCCCCGATTCTGCATATGATGGTATTTGCGGGCGGTAGAGAATCCGGAGTTGCAGTACTGCCCCTCAAATTTTGAACATAGCAGATCCCAGTCAGATCGGACATCCCGACTCAACCGTTGGATCCAGTTCGCAGCCGGTCCTTTCAGCAGATCTTTGAAGATCAAACACCGTTCCTTTTTTGGTGTCTAATCCCGCAAGAAAGCAGACTTGACCCGACCAAACCACGATCTGGCTTGCTCCTCGTCGGCATCCTTGCCAGTGAAATCCTTGAGATCAGTGGTCGCAGCCATGCGAATGCGTGGGATCGCAGCAGATCCAAAATCAAAGGCGGTCGTAGAGGCTAGGTTATCCCTGCGCGTTCTGCTCACACCTGCACCGTCTGACCCATAGTGGTCATCCGGATCGCCGATCGACTCCATGTCGAAATCGCTGTTTTTGCTTGATCGGCGCGGTCGGGCTGACTGCGGCTTGCGTCTTCCTATGCCAACTGGTCTGCCACCTAGGGTAGCCTTATCCGTTGATGTCACTGACTTCATATCAACATCCCGGCAAGTATTGACATTTTGCCGGGCAGATCGGTCCTGGGAATGCGGGCGCGGAGGCGATTGGCATCGGTCTCCCATGAAACGCTCCATCATTGCCTCAAACATGGCTTGGACGTTATCTTGGGTCATGAGCAGCGTGTTGGCATCCTCCTTTGGAGGTACTGAAACCTGTGGGGGCTCCTGGGGCCCCGACCAGCATGCATCCCCATGCTGCCGCACGTCCTTTTTATGCTCCCATGGGGGTATGATCCACCCCCATCGTTATCCGCTCAACACCGACCTCCAACTCCGATGAGCTATTAGAGTCAGGTGGAGACTGATACAACGATTTATCATTGGAACACACATCATCGTATGCTGCCGTGTTATCAGCGACCTTCAATGCCACGGTGGGAGTTGGGCAGCGGACCGCCCCCATCAACGGCACCAAATGGTCATGGAGGGTCGACATCGACATCTCCAGCCTCCAAGTATCCAGATCGAACCGTTTCTGTACGCTGGCGAGATTTCGCACTTGCATGCCGACCTCAGACAACATCTCCAGCGGGTTCTTCACCAATAGCAACGACCGATCGCTTTGGATAGGCTCGTTGGTGGGTCCGAGAAGGCGATCGGGGATCTGGGGGTCTATAATCCGCATGACCTGGTCTTCACGAATAAATCGCTTTAACTCGTGGATGTAATACATCCTGGTCAGGTCTTCTTCCTTGATAACCCCATCCCCGACCTTCGACTTTTCTTCCAAGTCGTATTCCTCGGACGGCATTCTGATCCTCTGCTTGGGGACCTTGGTAAAATGGATCGGATCGTTCCGATCAGCCTCCAAGTCGTTTTCATCTTTAATTTTCTTTTCATCAAAACATCCATTTAAATGCATAGGATTAGTACAAAAGTCCTGATCCTTTCCGGAACTATAGCAAGACTTGCTATAGTCCCGATCGGCTCCGGTGGGAGCCTTATGGGGAGGAAAAAACTTAATAATCCCGATCTGGTCCTCCACCCGACCAGATCGGACATCGCCATCTTTATCGACAACGAGAACATAAGGTGATAGCCGTTCCCTATGTCCTCTCCAGAACGATTCCACATTTAATTCATTGTAATCAATTCTTTGCGAGATATCATCGCGGTGATATCCACGATCACCAAGTGATATGGGCACGCGCACCATTATGGTGGAGTCAAGTTCAAAATCGAACACCGTAGGGTCGAGAACCTGACCACCATCGTGCCCGGCCGTCCAACTTACGGGGGGGGACCCCGCGAACCTTCGCCTACGGTCCGATCTCATCATACGCTGCTAGCAGACGACCGATCATCAGCACAGGACGCCATCTCACCTTGTGTACCCGATGGAATGGGCTGGTTTCAAACTCGGTGGATCAGTGATGTGAATCGACTTGAGGTCTAAATACGTGAGACCGTGCTGGGTGGTGTACCCTGGGCGGAACTCTTCACCCTGGGTACGGGTAGACCAGTTATATTCCAAGTAAATATACTTCAAAGGGCAGATCGCTCAATCGTTCGTAGAGCCCAACCAATACGAGAATAGAAGTCCAATAATCCAATATGGAGATCCAATAAGAACGCGATATACTCCACGAACGATATCTCCACGAAATAATCCAATAACTTGATAACACGTTCCAAACGTGTGCAACTTGCGCTTGAAAAGCCGAACAATCTGTACTCCCGTCGAGGGACTTCCGGCGGGTAGCGCATCCGGACGGGTAAAATAAGCTGGAGGGGATTGCTCGACCCTCTGCTTCCAAACACTCTGCGGCGTGAAGAGGCGACTGATGTACGAAGCGACGAAACGACTTCTCGTTGAGTGTTAAAGGCCAAGAAAATTAACGACACGAAGTAAAACTATCCCCTATGGTCCCCAATATGTACAAAACATAAAAATATGTAAGTGGACGCCATATCATGTGACTCACCAAAATCCGTGTTCTTGATACCTCCCGCACACGATTGTTCCAAAAGCCTCCTTGATTTCCACCAATCCGATTGCCGCTAAGCCGATCGGTGTGCTGCTGACGCAAAACGAACAAAATTCTTGAGTCCGCTTCGCCACAAACCCAAGTCCTGCATCCATTTTTGGGCAGTTTAGCTCATGGTTAGTGAGAAATCAACCTTTTTGTTACCCTTATTTGGGCATTTTGGACGATTGTGTCCAACATTTTCCACAACCATAGCATTTTACCACTTTTTTGTTTCTTCGACGAAATTTACGGTATTCGCACTAAAAATATTTGTGCTCCGTGTTGAGAAAATTGGCATAGCTCATAAAACATCCGACCTCGTATGGTCAAACTTAGCCGTTGGGATTGTTTTTTAAATCTGGTGAAGCATAATGAACCACGTTATCTAAAAACAGTGGTTTACTGCCACTAACATCTTCTGAAATGCCAACTTAATACAAATAATGCTCATTCCAGGGTCGTTTGTTTTTTTGCGGCTCGTAAAAGTTTCATCGCCTGTGCAGAGGTGATTTAAGTATGAAATGCATTTAACAATTTATTTATCATATGCACCAACGTCGGTGACTCGTTCCACCATGAGTCAACTTGACGATTGTAGTACCTTTCGGCGGTTACGCAGAGGTGATGTCAAAGGAGGTCGACCTTAATGTCGTCACTCCAATAAATCCACATCCCGTTTCGGCAATCGAAATTGACGGATAAATTGCGTCCTTTCTTCTTTAAATTCAGCGCCCACTCTACGTACACTTCATTACCGTCGAACAACCTTATAAACAACTTACAGTCCTTTGCAGAAGGTATTAGGAACGCGTGTTGACGATTTTCCATTTGTGTACCCATACCGTAAGTATGGTAATTAAAACAAGGTTGATTTCGCGGTTTTCTTTCAGGCGTGCTTTCAAGCGACACCAACTGCGTCCGGATATCCAATAGCATTGAATTATTGAAGCCGTAATTGTTATCAACTTGAAGAGCCCATGAACTTTCCAGCTTGTCGAGACGATCACAATTGTTTTGAAACATTTCTAAAATCTTCATTCCTTCGGCACTTAAACCTGCCTGTTTTTCTTCGTGAAGACTTTCATCACTTGATACATCATGACCCTTTGGGCTCATATCCTGTTGAAGTGCTTCAGCGTCCGTCCTTGCGTAGATAACTTGTGTCGTAGATGCAATGTGATTTCTGCAATTTACTGAAATCGTCTTAAGTCAATATTACAGCAACCAAAAATCTGTTGATCATGAAAATGACACCGATAGACAGCTCACAGATTGTAGAAGAACTTAACCAAACCAGGGACTTTATCAATGGAATGTGTATTGAGAAGTGGTTAGCTATCCTAACATGAAATATGCATATGATGTTGAAGTTATTGCAAACTTCCATCTGTCGTGAACTTTACACCACTTACTTGTGCCCAAACATATTTACTCATATTCGAGTACGAGTATATAGTAAATAATAATAATAATAGGGACCTGATCGGGCCAAAAACCCCAAGTTGATAGGGCCACACCCCCTGACAATCCTGTAGTAGAAAAAAACGTAACCAGCCTTATGTAATCAAGTGCTGCATCCCATACCACCGTCACTGTTCCCCGAAAGAAATCTCGCGAAAGACTCTGAATTGTTGGTGCATCGCCGTTTGTTATGGCCCGCTTGCTTGAAAACACCGCATTTCCTCTTCCTCCATGAAATTTCTGTTTCAAGAGTCTCGAACGCCAAGAGGTCGCGCCTTGTACTTGATAGAATAGTGGAATTGGAAGGACGTTCACGGGTGATGGTTTGAACGGGGTTCTGGACGGATGCGGTATCGCTCAACTGTGAGATCTGTTGATCCTGTATGTTTTGCTGATGTGGTGCAAGCTCTCCATGTTTAACGGTAAGATTGTTGTGCAACGAATCGAAAGTTGTTGCAGGTGTTCTCTGTGCCACCATCGACAGTGGGATAATTTTATGGAGCCACCAATGGGTATCAAAATAATCTGGGTAAAGTTGCTCTTTGCGTTCAATACGTTCCTTGAATTTTTGGGAACATGGAGTTCCCATGGTACTTGTAAACGTATCTGTGCAAGTAACGCTTTCCGCATTCGCCACCTTCTTGAACTATTCGTGCGCCTTCCGCAGAGCGTAGTGGGAGATCTGCCGATAGACCTTGTTCCAGAATTGGTGGGGAAAATTGACGAGCTTTCGAGAATTATCGTATGCAATCTGATGCCGTATGTCATTCAGTTAATGGTCTACCGAAAGATTGATCTTATCAAAGACGTCCTTTGTGGTGAAGTGCAAGTGAAAATATTTGACCAGTTTGTACCAGTGTACCAGTTTCAAGGCAGATCGATCGAGTTGGCTGAAAGGACGGAGTATTTTGGGCCAATCGTGTGCTTGGAGTGTCAAGAACACATATTTTGGTAAGTCACATGATATTGCGTGTACTTACATATTTCATGTTTGTACATATTGGGGACCGTAGGGGGATAGGATTGGTTAGTTGTTATTTTTTGGCACTTAACTCACAACAAGGAAGTCGTTAGCATCTTTGCTAAGTACGTTGGTCGCCTCTGCACGCCGCGGAGTGTTTGGGAGCAGAGGGTCGAGTAATCCCCTCTAGCTCATTATACCCGGCCGGGACTCGTTACAGACGCACTGGCCCGCCGGAAGTCCCTCGACGGGAGTACGCATTAGTCGGATTCGCAAGCCCAAGTCACACACGTTTGGAATGTGTAAATAGTTTTTGGATTGTTACATGATGATATCGTTCGTGGAGTTTGTTAAGTTCTCGTTGGATCTCCATACTGGAATATTGGTCTTTTATTCTCGCATTGGTTGGGCTCTACGATCTGTTAAGCGTTCTGCCCTTGTGGATTATACTTACTCTGAGTATAATTGGTCTGCCCGTACCCAGGGCGAAGAGTTCCGCCCAGGGTACACCACCCAGCACGGTCTCGCATTTAAGACCCACATCAATTCACGGCGACGATCCACCAAGTGTGTAACCAGCCCATTCCGTCGGGTACACAAGGTGAGATGGAGACGCAGAAATCGGACCAGGCGTCCTATGCTGATGATCGGTCGTCTGCTAGCAGCGTACGATGAGATCGGACCGTAGGCGAAGGTTCGCGGGGTCCCCCCCCCGTAAGTTGGACGGCCGGGCACGATGGTGGTCAGGTTCTCGACCCTACGGTGTTCGATTTTGAACTTGACTCCACCATAATGGTGCGCGTGCCCATATCACTTGGTGATCGTGGATATCACCGCGATGATATCTCGCAAAGAATTGATTACAATGAATTAAATGTGGAATCGTTCTGGAGAGGACATAGGGAACGGCTATCACCTTATGTTCTCGTTGTCGATAAAGATGGCGATGTCCGATCTGGTCGGGTGGAGGACCAGATCGGGATTATTAAGTTTTTTCCTCCCCATAAGGCTCCCACCGGAGCCGATCGGGACTATAGCAAGTCTTGCTATAGTTCCGGAAAGGATCAGGACTTTTGTACTAATCCTATGCATTTAAATGGATGTTTTGATGAAAAGAAAATTAAAGATGAAAACGACTTGGAGGCTGATCGGAACGATCCGATCCATTTTACCAAGGTCCCCAAGCAGAGGATCAGAATGCCGTCCGAGGAATACGACTTGGAAGAAAAGTCGAAGGTCGGGGATGGGGTTATCAAGGAAGAAGACCTGACCAGGATGTATTACATCCACGAGTTAAAGCGATTTATTCGTGAAGACCAGGTCATGCGGATTATAGACCCCCAGATCCCCGATCGCCTTCTCGGACCCACCAACGAGCCTATCCAAAGCGATCGGTCGTTGCTATTGGTGAAGAACCCGCTGGAGATGTTGTCTGAGGTCGGCATGCAAGTGCGAAATCTCGCCAGCGTACAGAAACGGTTCGATCTGGATACTTGGAGGCTGGAGATGTCGATGTCGACCCTCCATGACCATTTGGTGCCGTTGATGGGGGCGGTCCGCTGCCCAACTCCCACCGTGGCATTGAAGGTCGCTGATAACACGGCAGCATACGATGATGTGTGTTCCAATGATAAATCGTTGTATCAGTCTCCACCTGACTCTAATAGCTCATCGGAGTTGGAGGTCGGTGTTGAGCGGATAACGATGGGGGTGGATCATACCCCCATGGGAGCATAAAAAGGACGTGCGGCAGCATGGGGATGCATGCTGGTCGGGGCCCCAGGAGCCCCCACAGGTTTCAGTACCTCCAAAGGAGGATGCCAACACGCTGCTCATGACCCAAGATAACGTCCAAGCCATGTTTGAGGCAATGATGGAGCGTTTCATGGGAGACCGATGCCAATCGCCTCCGCGCCCGCATTCCCAGGACCGATCTGCCCGGCAAAATGTCAATACTTGCCGGGATGTTGATATGAAGTCAGTGACATCAACGGATAAGGCTACCCTAGGTGGCAGACCAGTTGGCATAGGAAGACGCAAGCCGCAGTCAGCCCGACCGCGCCGATCAAGCAAAAACAGCGATTTCGACATGGAGTCGATCGGCGATCCGGATGACCACTATGGGTCAGACGGTGCAGGTGTGAGCAGAACGCGCAGGGATAACCTAGCCTCTACGACCGCCTTTGATTTTGGATCTGCTGCGATCCCACGCATTCGCATGGCTGCGACCACTGATCTCAAGGATTTCACTGGCAAGGATGCCGACGAGGAGCAAGCCAGATCGTGGTTTGGTCGGGTCAAGTCTGCTTTCTTGCGGGATTAGACACCAAAAAAGGAACGGTGTTTGATCTTCAAAGATCTGCTGAAAGGACCGGCTGCGAACTGGATCCAACGGTTGAGTCGGGATGTCCGATCTGACTGGGATCTGCTATGTTCAAAATTTGAGGGGCAGTACTGCAACTCCGGATTCTCTACCGCCCGCAAATACCATCATATGCAGAATCGGGGCGACGAGAAGCCGATTGAGTACTTGCACCGTTTGAACGTGGCTGCAATTCGCGCCGTGATAGTAATCAAGGAAGGCAACCCGACGACCGGTGCCGCTATGGAGCACGTGGGTCACTATATTACTACCCTTGATGACCAATAGCTGTCAGATCAGCTCACTCTGCTGCGCCTCAAAGATGTGGGGGAAGTGGAGCAGACGTTGCGGACGTTGCAACACTCACGCAGCATGAGGGCGAAGGGCGCCCTTGGATCGGGTCGCTACAGATCGAAGACCCAGACCGACCCTGTGAAGAGGCCCCTAACCAGATCGGCCCGTGCTGTTAAGGCGATCGTGACTGAAGACAGCACTGGGTCGGAAGAGGAAAGTAGCTGCCAGTCCAGTCGGGAGTCAGATGAGGACCAGTATCGCCACGTTTTCATCACGGAACTTCCCCGAGAGCCAGATCGACGCCCAACCAAGCAGATCGGAAGGGCAGGAGTGGGAACAAGTCCGACCCAGACCGACCTCGCAAGAAGTGCTCTCACTGCGGGTCAAGAAATCATGACGGTGGGGACTGCTGGAAGAAGTTAATATGCAAGAAGTGTGAAAGAAGCGGCCACCCCACCGATCACTGCCTCTTCGTGTGCAAGTCATGTGGAGAGATCCACGAGGACGGCCATTGCAAGATTGAAGAGTTCTTCAATCTGATGCGCAAGTGGTATGTGCCGGGTAAGCACGCGGGGATGCTTCCACCTGACGTGGAAAAGATTTTAAACTAGAACGCTCGCCAGGTTGGAATCTGGATCGAGCCGAGCGATCTACGTTTGGCATCTATACATATGTCGGCAAGGACAATAAAACCGACAATACATGTTCTATTCTTAATTGCGTCGATCGGGATCATCCGGTCTACAATATCACGATCGATGAATATTCCCGATCGAAGGTGGTCATGCATTTTGATCTGCTGCCTGGGGAGTCTCGCGGATACTGGAAGTATCATGCGCCCGACAAATGGTTTAAGCAGGCGAAAGCCTGTGGTAAGATTAACAACCAGAAGGCAACAATATTGTTCGACTCTGGGGCCGAAGTCTCGATTATCGACTCCGCCTTTGCTCGTAAGGTCGGATAGACGACACCCAGAGACAAGAATGCGCTGGAATTGGTGAAAACTCTTACATGACCGAAGGAAGGATGCATAGACTCGTAAGGTCGTATAGACGACACCCAGAGACAAGAATGCGTTGGAATTGGTGAAAACGCTTACATGATCGAAGGAAGGACGCGCGAGAAGATCACCCTATCGGGTTCGTTGGTCTACTTCTTCAGCGCTTGGGTCGGCAAGATGGCCGTTCGGGATGCCCTGTTAGGCATGGATTTCATGGTGCCGGCGGGTATTCGCCTAGATCTGTCTCATGAAGTTCTTACACTCCCGGATGAGGTCCAGATCCAGTTAGCTGGTCGGCGGCCCCTATACGGATCGCACACCGATCTGGTCAGGTGAAACCAAGATGTCACCATTCCAGTCGACCAATCAGCTGATACCCCGGTCGACAAAGGTTTTCGATCAAGGAAGTTATGGGTGACCAGGGGCGATCGGTGGGTGCCGACCTTTGTGAAGAGCGCCGGCCGATTTGATTTTGTACGAGTCACTAATATCGGTGACAAGACGCTTACTCTCGACAACAATACTATTGTTGGCATATGGCTGGCGGAAGGGAAAGTGCCAAGAAAGATGGGGTTCGTCTCGATCGGATCGAGACGATATGTTGAGTGGCAGAACTTGGCATATCAAGCGACCACCGATCTGATCAGCGATGACTGATCGGTGGAAGAAGATACCTCACCTATGGTGGAGATATTTTAGAACCTCCCCATTTAATAGGACAGGTGTAAGCCATGTAAAGCGCGTGCTGTAAGGGCCTCTTCATTACACTTGGACCCCGACTCTACCCGGCCTTGGATTCGTGTCCACTGCGGGACTCGAACCCGTGACCTCCCGGTCCCGTGGTGGGGCCTAAACCACTGCACCACAGGGTCGGTTTCACCTATGGTGGAACGACCCATCTATGTAACCCCAAAGAAGATGTTGGTTCGAAGAAATTCACCGCAGTCGCTGGACACGGTGGACCATCAAGCAGATGAGCCAAGGTTCGTCAACATGGTGGCGTAACAAGAACAGGCGACAGCGGAGACGGAAATAGAAAAATGGGAACATGGGATGGCTGGGACGGACCACGATGGCGCGCCTAAGCAGATCGATGTCGTTGAAGAGCAGCCCGCCGATCGGGAACACCAGTGTGCAACCGATCAGGACGTTTTAGGTGATGTTGCCCCAGAAGACGATCAAGTTTGTATACATGAGGGCGGGGATTAGTACATTCAGGAGCTGGAAATACAGATGGAAGTCCTCCCTGAAGTGTCTGCTGATCCGCCCGAAGTTACCTTGGACGATCTGCAAGTGGGTGATCGGGATGTCAACAGTCCCGATCGGATCAATCAGCTAAAGAAGATCATATGGAAAAAGAAACATCTGATGATCGGTAAAGGCAACGCCTTACCCCTTGCTGCTCGTGGAGCGATCTGTGACATCGACGTGGTTGATGCCAAGCCGATTTCCCAGCGATGCCGACGTGTGGTGCCACAGTACCGCGAAAAATTGTCCGATCTTATTAAAGTACTGTTGGCTACCAAGATCATTAAGCGGTCGACCTCGCCGTGGGCTTCACCGATCGTGATTGTGATCAAGAAGAACGGCGTCGACATCAGGTTGTGTATCGATTATCGGTTGGTAAATCGGTTGACCAAGCTTATGGTGTACCCGATGCCGCTGATCAGCGATCTGCTAGAATATCTCGACAAGACCCTATGGTATTGCTCACTGGGTATAGCAAGTGGATTTTGGGTGGTTTCGATGACCGATCGGGCTCGCGAGATCTCCGAATTTGTTACGCCGTTCGGTCTGTTCTAGTGGAACCGTATGCCGTTCGGTTTGAAGAACGCACCCCAGATCTACCAGAGCTGATCGAAAACGCATTGTATGGACACTTCAAGATCAGTACCGATCGGTACCCCACCAAAAACCATGATGTATTTATAGAGGGTGAACCAGATCGGGAAAGGAGACCGTCCGTTATGGGGAGGCGATCGTATATCGACGACATTCTGATCCCTGCTTCGTCATGGAGCGATCTGTGCGAGAAGGTCGAACGGTTGTTGGAGACATGCGATCTCTGGAACCTGTCAATAAGTGCTGTGACGAGTTTTTGGGGCATGTCCAAGGTCGCCTATTTGGGTCATATGGTGTCGATCAGTGGGCTGGAGGCCAATCCCAAGGGTCTGGAGTCACTGAGCAACCTTCCGTTTCCCAGATCACTGAAGGCAATGCATTCCTTCTTAGGGAGCTTAAATTACTACAGCCGCTTCATTGAAGACTTCGCGATTTACGCGGCCGTGCTGTACGAGCTCCGTGAAGTCGACTACCATATGTTGCGCGAAGGAGATCGGGAAAATTTACGAGAGGGCTGCGACTCTGATCTGCCTGCAGATTTTCCGCAGGTGGAGGCAAAGAACCACCTGAAGCGTGCAAAGGTTGCTTTCGGTATGCTGAAGGCCAAGATGGCGACGGCACCGATTCTCAGACACTTCGATCCGGAAAAATGCCGATCGTCATTGTGTACGCTAGTAAGTGGGCCATTTATGCCACTCTAGTGCAAGACCATGATGGTGTGTACCATCCAGTCACTTTTACGAGCCGGACGTTGAAGCCGAACGAAGTTAACTATGGGATTGTCGAAAATGAAGTTCTGGCTTTACTACGGATTTTGGATGTGTGCTATAACCTGCTCGTCGGCCGACCTGTAAAGGTCCTTTCGAGAAAGTCTACATTGGCCTGGCTATTATCGGCCAATGGGATGGACGGTCGGCTCGGCAGATGGTCAGTAATCTTGTCACAGTGGTCCCTCGAGGTCGTCAAGTGCACCAAGTGAGAGGAGGAGATATTGGGCACATTGGCTGCCAGTATCACCCCTCGTTCTGAAGTGGATGAAGCTCTGATGGCGATTGCCCCAAGGAATCAACCTCGACAGTCAATCTCGCTGCCGCTACCGATCGTCGATCGGGATGAGGAACTCCTGGTCTTGAGTTTCGACGGATCGGCTAGCGTGAAGAAGAAGGTCGGCTCCTATAGTGCCATACTGTGGAAGTTACCACAATGGTCTATAGTAGCAGCCGCCGCCGATTTCACGCCCGACATAACGGTCAACGAGGCGGAATATCGGGGACTCCTTCTATGTCTTGATCTGCTGTCATCACAAAAGAAAGGACGGATCATCATATGTGGTGACTCCAACCTAGTGATAAGGCAGATCACCGGGGAGATCGACTGTAAGGTACCACGGCTGAAGTTGCTGAATGATCGGGTGATGAAGACAATGAATGAATATCCCAACCACGAGCTATTCCACTGATTGGAACAGAAGCGCCGACAACCTCGCGATCCAAGCCATGCGGGACCAGATCGGGGCGACGATCGCCGAAGAGGCCGTTCTACATGAACTTATGAACATAAACAGGCTCCCGGAGTTGATCAAGCCTAAGTACAGCCCTGATCAGGTGCATGTGATGGCGGTGACTAGATCGCGAACTCGGAAGTCTCGCCGATCGTTCCCAAAGGAAAGGCTGAGAGAGTACGTTGTACAAGAGCTAAGGGCGGAACTAATTCTCAAGGCGCAGGACGAAGAAGAGTGGATCGTCAACTTAAAAGCCGATCTGCGCGGTGAACTGTCCAAGTTAACGAATGGTCAAGCGAAAAGTGTACCAATATCGCGGACAGTTACGATGTGGATGACAATGGATTGCTGTATTACTGCCGTGACATTGATCAAGACAGTGCCGATCAAGATCGACTAGCGAAACTGGTGATCCCTGAGTTGCTACAGCCGGATGTCCTTCATCGCTACCATGTGAGTCTAGAAGGGGGACATCAAGGAATAGGCAGGACATACCACAAGATCAGGGCCCACTTTCACTGGAGAGGACGTTTTCGGAGTGTGCAGAAATATGTGGGCTGTTGCACAGATTGCGAGACCGGAAAGGAAAGACCGATAATTGAGGGACGATCGCCCGGAAATATCGAGGCTACTTACCCTTTCCAGGTGATAGCAATGGATCACATACCGTCGATGCCCAGATCGACGCGCGGCAACACTGAGCTGCTGATTTGGGTAGACCTGTTCACCGGTCTAGTTATTGCGAAGGCAAGTGCATCTCGGTCTGCGGAGCAGATCGCCCAGAGCTACGAATAATGTGTGTTCCGAATATTCGGCTCCAGAGAGGTCATTAGACACGATCGGTAACCCGGTTTTATGGATGAGGTGTTCCGATCGTTCAATAACATGCTAGGCCAGAAGCAGAGCGCGACGATGGCATATCGTCTGCAAGCGAACGGATCGGCCGAACGCATGGTGCAGACAATCACAAGGGCGATCAAGATGTATGTGGCCGATACGGACCAACGTGACTGGGACAAGTATGCAGAGAGACTGGTATTCGCACTCAACTCTTCAACCGATCGGGTCCGAGGAGAAACGCCTTTCTATCTGGCGTATGGATGGGACCCTCGATCAACACTTGAAGCGGCGATACCGATCGGTTGCACTCGGACCCGCGATCGCGATTCCCGTCGTTGGCGTATGCAGGTCCAGAAGCATTATCAGCACGCTAATGAAGTCGTCAACGAAAAGTTGCGTCAGGCCACGCAAGATCGAGCAGATCGGAATAACGATCAGGTCCGCCCTCATGGTATTGAACCAGGGGCGAGGGTATGGTTTACCTCGATCGGGTCAAGGAAGGCTATGCAAAGAAGTTGGCTCATATGTGGCACGGTACTTTCCGTGTAGCAGAGCTGATCGGTGAGAATGCTTCCTGTCTGATCACGATCGGCACGGATTATAAAGTTTTTTTCGATCGTGCATGCGTCCAAGCTGAAGCTGGTCAGAGAATTCCCCGATCGTCCTAAAATGCCCTGTCTGGCGGACGAAGAGGAGAGGTTCGATTTTGATGAGGCTATGCTGCCGGAGGAAAGTTGGGAAAGGCCATTGGAAGAGGATGAATTCGAGGTGAAAAAGGTGCTGGATGTCCGATCGGTCAAGAAGACACGTTTCGGTCGCACCCACCGAGAATATCTGGTCCGCTGGAAGGATCATGACGAAGCAACTTGGATCGACGAACTCGATCTAAATTGTGGAGCACTGCTACGAGAGTTCGAGCGAGAGCGAGTCAGTCGGAATCGTTTCGCAGTGATGCAGACTCATGAAGACGAAGATCAAGACACACAGTAGCACCGATCAGTATATCGATCGGTGTGAATATGTGTAAGGTCTGAATTATTGTGAATTTTGTGATGAACTGTGTTGAACTGGAGTAGTGGAATGACGAACGTGGTGATGATTTTCGAGATGTGGATGGAAACTGTGTATGATAACGTGTTGGTGCAAGTTTGGAGAAAGTGATGAAATTTGGTCAAGTGATCAGGTGATCAGGAATTTTGAAAGAAAGATGACATATATTATGGATTACCTGGTCAGCTAACTGCCGCGTCAAGAGTCGCAATCACCCCACAAACGACCGATAGTCAGCGCCGGATGGTCTCCAATCTGGTTCTGGTGCTGATTGCGCCAGGGCTCCTTCCGATCGATCTGGACCAAAGCATCCTTCAGGTCTGTGACCGGCTCGTCACAATGGAGACCAGGATACCAGACGCCGTCGTCAGCTGATACCTCGGCTTTCTCAACCCGACGCTTGGCCATATGGAGAACCACAGGATATAAGAAGATGTCAATGTCGCATTCGCGGGCCAGCATCCCTCCCAGAACGAACTGGCATAGGGTCTGCCAGGCCTCGCCCGCACGACTCCGGCGCCACTTTTGGTTTTTCTAGAACGAGATCAGGCCTTGATCATGTTGCGTTCGACCAGGAGGAAGTACTAGATAGTGCGTAGACTCCCAGATCGCTTGGCTGTAAGTTTCATTGAAATCCTTCACTCGACCTAAGAACGAGTCGATCCACGCAGTCGACGCAAACATGGACCCCAGCTTGGGGCGGACGAACACTTTCCATGGCTCATCTGCGTACAGACGGGCGACTTGTGGTGCTGTGACCAGGTCCTCCCGCCATGCAGAAGCGTCAGGAGCCTTTGGAGCTGGAGGAAAAATCCAGGAGTCCGGGCGCAATAGAGATCGGGCCAATATCTGCTTGGTCAGGGGTGATTGGTACAAGCTACCGATCTGCCACGAATACCATGGTGAAGTGGAAACCGAAGTCAGCGATGGGAGTGGTCGATCTCCGGTCGACAACCCTTTCAATCGGGCGTGATTGCGCAGCCCAGATGTGCCGGGCTGGAACGAAGGCAACGGTCCGGTCGACTCGCGCGTCGGTGCATCACCATCGCCCTGGGAGCTGATCACCTTATTATCCCCCGATGCAGGCTTCGCAGGAACGGAACCTCGGAGTGGATCGGATCGGG
Organism: Peronosclerospora sorghi; assembly: GCA_026184515.1. Taxonomy (NCBI): domain Eukaryota; phylum Oomycota; class Peronosporomycetes; order Peronosporales; family Peronosporaceae; genus Peronosclerospora; species Peronosclerospora sorghi. The sequence continues at coordinate 18,401,470 of CM047584.1, forward strand.
ACTTGGAAAAAGCAGTGAACAAGAACTCAGAATCTCCCGATTCGATCCCCGAGTCCTCTCCGGAGGAGATCTCCATATGTTTGGTGTGAGCAGCGCGGGGACGTAAGGGCGCATGCGATTTGACGGTGATGGACGTGTCACCTGCGTCCGATCTTGGGCTTGGAAGATGCGCCAGCGTCTTGGCTTTCTTTTGATGCATCGCTCGCTTCTCCCCAATATGGGAGTCGCGCGCCACGCCCCGCGCCCTTGAGACCTTCGACGCGTCCTTACGCTTCTTGGAAGTTTTTGGAATCTTGGAATATTGACTTTTGGCCAATGAATGGCGTCGTTTCCGATCTTGGTGCAGATCGATCAGAGCGGCCGATGCAGATCGGTCAACGCTAGATCCTGCAGCCGGACGCCGGTACAACAAGTCGGTCAACTGTTGGTGGCATCTATCTACGGCCGCCCAACGATAGTTTGACTCCTGGGTCCAGGCGTCCGATCGGCTCTGGAAGGACTCGACCTTCTCGATCTGGTCCTTGCCCACGACCTGCAACTCGCCGATCTGCCTCTCCAGGTCACCATGTTGGGTGCGGAGTAAAGTCCGATCGGACTGATCCTCCAACCTCTGCCGGTTGACCAGCGCGAGCTGTTCCCGGAGATGTGACCTGTAGGCCTCCAAACGAGACAGATCATCTCGTGCGCCGATCATCCCGTCCAAGATCGGTCGGAGCTGATCGCAGTGGTGTTGCGATTGCCGATCAGCCGAGAATAAAGCGTAGAACGTTTTGGCGATGTCGGTGAACAACGGATCTGCACGTAAAAGAAGGTTATCCCAGACCCAAGACGAAAAACAGACCGATCAGCTTACCTCGCGTTGTTTGTTGGGAAATCTGGGCCCGGGGATGCGCGTTTTCAGCGATCACCTCCTGCAACTTCTCGGACATGGGGAACAAAGTGTCCACTTCCTTCCGCAGTTGCAGGAATGATGAATTCTTGACTTCCGACTGCGACTGAAGCTCCCGGACTGTTTTCCGGAGCTGATCGACCCCGATCTGATGCCCATCCGGTGTGTCGGAATCTGGAGTGTTGCGAGAGCCGTCAGATCGGGCCGATCTGGGAGACGAATTGACATGGGGAGATGGGGAACACAGGGCACCTGCAGCAACGAACGTCAAGAGAGGTTACAAGATGATCAGGTGCACAAGGACAAGTACCTGGCGAAGACGGATTCGAAGATCTGTCCATCGGTGAATTCCGCTACTGCGAAGATCTGGGATGTGGTGAGGTCGGGTCGCTACCGTTGCGCGGATACGACCAGACTCAGGGGCGGCTGTGGTGAAGTGCAAGTGAAAATTGTTGACCAGTTTGTACCAGTGTACCAGTTTTCAATGCAGATCGAACGGGTTGGCTGAAAGGACGGAGTATTTTGGGCCAATCGTGTTCTTGGAGTGTCAAGAACACAGATTTTGGTAAGTCACATGATATTGCGTGTACTTACATATTTCATGTTTGTACATATTGGGGACCGTAGGGAGATAGGATTGGTTAGTTGTTATTTTTTGGCATTTAACTAACAACAATGAATTCGTTAGCATCTTTGCTAAGTTCGTTGGTCGCCTCTGCACGCCGCGGAGTGTTTGGGAGCAGAGGGTCGAGTAATCCCCTCTAGCTCATTATACCCGGCCGGGACGCGTTACAGACGCACTTGGCCCTCCGGAAGTCCCTCGACGGGAGTACGCATTGGTCGGCTTCGCAAGCCCAAATCACACACGTTTGGAACGTGTAAATAAGTTTTTGGATTGTTACGTGATGATATCGTTCGTGGAGTTTGTTACGTTCTCGTTGGATCTCCATATTGGAATATTGGTCTTTTATTCTCGCATTGGTTGGCCTCTACGATCGGTTAATCGATCTGCCCTTGTGGATTATACTTACTATGAGTATAATTGGTCTGTCCGTACCCAGGGTGAAGAGTTCCGCCTAGGGTACACCAACCAGCACGGTCTCACATTTAAGACCCACATCAATTCACGGCGACGATCCACCAAGTGTGTAACCAGCCCATTCCGTCGGGTACACAAGGTGAGATGGAGACGCAGAAATCGGACCAGGCGTCCTATGCTGATGATCGGTCGTCTGATAGCAGCGGACGATCAGATCGGATCGTAGGCGAAGGTTTGCGGCCCCCCCCCCGTAAGTTGGAAGGCTGGGCACGATGGTGGTCAGGTTCTCAACACTACGGTGTTCGATTTTGAACTTGATTCCACCACAGTCGCACTTAGTGCCTATTTCAATCAATGCCAGGGATGATGAAGGGACAAAGAGAAGGTGCATGATTCGGTCATCGGCATCCGTCTCGAAATTATAGCGTATCTTCTGTGATTTTAGATCGTCCAACAATACTTCCAAAGGAGTACGGCCTGATAAATCGTCGAAACGTATGTGTTTCTTCGCATTGTAAATACCACGGCTGGTGATGAGAGCCTCCGGATTTCGTTGGCGCAGCTTTGTCAAAATGACTCGTGGAGCTGTGTCAGCTTTGACCATTTTTCCGATTTTTTCGGTGGTCTCAAGGGACAGTGTTCTCGCAGATGGATAGGCAGCCATATATTCACCTGTCGAATGGTTATGTTCGCCTTTGAGCAGAGTAAGCTTCTATTGCCCAATCCCCACGTGTTAAACGGTGACGGACTAGGGACAATCCATGCAGCGGTTACTGGTCTTCTTTCAGATTTCTTCGGTCAAGTAGTCCTGCTTGTTTGATTGAATAGGCCACCCTGTGCACAGGAGAACCAGACTTTGCGGACTTCCCCTTGTTTCTATTTCTTTGAGCGCAAACGGTTGATCGCATAGCCTTGCGATATCGCAAGGCTATGAAATATGCACTAATATCGCTCTCGGCGGCTTCGAGTGATTGGTACACACCTGCAGGCGGAGGTAATAATGGCATGTTATGGGAAACTGCAGTAGACGAGTACTTTGGTGAAGGACGTGAACGAAACACGAATTGAAAACTTATACATATTTGCCGCATTTAAACCTATTGGAGAGGGGGGTCGCCCTATCAACGTGGGGTGTGTGGCCCGATCAGCCCCCATAATAATAATATTATTTACTATGTACTCGTACTCGAATCTGAGTAATAATAAGTACGATATGATATTGCTACTAAAGAAAAATATCAATCATACGTGGCTTTAGTAAATACCAGTATTATGAATCTTCTCAACAGTCAATTTCCGAGATTGCACACGCATTGAAAGTAAAAACATAAAATCTTTTCGTTTTGTTTCAAAGTTAATGCAGATATACTGTAGTTTCAATGAAACAATCCGTCGGAACGACGGGTACCATCCACTAGTCTCTTAGGTTTGTTATGGTCAAATTTCAAATTTGAAGTTATAATTGGAGACAATAGACGAATTTAGCTCACCTATTTTTGGTCCTGGGACTATTCTCACACGAGTAGCTTCTACTGCATGTTGCATGTTTAGAAAGACAATCACTACTCAATATATTTTCTACATACAAGACCCTGTTCACCAACACCTTAGGATTGTCGACATTAGTGCTGCTATTTATCGCCCTACCAACGCAAAGATTGATATAGGACAGTCCTAACACTAAATACGCTATTTACGTTGTTAAGCTACCTGTAACACTCGGCGAAGGCGGCGATGTCTACTTCAATCTGTCCTACATGTAGGGAAGAAGGAAAGACTGTTCGTGGCAATTGACTCTATCTTCAATCTCACATCACCAGCTACTACAGCCACGAGCTCTCAGGTGGTAAAGATCTATCTCCGAATCTGCAATGGATTTGATTGAGCACTAGCGCTGCGACAGCATGCGGTCGCATTATCTGTAATGCCCGTCAGAACTATTATGCCGCAATCGAATGCACCAATAGATAAATGGTAAGTACCGCCCAGCAACCTCCCACAAAGCGGATATAAATGATGAATAGTATTCGAATCCATTGCCTAGATGTAGTCGAAAACTTAGATCATAAATGTCCAGTAGTGAATCCAATATAAAACGAAAAGTAACCACACGTGATATATCCACAGTCAAACACATTTTGGCGGCGAATAAGGTATCAGTTAACAGTTCGTTAAAAGAAGAAGATGTCCGAAACAGGGACTTATTCAACGAGATGTATATTGAGAAGTGATTATCTAGCTAACATGAATTATGTAACAGATGTTGAAGTTATGGTAAACTTCCAACTGTTTATGGTATACATGTCTTCTACGTAACAAAGAATGTGTACTCAGAACCGAGTACTAATGCACTAATTATGCTACTAACAGACGAAATGCAAATTGCTACCTAAGATAGTCCTATCTAATTATAAGATAGAATTTTAAATAGACGGACTATTTTAACAAGACACGTGTGACGAAACTATTTTTATATTAACTTTATGTATTCGACCACACTGTTCTTCAGCTTCCAATGTGATCGATCGATCCTACACACACACGTTCCCGTTGCTTGTATCCTGTTTCATTTGATCCTTCGATCCAACCCTTTGGGATCTTGAATCCCCCTCTAAACCAATTATTGCTGACAATTACATTGTGCGAGCTACTCAATGATCCCAGTCTGTTGATCGATCAATTGCCACATCTATATGGTCGCGGATCTGCTTAGCTCCAGGAGCATGACGGAAGCTGCGCTTAGTGTTTCTTTATCGCCTTTGTTGCCTAGTTCGGTGGAGACGAAACGCCACCGGGTGGAGAGGAGGGCAAGCGCGTGCGCTTCCAGCCCGTTTTTCAGCCCACGCACACTGTCTTTACGCCACGACTTAGCGAGACCAGCTCCTTACGGTACCGTAAACCGGATGATCGCGTGGTCAGTTGTACGAGTCTAGCACCTCCAAGCTCTGTCTCTTCAATCGCGCAACCGAATTATGACGACTTTCTACGACGTGTGAGCGTCGTTCTGTACCAGTATATCCGACGCTGTGAAAAGCGATCTCATGAGCAGCAGCGTAGCGGCAGTGGAGTGAGCATGTCCAACGCTAGTATCGCAGCTGTTTCTTCGCTTTCGACATCAGAGGACCGACCCCCGAATGAATTTGAATCTCTCTCGGAAACGAGAATGAACGATGCGATCACATCAACTACTTCGTCCTGTTCTGAAACGGCTGAAAAGGATCAGCAAGGTGGTGACGCAACGAATCTTAGTACTATTTCGTCCCGAGGGCTGGTCGATTTACCTGTGGAAGAAACCTTTCGAGAAGAACATTTTGTGACTCCACAGTACAAGTATACTTTTGTGAGGTTACCACGAGTGCATCCCATGACGGTGTATCGGATGGAAAAGATAACGTCCAAGCGACATGTACCAAGTGTCGATGAAATCTTTCGGTTTTGCAAGAATCTGTTCAACAAGGCACAGTTGAGTGCTGAGTGTACCATTGTGTGTCTAATCTACATCGAAAGATTAATGGAGCAAGCTGCTGTTCCACTGCTAGCGGCAACGTGGAGACCCATTGTGGTTTGTGGATTGTTGCTCGCTTCCAAGGTGTGGCAAGATCTGAGCTCATGGAACGTCGAGATCAGTAATATCTATCCTCAGTTTTCGCTCCACTCGATCAATCGACTCGAGCGACTGTTTCTGCATCACATTCAATGGGATCTCTATATTTCTGCCACGGTATATGCCAAGTATTATTTCGCGTTGCGGTCCTTGACAGAAAAGAAAGATTTTCGACGTCGATATAATTACACCATGCGAATGGATCCTCCCAACTCGAAGCGTCTCGAAGAACGAAGTGCAGCAGTTAAGCACGAGCTGTACTCGAAGAGTCTTTAGAATAGCTGCACGACTCTTGATCTGGTTTCCTCTAATAAATTACTGCTAATAAGTCGGTACCCTATCCTTGGAAATAGTGTTACCTACCGAAAAGAATAAACTGCATTTCTACGTGCAACCAGTGTGAAAAGCTGGGTTTCCATGTAATGTGAACGTGCCATGCTAGCCTACGGCATGGACGCTGGTCCACGTAATTACGTGATCACGCTGTTGATCCAGGAGTGCATAAGACGGGCATACATCAAATAAGCGATACTGTTGACATATTATCAAGTGAGAGTAGTGCAAACGTGGCCCAGGGTAGGACCCTTTGATCGGTTCTTGAATTGCTGAGCAAACGAAAGACCCATCTCAAGTGCGTCCAGTCAATGGACTTGCAAGCTTGTAATCGTCATCTCCGTCGCATTCCATGATCTCCTGCATCACAGTGCGGAGCATGAGAAAGATGAAGTTGAGGGTCTCTTACGTTATACGTTCCCACGCATCATGCAACCATACAGTCTGGTACTGTGATTAGAATGCGAGGAAAAAACCAGATCAAGCACGTTTAGATCTGGTTTGTTTCTTCACATTACACTTTTTGATGAAACGAACCAGGCTGGTTTGGCTGCGGGATTGAACCCAGGATCTTTCAGTCCCGTAGTGAGCAGTGAACCACTCGACCACGGTCGGTCTTAGCACGTTTAGATCTGGTGAGTTCGGTGGCAGGAATGTCAACCGAATATGCCTGAACCGCTGCGGGCACGTGGGGCTTGCTGGATGAATATTGGGGCCTTCTTTCTACCACTTGGCCGCTTATCGCTGATTGCTGAAGCGATTGTAAGTAGTGTCGATTTTGTTCACTTCTCGTCAACGGTTTCCACGTTGCCTAGTTCGAAGGTCCCTTTAGGACGATTGGTGCTGCTTCTCCGGGCAACCGTGTTGTACATAAGTGCCCATACTCCAATCTTGATATCAAACTCTGTCTTTAGATGTGGATCATGTGGTGGTGTCCAGTTCAAACTCGAACACCGAAGTGTCCGGAAGTGAACCACCATCGTGCCCAGCTGACCAACTAAAGGAGGGCTACTCCGCGGACCTTCTCATGGGTGCCGATCAGGTGATCGGGGGCACTGCAGGACGCCGAGTCCGATTCGTCTCGTGTATCACCTTGTGTACCCATTGGTATGGGTGGCTACACACTCGGTGGACCGTTGCTTAGTGGGGAGTTTGGGGAAGATCGATATGGATGTACCACTTCTGGGGTACTGATCCAAAATTCCAACGAAAGATAATGCTAAATGGCCGATATGCAAACGAAGCGGAAATCTTCACTTCGAATGCGATTAAATCTGGCACTTGAACGCCCGAGGCAGTAAGTAATCTAGCCAATAGTAAATCCTGGCACTTAATTGCAGAGCAATGAGTAATCCAGCCAATAAACGTTTCTGGCACTTGACCGCAGATCGCGATGAGTAACCTAGCCAAAAAATAACCCTCCTCCCTTGAGCGGGGCCGAACCTGAGTGGTGAGTGAACGTAACGAGTGCTCCCTGTCGTAGGGATTCCGGTGGAGCTCTGTTCTGGCCGGAATTAAATGAGCAAGAGGGGATTAGCCCTCTGCTACCAATGACTCATACGGAGCGGCGATTTTTATGCAACCCAATGTAATACGAACACTATATTATATAACCAATTACAATATGTAAACTATATGTAAACCTGTGCCTTACCTCAAATCTGCGTACAAAACACTCGAAGCACACGATTTGCCCAAAATACTCCGTCCTTTCAGCCAACTCGATCGATATGCCTTGAAACTGGTACACTGGTACAAACTGGTCAAATATTTTCACTTGCACTTCACCACAATCAAATCTCGGGTTCGAGTCCCGGTGTGGAAACACCTTTGGCCGATCTTATACTACGGGTTATCTCTACTTGATCGTACTCATCAACGTTCTTGGAAGCACTGGTGATGGATCATGTGAGAAGTGACGTATCAATATGAAATCTAGATATTCAGTCAAGCTTGTCAACGAGAAGAAAATTTTGTTGCATAGGGTATTGAGTCATAGACTATTCGTTCCTAGGGTGAGAAACTGCCGCACTGAACATTGTCTTTCAAATGAAGCGTTTGCTCTTGCACTGATATAATGGATCCTCCTCGTCTTCAAGCTGATAAAATGCTTCTTGTCGGTATCCCCGTTGAATCACTTCTCTTGTATGTGTACATGTCCTCAGAAACGTACGTTTCGTCAATCTCCTTCACATGTTTAAGTCTCGTGAAGGAGTTGAAAATTATGATAAATCCACTTAATCAACAACACAAAGAGGTAATAAGACAGTCCTCCTTGCTTTACTTCCCGGGTACTTAATACTTCCGCCCGAGCCAACAAATCAATCAAATACACTTGGGGCACACTTCCACAGGTGGTTCTGGGCTGCTCCCAACACTAGCGCGCTTCAACCGGCTGCTACTCTACTTGTTAGGGTGTGTGCTCAACAAATTCCTTGTATTACACTTGGTTTTTGTATGGGATCAAAAAAGAAGGTTTTTTGTCTTTAAGGGCCGCCGGAGATCTTACCAGTTCAGGGGAAATTTCGTTCTATTAACTGTTACCAACTCCTACATCAAAGTCAATCACTTTTCTCACCCACTACTTCTTGGTTACTTCAGCGCTGACTTCAATACTGGACTCTGGGACCGTCGCAATCCTCTGTAATTTGATTGATCAGATTTGCCGTTGCGATCTGGCCGTCTCAATCTGGCCGTCGCACCCTCTGTAATTTGATTGATCAGATTTTCCATCGCGATCTGGCCGTCGCACCATCTGTAACTTGATTGATCAGATTTGCCATCGCGATCTGGCCGTCGCGATCTGGCTGTCGCAATTTGGCCGTCGCACCCTCTGTAACTTGATTGATCAGACTTGCCTCGCGATCCGGCCGTCGCAGGTCGATGATGATTGGTCGAAATTGCTCATCCAAAATTAAAATACTTAACCGCTTGAGAACAAACAGAAACCGATCAGCTTGAGCAGCGAGGGCGCATGACTTTTCGTTTGCTCTGCCGCTCTGTATGAATCCTCTGTTGTGCTGGTAAGTTGCGCCTATGTCTTATGCTTCTGTGGCGTTGATGATGGTTTGTTTCCATGGTCTGGTTAATCTGTTATCTTGTGTGCCCTAGCGTCATTTGGTGTTAAATTATGAAGCCGAGGGCGCATGACTTTTCGTTGGTTCTGCCGCTCTGTATGAATCCGCCGTTGTGCTGGTAAGTTGTGCCTGTCTTGTCTTTCAGTGGTGTTGCTGATGGTATGTTTCCATAATCTGGTTGCTCTGTTATCTAGTGTGCCCTAGTGCACCTTGTTACTGAAAATTTATGGAGTTGAAGACGCTCAACTTAGCGTTAGCGTCACTGCCATGATGCTACAGCCCAAAACAACTTTGCCAAGACATTGTGAAAGTGAGAGAAGCATCACTTGGTGCTAGTGGTGGATAGAAGCATCTTGCTAGAATACAGAAGCATCGCACTACTAACATCATGATACACTAAGTGTTCATATTGTTCACCTATTGGAGACATGACACAATCTTTGACACTAATATTCAGTGTTTGAAGAAATCACCAGAGTAAAAAGTGTCATCGTGCTAACGTGTAGAGTTTGGCGAGATAAAAATATACCAAGAATTAATAAATGCCGCAGATCACCTTCATGCTGTAAATAAAGACTCCACTTCACCACATAAGTGCATATCACACGAATTCCATAATTGTTGTTGGTGATTGTTGGCTTTATCATGTTGATAGGGCGTTAAAGATCACATTCTATCTTCATCCGCACAACCACTGTAGTCAATACGCCAATCCGTCATACCGGCGCGCGCTGTGTCATAGGTTGATCCGCTAGAACGGCGAGAATTTTAGCTTGGGATTCTCGCTCGGCGGCCGCAACGACCACGCATATGGACCTGGATATTCCGAGCGTTTTGTCTGGCGTCTTCGTGACGTTGCGCTGCGTCCAGATGCGTGTAGTTGTGTTGCGATGGCATTTGAATTGAGCTACTGCCACCCCAATCACTCTATGATCGATACGCCGCTCCTGCTTCTTTCGAGAATAAATCACACCACATAACCCCTCACCGTAGCTGGTTAGATGCATTTTATCTATCATTGAGGCTTGGTGTGCAGGAGGAAGAGTGTAGCGGGTGAAAAATTTGTATATCCATTGATGGATTATAGCGATGCACTACGAATGTTACGACGATCACACTTTCGATCGTGCCCTAAGCACTAAGACTCGAAACATGAGCTTTGATGGACTAAATCATGCCATATGCAATTATTTGGCGGAATCCAATCCAATTCAAGATATGTCTTTAAACAACTCATGACAAAGAAGCTCTTGTAGGAATTTAACTTAGCACACAAACACACACTAGTGTTAGGCGCACGTAGATCTTAAATTACCTGGTCTGAAGGTTTTGACTAGGTAGGATCTCAGAAGATAGAACAGCTTGGGCGTTACGTGCGCCACGCGGAGCCGTTTAAGTCTTATAAGTCGAAAAGAGAGTAAACTGAAAAGTGTATCATGTAGTTACCTAAAACAAATATAACCATACTAAAATGTTAAACCTGAATGTAACTCAAAATTACCTACCCATTTCAGCCAATGGGGTTTAACATCTTGGAAATACGTAGAAGATAAAATGGCTTCATATAATTCCAACAGTACTTTTAACCGTAATTCAGGATTTGTTCTTCGCACGTAAAGAAAACAGCAGTGAAAGAAAGAACATGGAAGGGTGGCCCGGAAAAGTTTGTGGAGAAAACAAGCTATATCCCCAACTTGGAGTATCTTATCATTAGATTCGGGACTATCTTTGTAACGGGGTTACATTTGGTTACGTTGGTGTATGTAAATACACAACGGTTAAGGTCAAGTATTGGCCGGTCCGAAAGGTTCGGATCTATTGGCTGTTTTAGCCAATCAGGGCGGGAGCCCTTGGTGAAGGCGTGGCAGCCTGCCACATGTTGGTACACAGGTAGTGTACATTACATTTTCGGATAGGTACGAATTAATAAGTTCTACTTAGTATTACATAGTGTTTACATAAGTTTATTAATTTAGGCTAATTATATATTAAATAAATCAGTTTCTAATTACACTAGATCCAGCTAGGCGTCCGACCGGGAACGGTCGGGCGTGGTGTGAGTGTCTTAGCGGGGGAGTACCTCTGTAACAGGGTTACATTTTGGTTACATTTAGTTATGTTGTGTACGTAAGTACACTAATGTTGGGGTCAATATTGACCGATCCGAAAGGTTTGGAACTATTGGTTATTTTAACCAATCAGGGCAGGAGCCCTTGGTGGAGGCGTGGCAGCCTTCCACGTGTTGGTACACAAGTATGTACATTACATTTTGGCTAGGTACGAAAGGAGTAAGTTCTACTTAGTATTACATATAGTTTACATTAGTTTAAATTAATTTAGGCCAATTATATATTAAATATACATTCAGTTTACAAGTAACACTATTCCAGCTAGACGCACGACCTCGACCGGTCGCGCGTGCTGTGAGTGTTAGTAGACAAAATGAATACCTCCTTTAGCTACTCCCTTTCTAAGGGAAGCCTTGTTTCAAGGCGTTAGTTAATTATAACAAGTAAACCAAGGGAAATCTTGGCCTTGAGTAAGAGAGAACTCTCTTACTAAGCTCTTTCACAAGGGCGTATCAGCTAAGTAGCGGCGTATCGCCTCTTAGGGAAAGTCTTCCTCTGTGCGCTAGCCGCACCGTGCGTTTACGCACCGGCTACAATCGGTAACACGTTGTACTAGGTACCAGCGGTAATCACCGCGTGGAAGAGGTCGACCGAAGAATGCAAAATTGTACAGGGTTAAGCTGAGAGAGAAAAATCATTGCGGAAGAGATGCCGCAATTTCTAAAACGTACTGCGGTGTAGTAAACTTTAAAATATTCTTCCTCAGCCGAATACCACCTAACGGCTCACTATCGAAGGAGTATCCAATTGCCAGCTTCTTGACCAAGTCGGTCAGTAGATTACTGACCTCACGTCACCGAGGTACTCACGCTGATCGCGAGCAGCACCAAGGGCAACTTCTATTGTGTAACTATGCGTACGGGCGGTCACGTCACCTTATGAACCCCTTGGCGATTTTATTGGTTAGCCGGTAACAACATATAATAAGATGTATAGCTACTTGGTGGAAATTCGTCCCCGGGGAGCGGGCAGCGGTTATATTTCAGTTAATTACTGAAGCCGCTGACCGTAAAATATCAATCAGTCCGTCGAGCCCAATATAGGGGAACTATTCTAATCCACTGTAAATCGCACAAAAAACTCCAAAAATTTCGCCACGTTCTACCTCAATAGCCACGGCTTTTCTCCTCTACAACATAATGATGCTGTGTTCCATATACGTTTCCAAGCTATTCCTGTCGGGGAAGGTTGGGGCCACTGTCTGGGTGAAAATAGCTACATGGGACCTTCTTAACCCTCTTCCGGCAAAACCAATGGTGTAGGGATGCTGGTTCCGACTTAAAATATACAGTAAAACGCGTCATATACAAAACCCGGCTTGAAACGTTATTAAGAACACACCCGACACGTAGTATCCCACGATGTGCCGTCCCATAGTCGTCCTCTCAACGGTGAGGTTGATTCTTCGTCTGTCACGCCGGCCGCATACTTTAGACTATCCTTGTTCCTCGCCAAGAGAAACCTCAATCGACTCGAGGTCCTTCCATGTATAAATAGCTCGTAGTCATGCTTTAATTTTTTCATGAAAAGCTGGTGATAGCCGCGACACTGGGGATGATGCATTGAGGAGCGACAGGAGTGAGGTAATGGGCGTGATTCTTCACCTTTCTTACAGCTTTACTGGCAGACACATTGCCTTTCTCGAATATCTCTTCAGGCTCGAGAGTAATCGACCAACCTATTCGTTTGCATCACTTGGCTGCATCTGAGAAGGTATTTAATGACATTATCTCTATTTGACGGCATCTGAAGTTCTTTCGTGGACAGCGTGTTGATGTCGGGCAACGTTTTGTTCTCGAAGCTAAAAATGGTGACCGTGGCTGTGATCCAATTCCACTGGAATGTAATGATGATATTTGCCTTGGTAATGCCTTATACTTTGCTTCTACAGTATGACGAGTAATTCCTCATCGATAGAATCCGCTCACCATGATCTAACGCTCAGTAAACAGCGAAATAAAGTTTGGAGGTGACGGATCTTCTCTACTCTTATATTGGAATGTTGATTGGTAACTTATGCGAAAATCAGATCGAGCAGATATTACTAAAGATGCTAATGATGAGACCGTCATACTAACAAACAAGTATTCAAGTTACCAGCACGTGGCATCGAGAACGAGTGCATTTTCGATGATAAACCAAAGTTCAGCGCTTTGTAGCGCAACGCTTTGACTCGTTTTAAAGCGATGTTATTACGCAAAGCTGTAACTCTCTTATAGCGCCCTTATTACGATGTGTTTGTAGAGAACGCTGGCGTATTCTTAGAAGAAGTTCCATGCAAGATCCCCAAATACGAAGGGACTTGAGATGAGATCGATATCGTTCCAGGCACAAAGTATTTGGTCAGCCTTTACAGTGTGATCAGGTAAAAGCAATCGACGAGTTTTTTAAGATCGTCATGAGGCAGGCCATGTGCGAGAGTCTCGTTAGCCCCACCTTCTGTGCTGAAATCCACAAGCGGTTGGTGATTCACCCATTCTTATAATAATCGGAACGCAGCAAAGGAACCGGCTCAAACGCCAATACCAAGGAAAGATGTCATCATTAAAGACATGAGTGGGAGGGCTGTCTTTAGTGCTCTCGATTTGTAGGATGTGTTTTATCACATCGTAATGCATGGGAAGTATATCATTCTCATGCGGTACAGAACGCGTTGGGAGTGCCTTATAATGCCACCGGGGTGAATAAAACTCTTGCAACGTTTAACAGATGCGCTACACCCAGTGCGGAAATTTGCACCGAGCTATTTTAATGGCGTGTATTGCCTTATCTTGGTCGTGCCTTGCTGACTGAAAACACTTTACCGGCTTCGGTAATAACACCCGAGCTTCCCTTCGTGTCTTATTGTAAGCCTCTAAGGCTATTAGTTTTATGTCAGCTCAGCCATATAGGTGCCATCCGTTTTGCTCACTCTGACACCAGATACAACCTTGCGTTAGTTTTGGAAATTTTTCATGATCAACTAGTGCCACCTATGCTTAAAGGATAATAATATTGAAGAACCACGTTAAGTGGGGAATGGGACTCCATTACATAAAAACCAATGATGTTTAGGCTGAAGTATCGTTGTTCCAATTGGACACTTTGGTTATTCCAAAAGAAAATTTGGATTATAAAATTTTAAGATCCATTAAAAATTTGATTAAGTCCGCTTCAACAAATCCAAAACTAATTTAATTTCAATACAATTTTGCCGCACGCAAGACAAAATAGTACCATTTTAACCCCCGCTTAAACAATTCCAGTAGAACCCGTCAGGTCTCAAATGTCGAGCTTGAAACCGTATGCTCTGACATGACAAAATCATTTGTAAAGTGAAAAACTATAATTTATAGAATATCGGAGATGGCATCGACGGAACTGAAATATTCATTTACTCGGAATATATATTTAGCGTGCGTTATTGAAGGTGACGAGATTGAAGCGCCTTCTGTGCTAACCTCTCGTTAGCAGAGAAGACTTGATAGATGACCTATCGCGAGTTGAAGTATTGACCGATTCTTCAGCCTGACCACTATCCTTTTTTGACACTGATATTACAGCTTTTTAGCAAGAGAAAAGAATTACGAAGATCCGTGCTTAATGCATTATTTTTCTTCTGCTTTTGGGCCATGAAACAGCAAACATGTTCATTCTTGATATAACGTCGATGACGTAACAAATTTGCTCTCACTTTTGTCAGTGTCTTGGAACATTATTGTGTCACGCGTCAAACTGTAATAATTGCTTCTGGACAAACCGAAAAGTCCGAGACGACACCAGGCTAAAGGAGAAGAGAAAAGGAGCGCAGATAACCGCAGGGATTATTAATGACAGTCTGGCAATAATCGCCGTACCTGTAGGAAATCACACGGCTAAATCTTGTCTGTTAATTTTATTATACTTACATACCAACTAATGAAAATCTGTAAATGAACGTAAAATTGCATTGGTACAGTTTCTCCAGAAAAGCGGATCTGGGTACGTCAACGTTGCTCGATCGCTCTTATAATGATGCGCACTGCTGGAGTCACATATCCGCTTCTCTCAGGGAAGGTCTTGTTTCTGTTAAACCTAAAAAACAGTGGTTTTGTGTGTGTTTTTTAGAAAATAATGGTGTCTCAGACGGATCAGACTAAAGTCACTGTATCATCATAAGAAGCGCGATGCGTGAATGGTCAATGCTACGCTCCTTAAGACGATCATGGAGCTCACATTTAGTAATGACTTATCATTTCCTTCGACGTTAACGTCTTGGAACATTTGACACCATATAGGAAGCCCGTCGCTGTCTATAGGAGTACATCTTAAGTCTTGGCAAATGGGCTCCCTTGTAGGAACTCAAATTAATGTCACAACTAGAAGCGAGCTGTTGAGGGTTGCTGATGCACTCCGAACTTATGCATGTTGCATGTTTGTACATCCGTAGTAATGGATGTTGCATGTTTGTATATTGTCTAGTTGTAACTGACGTCATAGTATGACGTCACGGGATGACGTCACAGATGACGTCACAGAATGACGTCACGGACTAGCTGGTTAAATCATTCATATATAAATCACTTTAAAATTCTCCTTCTGCCGAGCAAGTGTCATCTGCTCCGCCTCCTCAAGCGCCTTCGCTCCCTCCGGTCACTCTCGTCACTCTCGTATCTTCGCGCCATATCGTTAACAGGTTATGAGCCCAAACGCAATGTCTTCTGCCAGCCACTCATCCTCCAACGCCCTCATCGATAAGTTTGATGGGGACAACTATGCGACTTGGAGTCGATACATGAGTGGCGTGTTCCTGACGAAGTCAGTATGGCACGCTGTCAGCCGGGAGACCTCCCCGACCTTCGTGGATCCTCGGGCGAAGGACGACTATGTCAAGACCAGCAATATCGCGTTCGGAATGATGCTGCTGCACATGGGTGTGGATTACCACCATGTAGTCGACAATTGCGAGGAAGCGTAGGCTGCGTGGCAGCGTCTCAAGGATCTCTATGGTGGGTCCCAGAAAGTTGGAATGATCTTTCTCAAGCGGCAACTCTTCAGCATAAAGATGGCTGAAGGCGCCATCGTCATGCATCACTGCAACGAGGTCCTGAACATCTCCGCCAAGCTTAGCAGCATCGGTACGAAGATGAAGGACGAAGACGTCGCAATTTGCCTGTTGCTCAGCCTCCCGAAGATTTTTGAGAACGTTGTTCTGAACTTGGAGATGAGCAGCACAGAACTTCGTACCCAAAATGTTGTGAAGGTGCTCACGAATGAGCACGCCAAGCGTCAAGGGGAGATGGTGGCAACAACAGCGACGATGGTCAAGACTGAAGATGCAGCCAAGGCCTTCAACACTGAGCGCGAGCAATACAAGTGCACCTACTGTGGAAAGATGGGACACACTGTGGATCGCTGTTGGAACAAGCAGAAGAATGAAAGTCGAGGAGCCCGACGCGGCGGCAATGGTCGTGGACGCGGGGCGAACAATGTCCAGTTGGGACAATATCGTGATGAAGACAGAGACTAAGACTATGTAGCGTTTGCAGTATCGTTGGAGTGTGGAGTCTCCGCGAAAAAGGACGTGTCCGTAATGTGGGCAGTCGACCGTGGTGCAACCCACCACATATGCCACGAAAAGACCAAATTTGCAAGACTGAACAAGCGCAACGACGGTGAAATATTGGTGGCGGATGGCAACAAAGTGGCTATCGAGGGTATTGGAACTATCTTTGAAAAGGTGGTTCTGCCCGACGGTGAAGAGCGCGAAATAGAGATCAAGAACGTACTTTATGTACCAAGCATGAGCAAGAACCTCTTTTCAGTGCCGCAGATCAACAAGCACGGCAAGTTTCAAGTGGTGTTCGATGGGACCAAGATGTTTGTCGCTCGCAGAGGATCGGAACAAGTGGTGGCAACATCAGATCTAGTGGATGGCCTTTACTGGCTTCACACAGCTCATCGATATGCTAATGCAACAACAAGCGATAACAACAGCGTTGAGTTACATGCGCGGATGGGACACGCCCCAACTGATGTGCTTCGCAAGATGGTGACCACGAACATGATCAATGATGTGAAGATACCCCTCAAGTCAAATGGAGCAAGTGCATGTCGAGGATGCCAGCAAGGAAAAATGGTCCAAAAACCATTCCCACGCAATCAGGACAAGAGAAGATACGACAACTTCGAACTACTCCACATCGACATCTGCGGACCCATGGAGACAAATTCTCTGGGTGGAAGCAAGTATATACTACTGATTGTGGACGAAGCAAGTGGATGTATGAAGGGGTTTTGTCTACGAGCGAAATCAGAGATTGAATACCACATCACTCGATACATTAAGATGGTACAAGCGCAGTTTGGCAGCAAGGTCAAGTTCGATCGACACGACGGAGCTCGAGAGTTCGCGACCAACTTGCTTAAGGAATTCTACGAAGATGAAGGTATTGAGCAGAAGACGACAGTGCCATACGCACACCAAACCAACGGCACGGCGTAGAGCGCTATTCGAACAATCGTCACGATTGGTCGCAGCATGCTCCATCATGCTAAGCTGGAAAAGTGCTTCTGGGCCGAAGCAGAAATGACAGCAATCTACATCAAGAATTGTCTGCCATCGCCTAAGGTTATGCACAAGACCCCATTCGAGATTATCCACAACTCCAAGCCAAGTGTCAAGCACATGCCGGTGTCCGGCTGTCAAGTTTACATACTGACACCAAGGGAAAAGCGGCTTAAGTGGGGCCCCAAGGCTCGCACTGGAATATTTTTGGGATACGAAGAAGCATCCAAAGCGTATCGCGTCTTTGACATCGATGCCGGGAAGGTGGTCATTAGTCGCGATGTCAATTTTGACGAATCCGCCTTTGGACTATCGCCGCCAACCTCAAGTGAAGATGCAGAGGAACCTTATTTCGACTCCCTCATTCTGGATGATGAAGTGCCGTATCAAACGCAGTACAAGCAAAAGTCGTCCTCATGATGCAGAGATATCAGCCCCATCCACGCGTACAATTCGCCGACGACCCGGATTGGAAGAAGCAAGTGTGCCGGACAACCATTCTTCACGTTGGGCCAATGAAGATGAAGAAAGAAAGTCGGAAGATTGACATGAAGCACCGACTTCTCCTGCGTTTTGGCATGCGAGTGCAAACGCTGTAGAAGTGGCAGGGGACTTTATGGAACCTTCAACATATGAAGAAGCAGTGAGTGGCCCAGATCAAGTTCACTGTCGCAAGGCAATCAACGCGGAGCTCGACTCGATGAAACTTCGCGGTGTTTTTCGTGCGGCTAAATTACCCAATGGACAAAGCGCCATTGGAACAAAGTGGTTTTCAATATCAAGCGCATGGCGGATGGGTCGATCGAGAAATACAAGGCACGACTTGTGGCAAAAGGGTTTCGCCAAAAGTATGGGATTGACTACACAGAGACGTTTTCGCCCGTGATCAAGTATGTGACGTTGCGAATGATCATTGCCATTGCCAATTACTTTGTATGGACCCTCGACCAACTTGATGTGGTGACTGCGTTCCTGTATGGCGTGATGAAGCAAAAAGTGTTCTGCGCCGTCCCTGAAGGCGTCAAGATGGACGGTGATTTTGACTGCCTCGAGTTGATCAAGGCGATCTACGGTCTCAAAAAGCATCGCGGGTGTGAAATGAGACTTTCGACGAGTTCATTTGCTCGATCGGTTTTGAAGCATCGGCCCTCGATCCATGTCTCTACATCATGACTTCGGATGGGCATTGTGTCTTTGTGCTGGTTTACGTAGACGATGTCTTGGTGACTGGAAGTTCGCTCGAACTGATTACACGTACCAAGACAAAACTCAAGACACGCTTTGAGATGACGGACAGCGGCAAGTGTACATTCATTCTAGGGATCGAGCTGGTGGACGGTGAAGATGGCAGCGTGACCATGTGTCAGCGCCGTTATGTCGACGATATCCTCAAACGCTTTGGAATGGATGAGTGCAAAGCTGCGGTAAGTCCCATAGATGTCAGCTATCGACTGGTATCAAGCAATTCGACAAACAAGATCGACGTTCCATTCCGTGAAGCCGTTGGTGCTTTAATGCATCTGACCACTGCAACGCCACCGGATATTGGTCATGCTGTAAACTTTGTGTCGCGCTTCATGGAGAACCCCCAAGAGGAACACTGGGTTTCAGTCAAGCGCATCTTCCGCTATCTTCAAGGCACCAAAACGCATGGAATTTGCTACAAACCAAGTGTGAAGAATGACTTTCGTGGCTATTCGGATGCGGACTAGGCAGGTGACCTTGCTGACCGCAAGCCGACGTCTGGCTACGTATTTATGCTACCGGGTGCGCCAGTAAGTTGGGGCAGCAAGAAGCAAACAATTGTGTCACTGTCGACAAGTGAAGCAGAATATATCGCGCTAAGTCTAGCGATTCAAGAGGGCAAATGGATTCATCGTCTGCTTCGAGAGATCATGGCGGCTGATAACGAAGAAGCACCAGAACGCATGATCCGTGAAGACAACCAGTCCTACATCAAGATGACCAAGAACCCGGTGAACCACGGCCGCGCCAAGCACATCGATATCAAGTACCACCACATCCGTGATGAAGTCAAGCGCGGCGAAGTTAAGCTTGAGTACTTCGAAACGACGAACATATTGGCGGACATCATGACAAAGGTACTTCATGGACCGCGCCACAAGTACTTGACGGAGGCACTCTGCATTTGCGAACGTTCGAATTTAGGAAGCGTGTTGAGGGTTGCTGATGCAATCCGAACTTATGTATGTTGCATGTTTGTACATCCGTACTTATGGATGTTGCATGTTTGTATATTGTCTAGTTGTAACTGACGTCATAGTATGACGTCACTGGATGACTTCACAGAATGATTTCACGGATGACGTCACGGATGACGTCACAGAATGACGTCAAGGACTAGCTGGTTACATCATTCATATATAATCACTTTCAAATTCTCCTTATGCCGAGAAAGTGTCATCTGCTCCGCCTCCTCAAGCGCCTTCGCTCCCTCCGGTCACTCTCGTCACTCTCGTCTCTTCGCGCCATATCGTTAACACGATCTTTAAACAACTTGAATAGATTGGTTTCTTTGCCGCGATACTCGAAGAAACACCGCCCAAATTGTACATGATGGGTTTGACACGTATCTGATGCTAATTCCTAGCTTGCAGAGACACGTGTAAACGTGGTTTATTAAGACAACCATTACCGCGAAAATATTCGAGAGTCATAACTTTCCAGCAGTACTATCACCAACATCACGATTAGAGGAAGCGCTTACTACAACTGCTACAACGGTTGGACGTGCTAAATACGATGCAAACTTCGTAATGTTCGTAAGATACTCTCCATAGTCTCGCCAGTAGCTTCTGTTGAAAGTGCGCGCAATTAGCGCAGCGCTCAGAGTCGCCGAGGACTTTCATTAGGTTTGTGTCTTTTTAGCAAAAACTAGCAAACTACATATATGCATATTATTAGTTTAAGTACTTAACTTAACACTAATAAATCACTTTGGATTTTGATTTGTCCTGAGTACTGCGATCAGCAGGAAGGGAGTACGACTGATTACGTTTGAAACTTTCTCTTGTTGTATCACGTGGAATTGTGGAATTGTTACGTGCCCTGTTACGGATTACGTGGAGATATTATTGCGATTACGATTGAATTTATTGTGATTACGATTGAATCTCTTATTTTACGTTATCGCCTCTATTGAACATTCTTACGCTTGGAATCATATACACCAGTACACGCTGAGAGTGTTGGAACGTGTTGTTCGGAGTACAGCGCGTGAATATGTCCGATTATCAACAGCTTCTTCCTTCCCCCAAAACATCAGCCTGTCCGAATTATCCAAAGTTTTTTCCATGTTTGGAACCCTAATTGAATAGACTTGTTTTTATTTTCTAATGGTGGATATGAAACAACTGGTAGACCCCGATTCAAGCGCTTTTTTGCAGACTTAGACGCGCTCGCTCGGATCAAAGTTTGAAGGTACTCCGGACATATTTCCATGAAAACGTACATGGTTACCAAATATGATAAGCTAGGTTATATTCGTCACATTACACTTACTGATGAAACCAACAACATTAGATTGGCCCGGGATCGAATCGGGACCTTCCGGTCGAGTTGTAATCCGTGAACCACTCGACCACGATTGGACTTCATATATGATTAGCTAGGGTAATACTCTTTGGAATGCATCCAGTTTAGTTTGATGTTGACTTTGTATTAACTACCTATACATCTCGGCTCTGAATATGTTATTACAGAACTGCTCTATGCCTAATGCTTTTTTCCTCTGTTGTTCCTATTTTTATTATTCGATCCTATTGGATCATCTTTTTCGCAAGTATTATTATTTTTCGATTCAGTTGGTCGTATTGACAGGATATTTTTTTCGAGGAAGTCGGATACTCGATACGACCGGGGGTCCCGTTTGGTAGTATTGAGACTGGACGGTGTGGGGATTGCACCCACGACCTGTGGTATATCGATTCGGTGCTTTACCACTGCACCCTTCGGGACGCCATTTGTCTGAGTTTAGCAGAATGAAGTGAATTTCGTTGCTTTTTGTACAGATACAGGGGCAAAAAAATCCACAATTGACCCCTTCCTTCAAATTTTTCTCCAAGTATTTACCCAATTAAAATTGACCAAAGGTGGCATAATGGCGCGGTATATGGCTTACATGTATCATGTACAGGTCTCTGTATATTAGGCATTTGTCTAAAATGGCTAAAATATTCCACTCTAGGCGCAAAGCGATTACAAGTTTAGGCATTTTCAGGCATTTTGGTGGTGGAGCTTATGAAAAGTTAAGATTTATAACTGCGAAATGGCCGAACAAAATATATAAGTACGGTACAATGGTTAATTATCCGAGTTTTGTGAGAGATTTGAACTGCTTGAAATGAAGGATTCCCTCAACTGAAAATTCCGTAATCGACTGTTTGAACACGTCTTTTTACCAATATATAATTTAAAAAAAACGCTTCCACTGTAGCGGTATTGGAAAAGCGGTCGCCAGCTAACCAACCCAGGCGCTAAAGAAGTAGACCAATGAACAACGCTGAAATCCTGGAGGTCGTCAAATCAATTACCGAAGGCCGTCGAATGACGTCAAACCGCCGCAGTCGGTAATCGCTCGCGTGCCGAAGTGCTTCCTCATTCTTCTAGGAATTCACCAGCATCTAGTGCTGATCACTTATGTTATTGATTCCCGTCAGATTCCACCTCACATTGGGGCGATCTACTTGAGAATGAATCAACGTATTCATATTGCGGCCCTTCATCAAAACGAGTTGCCGAGGCAGAACGGGTGGTATGGGTTCCTCACTGGACTGGTTTTCGTCATCCCGCTGGGCCACTACCTTCGAGGATCCCAGTAAAATCTCCAAGAAGATGAGCGCGATCGTCTTTACGAGGGCGTCTGTTTCTGCTTCAGGAAAATCACGGAAGACATAGGAGGAATAGCCAAAGTCATGAATGAAGCACGCCATGGCCTCCGGGTTGACGCAAAAAGTGCCTAGAAGAAATGTTTTAATGGTCGGCGTTCTCATAATCGGTGTGCTCCCTCGTTGCTGGTATCATTCTCACCAAATCGTCGATAAGCAGTTTGATTTCGTTCTGCTGTTGTGACGGAAAAAGAAGTCGAGTCTGTAGAAGCCTTACAGTGGTGCTGACCTTATTGGATATCTCGCTCGTTGCAACGTTTAAACTCCAGTATAAAGGGGTGGCCATTGTGATTCGTCGCTTGATGTCAGCGGCGATAGTGCTTGGAAACTTTTCGTAATGCTCTTTGATGTCAGCTGGCTATCCCGCAGCTCACCAGTGACTCGGTACATGGATACCCAACTCGTCGTTGAAACTGAAAGACACGTCCAGCGCACGTTGTCAAGAATCTTATGCTGACCTTGCAGATTCCCGGTCATTGCTACCAGCGACTTCCAGAAATTGCCGCTGTCAAGATCGGAATAAACCTTCTGCATGACGATATCGAATTGGTGAAGAAGACACCAAATCCGGAGCGTACAAAAGATGCAGTTAGCACCTCATTGCAGCCGCGAAGCTTACAGATGCCCGTCACATTCTTTGCCTCATACAGGCCTGTTTAAAAAACATTCCAAGAGCGACGAAGCTGACGGTAAGGTTGAACTGATGTGCAGCGGCAAATCGGACGCGGTATAAATTAGATTTCTTGTCGAAATGGTAGATGCTCAACGCTCGCACGTGTGTTTGACCCTCCATGTCATCATCACACCATAGCGTTTCCCCAATGATTACATCGACAATGAGCTTATCGACTTCGAAAAATATCCCACCGGAACTTTATCCAAGGTGTATGTGCAATGTATTAACAAAGGGGACGTTAACTGAATCGAAATAAACAGAATTGTCCGAATCGTTCAATACATGTAATCCTCCCGGCGCTAGGAATGCATTCCTTTGAGATGAATTCGATAATTCTCAGGGCAGAAAGGAGAAGCGAAAATTTTGATTCGTTCAGTTACCTTGTGCTTTTAGAGTTCCCAGCTTCGCGGCCGAAGACGGAGAAAAACGGCAGACAACCAAATTGACCATACCCTGCCACCTATTTTCAGCCCGAACTCAAGCAAATGTTTCCTTTGGAACGGCGTTGAACGTTTGACGGTCGAAGCCTATGCCTTTCTTCCCATTATTCACTCCAAAATACATAGCCTTCTCCTGTGGGAGGAAAGGAGAGCGTTGTCGGAATACCCTTCCCCAGTTAATTTTTCTTTATTGAAAGGTGTTTCCGTCTATCGTAGCGCAGTAGTGTAGGAACCTTCGAGTTGTAGACGCTTGATAACAACACTAATATACCGAAACAGGCTCAAGTCAATATCTCTGCAACCAATTACAGATAGGTTGTGAGAATGACACCCTTAGAGAGATCGTAGTGTGTAGGCGAAGTTAATTGGACCAGGGACTTGTTCAATGGAATTTGTATTGAGAAGTGATTAGCTAGCCTAACATGAATATGCATAAGGAGTTGAAGGTATAGTAAACCTCCAACAGCTGTTGTGTTACCTACATTACTTATCAGTGCAAAAATAGGCATACTCAGAATCGAGTACGGATACCCTATTTTTAGCAACTAAAAAGAAAGAAATACAAATGGCAATTGATATCCTTATCTCCCCCAATTTACTACCCGTATCCCCCGGGACGGGCTAAACGGCAGCAAGTGAAATACTAACCAGCAGCAAGTGAGGCAGCGACTAGGGTTAAGTACCAAAAAGGATATACTTTTACCTTTTTGGGACTTTATGTGCGGATCAACGCATTTAAAGTTGGACATCTTCGTACAAGACCAAAAATAGGTATACTCAATGTTTGTGTATTTTTGTCAGAATATAATTTAGTTATAGTCAAATATATTACTTTTGCATTTTCTTTCTTTGCGACGAGGCGTTTCTCTGACCGTTGATTGTTGGCGCTACGCATCCTCGCACATACAGTGTGCTAATTACCTGACTACTTAACATCGCATTAACACGCAAGGCTGTGCTAATGACGACTGCTGGATTTGTTGTGGAGAATATTGATTATTTGAATGATTCACGTGGAGAACGTTTAACTAAGTGGAAGGTTACGTTTGGAGTGGACCAGGGCATAATAAGTTGAAGTTTACGCATTGAGTTGTAGATTATCATTTTAATTAGCATAGTAAAGCACGTCGGCGATCAACACATCAGCATTATATTCAACATAGTTTTCATAAATTCTTTGTTGGTCCTCTGGCCGCGTTCCCTATCCTTCTTTTCTGAATTCTTTTCGTACTTGTTTAGAATGGAAAACCCTTCCAAATGAGCTTTATTACGCAGCGTCTCGCGCGATTCCTCCAGCGTGGGAAACTTCTGAAGGTCCTGACGAAATGCGGCCACTGCAGAGGTGGCGGCTGCAGGTTCTGTAGAAGTTCTACAGATTCTTCCTCTTCCTCATCTTCAAGTCATCCTCCGGGAACGGATTAGCCATTTCAAAATCCTTGAAGATCTGCACGACATTTTTCTCTGCATGAACGTTGAAGTATTCATCGTCGTGAATATCATCAGGGCTAATTTGATCATCGGTGTTTAATTGTTCTCTCCGCACGGCCACCTGGGCTTTAGGGGAACGACCCTCGTCTGTCATCATAATTCTAATATACAAAGAATAACCAACTTGTCAATAATTGCAGCATTCAATGGAACTTACGAGGCAAGGCAGAGTACGAGGCTAGGAGTAGAGTGCGCTTAAGACTTTAACGATCAAAGGTAAGATATATGCAACTATGCTCAAGTCAATCCATCTAACCTCTGTTATCAACCCCATCTGAAATATTGACAACTCACCTGGCAAACGCCAGCCGCCGACCGCACATAAAAGTCTCAAAAAGGTAAAAGTATTTACTTTTTGGTACTTTAACCTAGTCGCTGCCTCACTTGCTGCTGGTATTCTCTCACTTGCTGCCATTTAGCCCGTCCCGTATCCCCTTTGCTCGGTCTTTTCGTGCTGTACTTATTTATTTCATATTATCTAGGTTCGAAAAATCCCTGAACGGAAGAAGACGCCCAGTGCGTTCCATGTTGACCAAAGTATTGCTGGAGGCTGGGATGTCGTCGTATTCAAAGCGGGCTACTTGTATCCATTTGAAAGCTTTATAGCTGTGTAGTATTGGCTTGACTGGCTGTCTTGATACTGTCTGTACTTATCACTTCATAAAAAGCGGTGCCCGACGTTGAGTGTTTCGGTTCAGTGGACAAGAGCCAGTCCGACGTTGCTTCAATGCCACTGCCGTACACATGTATACAAGGATCCGATTATAGACGAGCCCTAAATTCACTGATAAAACCCTCAATCCACTTATGAAACCCTCAATCCACTGATAAAACCCAAAATCCATTGATAAAACCCAAAATCCACTGATAAAACCCTAAATCCACTGATCACGTGATCATAATCACGTGATCATCCATTTTCGGGTGATACATTGTTACCACTATCGTACACGTATCACAGTCAAGAGGAACCAATAAACGGTTCCAATTTAATGATACAACACCCCTCTTTCAGTAAAAGGGCGGGATAGCACGCCAGTTGAACACTCGGTGCTTGCGGATTGTAACTGGTAATGCCGTTAGCCAAAAAAACGCAAAAAAGCGGGGAAAACGCTTATTTTATTAAACTAGAAAACTAGTAGAATACATACTAAATACACAATCACTATACGGAATGTATAATTTATTCAGAATGCCATTGTCGAGAGGATTGTCTATTTACACATATCCATGTAGTCTTATCCTTTGCCTTCGCGTGTTTAAGTCGTATATGTGGTGGAGCGGCTGATCGAAGTTTTTGAGACTTGATCAGGCGGTACCACGGCGCCCAGACTGCCGAATAACGAAGAGGTCCTCCGGATGTCTTCGACTGCTTGTGTTCTTGCTCACCTTGTGTACCCCACGGCTAGGCGTGGGTCGCTCCTCAGGGGGCGGGGACAGCGCACAGCGAATTCTTGGTGCAAGATTGAATTAACTAACTTGTGACGATACAACCGATGCGATCAGGCGCTTAAACCACGTCAATTAGCCGCGATCAGGCTTGATCAAGTTTGGGACGATGCTAATAACCGACGATCAGCAATATTCCGTCTTGATCGCAAGTGCGATCAGGCGGCAGTCCGACGCGATCAGGCGCTGAAACGATGTAGATCAGTGGTAACCAGGCTTGATCAGGCTTTGGCTGACGTTAATAACCGTCGATCAACAATATTCTGTCTTGATCGCAGATGCGATCAGGTGTCTTGATCGCAAGTGCGATCTGGTACTGAAAGGCTCGATCAGGGGCTAAAAACTGCTTCCCAGTCGTAATATACCTTGATCAGACTTGATC
Organism: Peronosclerospora sorghi; assembly: GCA_026184515.1. NCBI lineage: Eukaryota > Oomycota > Peronosporomycetes > Peronosporales > Peronosporaceae > Peronosclerospora > Peronosclerospora sorghi. Next base: position 18,428,409 of record CM047584.1, read on the forward strand.
AATCACCGGAAGTCGTTCAAGTAGCAGTTGGCGCGATTTGCGATCAGCGATCACGATCACGATTCGCAAAAAGTGTCGATCAGGTGTTGATCGGTAGGGGGGGTACTTGATCAGGCAGCGGAAGTCTTCACTGCCTGATCGCGGAGCCTCTAAGACGTCAAACAGCTAAGGAACGCCCAAATCAATGCGCTCCTAGCCTAAACTATATGAGGAAAAGGTATTTATATTAAAATCCACCTAGAGTTCCCGTGGGGCGCTTAAAGCCTCCGAACTCTAGGGGCCAAACGTTAATTTCACGGGGAAGAGGTGAGAGCACTGCTCGATCACGTTCCCAAAACCAAAAACCTTTAAACGAAGAACCGCAGACACTGCGGGCGGAGTTGCGGGGTGAGTTCTCACACTCTACGCCAACCGGTTGGCCAAAAACGCACTTAGTGCTCCCGCCCGGGACGTAGAGGTTTCAATAAGGTAGGGGCGCAAAGGTGCCTTCCCAAAAAAAAACGATCAGCGCGATCGTACGCAAAAGGAGAACTTTATTAGCAATTAAGCCCTTAGATCTACCCTGTTCCTACTTTCAACCAATCCGCATCGTCCATTCGGAACGCCTTCCGTCCATCAGTCGACCTGATTTTTCCGCTTGTTCCTTGTTTGTTCGCTGGTGTCCGCCGCGTACCTTAAGTAATCAGCACATCTTCCGTGTCCCTTCTATATCCTGTCTATGTACACCACGGTGATACCTACTACTGTACCCACCGTGGTACACATGGCGGTACCTAATTATGTACTACTGTATCCACTATCTGCGCCCACTATCAGGCCCCTAATTTAGGTCCTAATATTAGTCATAATATTAGGCCCCCTAAGGGCCTAATAAAATGTCCAACATTAGGCCTTATTTTAGCCTAATAAAAAGTCCGCTTTACGACATATACTAACCGGTATAGCAAAAATATGGAGGTTCGCTAGCTGCGTAATCTAACTCGCAACGGTAACAAGCTAAAGAAACTAAACAGGCAACAAATTCTTACGCTTGGACGTGCCAGGGTGCCTAATTTTGAGAGTCCAGTACGGAGAATAAAAAAGAGGGGAGGGGCGCCCGATTAGGCTGGATGAAATACTTGCCTGCCTCTAAAGATCGGCTCAATATAATTTCTCTGAAAGATCGGAATACCCGAAACTCCCTATTAGTCTACTGAAAAACTGGTTGAAAACTCTTCGCATCACTCAGTTTGCTGCTTAATGACTTCTCTTGAACGTCATGAAGCTCGATATCCTGCAGACTTTTCAAGGCAGACCTGCATCTTGATCCCATGGATTCGGATCATCGGACATTTTCCGTGCTACTGCAGGGACCATAATAGATTTACATACTTTCTTCATTTAATAAATCTACTTATATAAGTCAAGTTTTTTCATCGGTTGTGATTTGTCCGACAAGGGTGGGAATATTCATTTAAAGGGAATTTCTAGGCACACAAACCCTTTGCTAGGTACACCCCATAATAAAGCGCTTATAATATGTTCGCCCTTTTTGTTTAATTATACTAATATAGTACGTTCCTCTGGATAGTAATGCTGCGAGAGACACTAGTTGTACCCATGGAGTCAGGCGATAACATAGCGCGTGAAATCACTGAGATGTTGATGAATACACAGATCCAAACATATCCTTAAAGTGGATTTACGATTGCCCATGTTTTTGAGATGCTGAAGTTAACGCAGGACAGTTCCGTCTTCCCCACACCTAATTTTCGTGGCGGTTAGACACAAATGGATGATCACGTCAACATGATCACGTGATTAGTGGATTTAGGGTTTTATCAGTGGAGTTTGGGTTTTATCAGAGGATTTGGGGTTTTATCAGTGGATTAAGGGTTTTATCAGTGAATTTAGGGCTGGTCCGATTATACGCGTGATAGTTCCGTGACGACGCTCTCAACTATATCTTGAAACAGCGTCAAAGTATAAAGCAACAAGTGAGGGAGGCACCGCAAAAGGATATTTCTCTCTTCACTTCTCAACGCCCATTTCTCGTCGCTTTCGGTCCTTTATTCACCTCCCTATACATAGCCCTATTTTGCACGTTTAAATTGAAATGTTATGCATTAGGTATTAACACCCGACGTAAAATGAGCAACGGTTTGTCCTCAGCTATCTAATAACGAAAGACGACCCACAAGCTTTCCATTCAGTCGCATCGAGCTACTGTTAAAAGTTGGAGCCATCAGGCGGCGGGGGCAGACGTCGATTGGACGTTGACGCCATTTCAGCACGAATGGCTACCAGTACATGTTTAATGCCGTTACTGCGGTGCCAACTACCCAATGTCATCAATCGTCGGAGGTCGACGCGGCCCGATTGGGGATCCACACAGCCCATATTGATGCGGCTCGTAAAATGCACCTCAGGTGGCATGTGTGGATACTCGTCACTACAGTGAATCCGGAGGCTGTAAATACGTCCATCATGACAGGTCTGTAAGGATAAAAATAGAACAAAAAAGATCCCAACCAAAACAATGGGATTAATAGCGTCCTTCATCCACCTAATGGGTAGTACGTAAGAAAATGTCTGTCAATCAGTCACGCCAGCAGGTCCAATGATCGTGCCGATCCAGTTTGTGAGGAAAATGTCATCTACTTGCTCGTGTCCATACATAATGCTCATATCGCCATGGCCTTTTTCACTGTTTTGAAGCTCCTCGACTAACTTAAAGTTACGCCTCACTAGCTCACGCAGAAATACAACCACGTCGGTCTTCGATGCGACAAAGCAACAGTAACGCAACACTTTTCACCACGTACCGATCACTACCTCTGCTCCAGGTTTTGCCATGACTCTCAACGCGTCGTTTTCTGTATAATGACAAATCAGAGAACGAAGTCGTTAAAAATGCACGCGTCAAGGAATAGTTAGTTAGAAAAACGAATGTGAACACATAACGAATACTTGATTGAACGCGTGCCAGACGCGTTTCGGTCCCCCGCCGGGGGCCGTCAGTGGCTCTACCAATCTCGAAGTGAAAACTACCTGCACCTGGCTCTACTACCACCTACTGTACTAACTATTCCTTCTAGAACACTCGATATGCCCTACCGTGGGCTACTACTCTGGCGTCGATACCTTGAAGTGCTGCGCACCGCTAGTGCACTTCCAACACAGTTCAGTGGAGCGACAGCACTACAATATGAAACGTAACGCTGCAGTGTATACAAGTACAACACACAGCCGCATACTATCGTATCAAGAGCGGTAATCGTACATTAATCGCAGGAACTGGGCGGCTAACTTAAGAAATAGTCGCCACCCCCTCGTTATTTTCTGTAGACCGATATCTTATTGGATAAAACAACTTGACGTTTTTTGCTCTTAGTTTTGGGGGGATATGCCTATAATTGAGGGGGGGGGATACGGGTAATATCAATTGCCATACAAATTGCTAACTAATACAAATAGTCCTACCTAATTTTAGTAATTAAAGTATGTAGACTATTTTTATCATTCTTTTATTACAATCTAAAGGGTCCGAACACCCTAGGACCAATCCCACTTCCGGGAACCTTATAGATGCTCCTGTGTCCTCCGACCACACCTTCTACATGATCGTTCTGTCGTATTCTGGGGCGGGAGGAGAGGGGGGGGCTGATTTGCAATGGGAAAGGAGAGGACCAAAAGACCGGTGAAATTTGTTGAGGCGAGAGCATTAAGGCCCAATCAGAACGATAGCCACTATTTTAGGCAATCGAGGCAAATTGTATTAGGCCTTTTGGGCTTTAAGACTCTGAAATGCCTAATTTATATAGAGCGACTTGATCATGAATGAGGAAAGAAGGTTGACTTGGTCTTCATGCTCTCTACATGTAGAAGATGATCGTCGAACGCAACGGTGCTAGCATCACAGTACCATGAATACCCCACAGGGCAAACATATCTTGTCGATGGATCTCCGTTGTACAGGGCAGGCAAGTTAGCACTGTCTGCCTTGCGTGCCATCAACAGGAATGTACCAGCAGTGCTTTGTGGCGACGCCGCCAACCTTGGTGGTCTGGAGGTCCTTTCCAAAGACCCAGGCGCTATCCGCCGTGTGGTATTGCAGCTTGAGCCATTCCGTCGATGCTTGCAGAGACATAAAGCCGTATTCATTGTTACCGTATCCCCAGATGCTTTGGACGTAACTAGCAGCATAATCGGGGATGGGACTCGGTGGGTCGGGTAGGATACCACCACCATTTCCACTGAGCAGCCAGTGAATCTTCAGAGTTTCCGAGTAGTCATGTTGCGCCGCGTGCGTGTGGCCGTTTACCCACACTTGGACGCCAGAGTCTCGCAGAACGTCAAACCACTTTAGCATGCCTTCTTTAAAGTAGTGGAGGTATGCACTGTAGTGGGTAGTGACAATTTTCCAAGTCGCAGGGTCTTGTTTGACCTGCTCTGCGAGCTGAGCACGAGAATCGTCGGCCCATTCCGTGAATTTGGCCATGCAGGCATCATACATGGCCGTGTCACCGCCGCAGCAGAACTTATCGCCACGGGCAACATTATTGCAATCCCCAGTGTTGTTCGAGTAGCCATTGCATTGGCAACAAATGAGGTGAGCACCATGAACGTCGGCGTCATTCGTGTCGACAGTGTAAATGGCGACGCTCACGCCAGTCACAGCGTCTTCAATCCGATAGACGAAAAAGCGATCTTTCAAGATCCAGCGATTATCGTTCGGGCTCACGTAATCTCTTTGCCAGAGGAACTTGTTCTCCAGCGCCTGAAGCAATTCCTCTGCGTTTTTGCATGGAACCTGGGTAGTTCCGTTGAGGCATAGAATACTTCCGCTTCCGTAGTCGTGATTGCCCATCGCAACAACCCACGGCACCGTCTTGATATGCGGGCCGCTAAACTTATCTTCGAAGGTCGTGGTGAAGCGCGAGTCCCGCTCTTCTTGATTCATGATGCCGTCCCAGTAGAAATTGTCACCAAGCGCTAGAATGCCGTGAGGCGGCGGAACCGTCGAATTACCAGCTTCAATCTCCATCAACGTCGCGACAACGTCCTCGGCAACGACATCATAGTTGGTGAACCCGTGCCGGTAGCAACAGGACTCAGGTTTTATCGTGGCGCCCCAGTCTCCAAGGAGATATAAACTAAAAGGATAGTTAGCATTCGATGGGTCCGAGCACATGGCCGCCTTCGAGACCGTCGCGAGCATTGCTGCATACAAGGCAGAGAGTTTTCGAGTGGACATGGTCACTGGACGTGGCGTTTTCGACCGCTGGAAACTTGGGGAATGAAAGAAGAAACAAACTGCCTCCGTCGTGATGAGTCAGATCTACTGTAGGAAAAGAAAAAAACATGTGCGAGACTGGCTCGTAATCATTCTTTTTGGTCTGATCGAATGGGCAACACTAACTATGCGCGACATGCAGTTGCGCCATGGAACTTGTAAGAGAGTAGATTTGGCGGTTTACGCCCATGGGTTTGACTTGCTTTCAGTATAAGGAGACGAAAGGGTGGAGATGGTGGATATAAATGAATCTCCAGATGGAGAAGAAACCCGGCGTGATTATCCCAGTCTCGCTCCCATATGGACGCTCCTTCTACGGTAATAAAGTATCAAAAACATGTAGAGACATGGCATGGTGCGAAGTCTAAGTAGGAACGAAATTTTCGTCTACGTCACGTCTAGTACTCCTAATTCTCCACATCCTATCACTATCCAGTTTTCTACCAGCCGGAATGGTACTGCTGTACCCAGGCGTTGTGTAGGAGCAAGTATACTAGTTCTCTACCAGATGTTTCTGTACCCAGAAATCGTTGAGGATGAGCAGGATGAGCAGGATGAGCACAATGAAATGAGCAAGTATACCTTGTAACCTTTGAAAAATTATCACTCTAATTGTATACATATTTTTTAAAGGTAGAGCCTCTGGCCACACACCTCCAGTCACACACCCTCCTTTTCTAAAAATATGGGCCATGCTATTTCAACACCCCAAAATTTTACCATTTCCACCCACACCCTCTCATACGTCAATATCAAGCACTTTTGAGATGGGCTTAGAAAGCCAAAAAATGGAGCGAACAATTACTCGACTTCTCGGGCAACTTAAGCGCACATCCATTTGCGAACAGGACCAATCTCTCATGCATTAATGGTGCTGGATCTACAGTACAGATGGCAGTAGCGGCTAAGTTATCAAGGTTGAAGTCTTCCTGGGCAGTCGGCTTTCTATAGTATTAATTAACCACGTGCTTTGGAAATAAATTGGGACACAATGGACTGAAAGAAAACTGTTTCTCCATACAGCGATTACTTTTCCGACGTACCACGTTATCCAGAGGCGAGGCTGTCGGCTACGTAGGGTATGCTGTTGGGATAGGTGATGCCACCTGGGCGTGCGCGTCCGGACTCAAGACGAAGGCTGTTGCTGAAGACTGAAGCGCTCGTAAGCTAATTACACGCTAATCATGGCCGAGATATTAGTTATCGCTGCCTTGTGTCTTTCACGCTCAAGAAGCATGACAACAGTCGTCTTGCAGCTCTTGTCAACGCACTCGCGCCCGGTCAGAGGTGTTTCAATGGCAAACGTCACCTCCGCCTCTTGCTCGAGGAATTCATCCTCAAAGTTCTGGAAGAATTTTGTCGTCTCGTCATACGTTGTCTTCATCTTCTTGCTCTTGCTAGAGCCACCACGTCGACTTTTCCTTTCCGTGCAAGTGGCCAAAATGAGAAAGTAGTCCATCTGGAAGCTGCTACGCAGTTCCTCCGTGTCTTCATTCTTAGCTGCCCACTCAATGTCTTTGTGCAAAGCAGAATGCAGTGCCGGCACAAGCTGATATGGAAGGTTTATCATTCGTTCATTGATCACAAGCGCAACGTTTTTTGTGCTCAGAATCTGTTGCAGCTTGGGCCGCTCGACACTCGGGCACTTGTTGGTCACGAGCTGCACCACCTGTTGGATACTCGTTTCTTTCTCAAAGCGTTTCAAGTTCAACGCAGTAACAAAGCCGTAGACATCGTCCTGTCCTTCCACGGAGACCATAGTGCCAGCAGTGACCTGGCCTACGATGGCGTTGGCAAGTCCAGAAACGTCGAACGGCTGCGAACGCGGCATATACGACAATAAAAACTGCTTGACGATGTGAAAATGAGACTCACGAGGGTCCGAAAAGATAAAATCGACGCTAACACTTTCACCAGCTGCAACAGCCCGTTCTTCCGCATTCATATTGTCGTCCGAGACGTCTTTGTCCTGCACGCCATTGCGTGGTGCAGCCGCAATCGTGAGGTCTTCTTCACTGTTGTCACTGCTGCTGTCGTCTGGGTCGACCACCTTTTGATCGACATTGATTTGTCCAGTGTGACCACTCTTTACGTCTGGAGACGCAATCCACGACTTGCGGGAGCGCTTCTTCCGAGAATCCATGGCTACAATTACAACGGAGTACACAGGTTTTACAAACGGATAAATATGAAAGGAGCTTTGTTTAGAGATTCTATTAGTATTAACTATTGGGCTATTGAGGGGGGTGGAAATAACTATGCCCATATTATAGGGAGAACACACACACCCTCACATAAAAGGAGGGAGGGGTGACCGTAATAGAAGGGGGTTGTGACCAGAGCAAAGGGGGGGTGACTGACCGCAGGCTGTACCTTCTTAAAATACAGTCGATAAATATCAACGAAACTTTATGTTATGTAAGATTTAGAAATGGAGCAAATAACATCGACGAACATCTCAGGTACGAGCGCATCCCAAATTATTCCCCT
>CM047584.1:18455920-18498589 GCA_026184515.1 Peronosclerospora sorghi
ATAAAATGTCCAACATTAGGCCCTATTTTAGCCTAATAAAAAGTCCGTTTTACGACAACAGCGTGCGAATATGTCCGATTCTCAACAGGTTATGGGCCCAAAAGGGGGCCGTAACGAATCAGAAGAAGTCAAGGTTTCAGAAGTCATGCAGATGTTTGGAACGCTTATGACGCGCTTGGAAAAGCTTAAGGTAGCGACAGCGCGCCCCAGCATCAAGTGCCGTCGCCGCCTAAGTCGAGGGGGGACATAAGGATGAGCATTGCCTCCCTCGATGATAGCGACGAAGAGAAGAAAAAATACACTACCAGGCGACAAGGAAAAATGAGTTTCCTGGGGATAAGTCGCGCCGGAAGGGACGCGTTTACACCGGTTGGCGCCGCGGGCGCAGGAATACCGCAAGAAGATGTATAACGTGAATCAACCATAAGCGAATGGTTGGCACGGTCAGGCGCCGTTCCAGGGGTACGGGATGGTGCGAACGCCCTCCCCTAAGCAGAGAACACTGCAGATAAAGCCTTTCGATGGAAAGGAAGTGTATAAGGGTCTGGGATCCGGCTTTCAGGCTTGGGGGCGAAAGTTTTTTCGCTAGATTAACCTTGCTGAAGCCTCTTGTGGATTCCGATGGACCGAGGATGTGAAAGTCGACCTGCTGGGCCATTATTTGGCGGTCTCAGCGGAGGCGTATTATAACCGCCAGGTCGACGCGTGGTGGCGTAAAAAGCCGGAATTGTGGTACATTATGGATCAATTATTGTCCGTGTTTAACGTGCAGATAACGCCTGCACAGGGCATGAAATTATTCATGGGCCGGAAGATGCCTGGCAGAACGTGGTCAGAGCATTTCTTGTATCTGACCGCGGTAGCAGAAGCAATGGGACCAAATACCGAAAATTTGGTCATAAACAACATAGTGTTTCACGCGGCGCCGGAGATGAGGCAGATCCTCGTCTCCAAGTATAACTGTGCGCGAAGATTACCTGACACATGGAGAGGAGTTGTGCCAGTTTGCACAAGCGGTCGAATACAGTCAACAACCGACAAAGCACGCGCAGGGCGGTGCAGTGAATATGGTGGCTGAAAAGCCAAAATAGTACGTCAAGAAATGAGTGTGCTACTCGTGTGGCGAGGAAGGACATATCAAACGATATTGCCGCAGGAACAAAAATGCGAAAGAAGATTTTGCATTAATGGTTGACGATTCGGCTGGTGATGTGGCTTCAGACACGTGGGTACTAGACAGTGGTGCGAGTATGCATCTAACGTCAGACCTAACGTGTCTGATTGACGTGAAAAGCGCGGTCCGCGAGTGTTTCCAAGTGGATGGAAAGCGGGTGAAAGTCACCCGAAAAGGCACGATGTTTATTAACTTTGTTTTCGGAAACACTAGTACGAAAATTAAAGTCAGAAACGTGTATTACGCGGAAGGAATTTCAAAGAATATCTTCTCTTATGGCATTTTCTAGCTCGGTGGACTGGTCCTGTCGTATAAAAACGGAAAGAGGACGCTAGTGAAACGTGATTCCGGTGTTGGTATCGTCGGAGTTGACGTTGAAAACAACGTATTGACGGTACAAGGATAGGTGGACAGACCAAGGAAGTCCAGGAAGGAGTTAATTATGTCCGTGGCCGGCGAGTGATGCTGACTATGCGGCCACGCAAGATGTCCAGAGTGAAAGTCTGATGCACTTCCACTCTCGGATGGGACATTTAAATTTCGAGACTATAGTCTCGTTGTCGAAGGATCCCCGCTATGGGATCCGGATCACGGATTACACGCGGCGCCACTGTGTCACGTGTGCGCAGGGTAAGCAGACTAAGAACGCGCAGTCCAAGAGAGACAGCGGCAGGAATGCGATTTTCCTGGCAAAAACCAAGGACGTCTCCGCCAAAAAGTTTGAGCACTTCCTGGCGTTTATTGAACGCACGTTCAATTGCAGGATTCACGTGCTAAGGAATGATGGCGGCGCGGAATTAAAGAATGTGGACTACTTTTGCCAAAGTACTGGAATTGCACGTCAAGTGGCAGAGGCTGGAAATCAAGCCAGCAACGGGAAGGCAGAGCGCATGCACCGAACGGTCATAAACATGGACCCGTGCATGCTGTTTGGAAGTGGCTTGCCATTGTCGTTCTGGGGGGATGCGGCGGAATACGCAGCTTATGTGCTGAACCGCACCCCCACAAGCGCGAATCCGCGGAAGATGTCTCTGCTGGAGTTATTGACTGGAGTTAAACCCAATTTGGGTGGAATAGTTACGTTCGGCTTACCATGCACAGTATATCGCAACCCGGGGTCGAACGCGCTGGCACCGCTTGCGCAGGTTGCGGTGATAATAGGCTGAAGCGAGGAGACAAAAGGGTACAAGGTTTTCCTGAAAAAGGAGCATAAGGTGACAGTTACTTAACACGTGAAGAACGTGGAGACATTAACTGACGAGCAAAACCAGCAACTTAAAAATATGTTGGAAGAGACTGAAGGTTTGCGGGATCAAGGAACAAGCCGAGGCTCGGAAGGAGCAGCTCGGGTGTCAGAAGGAGCAGTTCAAGAGTCGGGAGGCGACTGACCTGCATCGGGCGCAGTGCCAGCGCCGGATAATAACGACGGGAAAGTACAAGTGCATGTGAAAAATCCGAAGAAAGGAAGAAAGTCGCGCTGGACCCGTGAGCGGCACCTGACGCGTCAACACGCAAGGTTGAAGGCGCAGAAGGAAAAGAAGAGCGAGGAAAACGATGAATTGGAAGAAAAGGTTGAAGTGAGTCTGATATCAGCCGTCGATCCCAAACATTTTCGCGATGCGGTCGGTAGAGATGATGCCGAAAAGTGGATGAAGGCTATGGATGAAGAGATCCGTGCTTTAGAAGCGAATGAAGTATGTATTGTGATGAAAAAGCCGGACAATGTTAGACCATCTTCATACGAAGTGGGTCTATAAGACTAAAACTGATGCCAATGGTGCGCTGGAGCGCTACAAGGCAAGGCTCGTCTCTTGCGGCAACGAGCTATGGTACGGCGTGGATTACGAATTTACTTTCGCCGCAGTGATGGATATGACGACGGTGAGGTTTATTTTCGCGCTGTCGAGAAAGTGGAGAGTGCAAGCCATGCACGGGGACATCCCCAACGCTTATGTCAAAGCGTTGGAGGATGAACACAATATTTACCGTTACGTGCCAAGTGGTATGGAAATTGGTGCAGATAAATTGAAGGAATTGAAGGTCGGAAGCTCAAAGCAATTGGTTTTGAAGTGAAGAAAGTCGCTTTACGGTCTGAAACAAGCCGGAAGACAGTGGAATCGTCTGCTGCACGCAAATTTGGCTGAGTGTGGTTTCTCACAGAGTTTCACTGACAGTTGCTTATACTACAAGAGGGTTGATGACGACACAGTGGTATTGGGTGTTTACGTCGACGATTTGCTGGTGACTGCAACGTCACAGCAACAGATTGATGATTTTTTTAAGGATTGAAAGAATTGGAAATAAAAAATCTCGGACATGCCACAAATTTTTTGGGCATGAGAGTTTTGTATAATGACCAAAATGGGTATCTGCTAGATCAAGAAGTCATGATCGCGGATTTTCTCAAGACTTACGGTTTGGAAAATGCGAATGTGCTGAAAACACCGCTAGCGGATGAGTACGAGGATGAAGCACTCAAGGAGCATGAATTGTTGAAGATTGACGTGCGCGGAAATGAACCGTCGATAAAAACTTCCAATCGTTGATCGGAAGCTTGCTGTGGGTGTCGCGTTGATACAGGCCGGACATCGCATACGCGGTGCACAAGGCCACACGCAGGGCTCATGCGCCAACGAAATTGGATTGGGCGACGGCGAAGCGAATTCTACGTTTTCTGAAGGGTTCAAGAAGTTTAAAATTGAATATGGAGATATGCCAAGATCAGAAGAGCGATGAAAAGTATGGAGTTAAAGTCACCGGATACTCGGACGCGGATTTGGGGGGGGGGGGTCCAATGACGACAGGAAATCCACGAGTGGTGGAGTGATAACGCTGGAAGGATGTTTGGTGCACTGGTTCTGCAAAGGCAGACGTGCGCTTCATTGTCCACAATGGAAGCGGATCTGTACGCTGCGTCGACAGTGCAGTGCGAGATGATCGGAGTAATGGAAATGGCAAAAGAATTTGGTTTCGAAGTAAAATTGCCGATGGACTTGCGTTGCGAAAACCAAGCTGCAATTACAGTCATGAATGGAAATGGAAAAACGGCTAGGACTAAACACATGGACGTTCGAGTGAAGTTCTTGATATCCAAGGCTAGTGACGGACTGATAACTCCAAGATACGAACCGACCGAGAGCATTTTGGCGGATGGTCCGACAAATGGAATGGGTCCTGTGAAGTTGCAAGCGATGTATAAGGGACTAGGATTGAAGGCGACCAAGATGGGCTAGGCGTTTGCAGTGGAAAAAACAAGAAGGAGTGTTGAAAGTGCGCGCAATTCGCGCGGCACTCAGTATCGACGAGGCTTTCATTTAGTTTGTGTCTTTTAGCAAAAACCTAGCAAACTGCATATATGAATATTATTAGTTTAAGTACTTAACTTAACACTAATAAATCACTTTGGATTTTGATTTGTTCTCAGTACTGCGATCAGCAGGAAGGGAGTACGACTGATTACGTTTGGAAACTTTCGCTTGTTGTGTCACCTGGAATAGTGGAATTGTTACGTGCCCTGTTACGGATTACGTGGAGATATTATTACAATTACGATTGGATTTATTGTGGTTGTGACTAAATCTTTTATTTTACGTTATCGCCTCTATCGCATCTTCTTACGCTTGGAATTACTTACGCAAGTACACGCTGGTAGTGATGGAACGCGTGATTTGGAGTACAGCGTGCGAATATGTCCGATTATCAGCCCGATAGCCGTCTCGTAAGTTACCTTGTCAACCTGTGCAGCATCTGCGCCGCGGTCAGGTCCAGGATCCCATACGCAGCAGCCGCGGTCGGCGTTGGTGGTACGTTGTTGGGGACGCGTTGTTGCGTTTTGCTTTCTGCAAAATCTTGTGCAAGCCCGAGGTATTCAGGAAATTCTTCTTTCTGAAAATTTCCCAGATCGCTCTGATTGGCCGGATTTTTCTGCAAAATCATCTGCAAAATCTTCTGAACTAACTTTGAAACCCCCTATTATAGGCTTAAATTCTTTTAATTTTATAATATATTTGTTGAAGATTTACAAGCGATGCGTGTCTAGTCCAGTATGGGACAACATACAAACTTCAAGTGAAGAGTGACCATTGTGGTCACTTATGCATTTATGCATTTTTAGCTACTTTGGAATTTTAGGCAATTGATATCCTTATCCCCCCCCCAAATTACTACCCCTATCCCCCCCTCAATTATAGGCGTATCCCCCTGCAACGGGTGCTGCATTCAACCAGCTGGAGGTTCGACACGCTGCGTGCTGCGGACGTAGAGCTGGAGAACGCTCGGCTGCCGTACGCGCTAAAGCCTGCCGCCCGTTCGCAACTCGAAGTGATAGTCACCCAGGGACGGATTGTCTAGGAGTTTACAGGATGACATGGCGGCCGTAGCCTACTGGAAACCACGCAGCAGTGCTAATGTCGTCTCGAGAAATGCGGGGAGAGCGCACCTTGTCGGTACAATGAATGCAATGACACGAGATCGCCACTCGTTCGCGGCATGCTCAAAGAAACGGTGGACCAGGTCGCTCCCATCGTCATGTATTGCACCATAATGCGGGTTATCAAGTGTTACCACAAAATTGTGGGCTGGGAAACAGCTTCTCGAGATGAGAAAGTCGCCTTGATACACTTGTGCGTGAATTGTTTCACTGGTATGAGGTAGTGTGCCCGATCTCGTGGCAACATCCGTGACCGCTCGTGCTACGCTTTGTGCAGCAACAGTTTGTAGCTTGTCATCAATTTCGTATCCGACAACGTACTGCGCGCCCGCTCGGAGTAGTGTCGTGAGAAACCCGCCGTCTCCACAGGACGGCTCCAACCACACAACTTCTTGCAGCTCAATTCTCTTCAGCACTTGTGCCACCACAAAAGTCACCAGTTCCGGACTGCTAAAGTATTGCTGTAAATCTCTTGCATGTCGGTTGTCAGCACGAGCAGCTGCGAGCTTCTGATTCAGCGCAGCATACATGTGGTCAACCAGAAACTCGCACTGCTGCTGCGTCGACAAGTGTGTATGTGGTGAAGCATATTATAAATTTTTGCGGCACCATAGTTGGTACAGTAGTCAGTATCATAGTTGGTATAATAGGCGATATATTAGTTGGTACGATAGTTGGTACCATAGTTGGTACAACAGACGGTACGACTGTTGACACAACAGTCAGTACAACAGTCGGCACAACTGCGGCGAACATGGACGGGGCATGGACGGGACATCTAGGACGACGCGACAAGTGATATAGTTACGTAACGAGTACCTAACGGGTACCTAACGGTTAGCGACGGACGACGGATAAATCAGGTCGACTGGTCGACGGAGTACGTAGGGATGGACAGTTTTTGATTGGTTGATTTTAGGTAATTGGTAGTTTTAGGGATTTAAGCAATAATGAAGTTCTCCTTTTGCGTCCGATCGATAAGATAACCGAGGGGGAGGCGTTAGCGCCTCCCTCTCTTTTGCATACGCACCCGTTACGTCCCGGGCGGGAGCACGTAGTGCACTTTTTGGCCCACCGGCAGACGTAAAGGTCTGGGGAACTCACCTCAACTCCACCCGCTGTGTCAGAGGTTCTTTCGTAAAGTTATTTGGTATTGGGGAAAGTGATCGAGCCTAGTGTTCTCACCTCTTCCCCCATTGGTCCAAGTTTTTTGGCCCCTAGAGTTCGGCTGCTCTAAGCGCCCCATGGGAACTTTAGGTGGATTTTAGTGGAAACTGTCGATCAGCCCGTCGCTGATCGAACCTCCTCTTAGGCTTAAGATTGGAATACATAGTATATTGAGTGTTCTATTAGCGGACTAAGCTTAAGAGGCTCGGAGATCGGGTGGTGAAGATTTCCGCTGCCTGATCAAGTACCCCTCCACCGATCACCACCAAGATCGACTATCTGCGACCCGCAACCTGCTATCACCTGTTCGCAACTCGCGCCAACTAGCTGATCAGCAACTTTTAGCACTTGATCAAGTCTGATCAAGTCTGATCACCGCTGATCGACGACTCTTAGTGCCTGCCCAAGCCTGATCACTGTTGATCAAGCCTGATCGCACGTTATTCAAGCTTGATTGTGCCTGATCATCGCCTGATCGCATCAGTCGACCCATCACAAGTCAAATCAGTATTTCCACAAGGAATTGTAGTGTGCCATCCCCGCCACCTGGAGAGCGACCCACGCCTAAGCCGTCGGGTACACAAGGTGAGCAGAAACACAAGCAGTCAAGGACAACCGGAGGACCCCCTTCGTCAGTCGGCAGTCCGGGCGCCGTGGAACCGCCTGATCAAGCCTCAAAAACTTTGATCAGCCGCTCCACACAATGGTGCGCGTGCCCGGAGCTTTGGGCGACGCGGGATATCACCGTGATTCTACGCAAGATGGCGCTGATGCGGACGTGAAAACGGAAGCAGAAGCAGAATTGAAGATCAAAATGGAAAATGAGGAGGTGGTTGTGACGATGGAAGGCAGTTCGCCGTCGTCATGTCTGAAGAAGAAAGGAAATGCATATCATCAGGACCTGGGGCGGTATCCTGATGACATAAAGGAGGAAAAGCCTCTATCTCCTCCCAAGGCTCCTTCGAGAGCCCCTGCGGATCACAACTTGCGTTGTGATCCGCCAATTACATATGTATATGATGATCTGGATTGGAAGCCGATGGTGAAATACTACTACCCGGAGCAACCGAAGGCTCGTTAAGGGCGCCTAGTTGGAGAGCGACGGAAGTCGATCAAGTAAGGCACCATCGGAATATGACCTGGCAAGGACGTTTTACAGGAAAGAACTGAAGGACTTCTTATTGACGGATTCGATCAAGAAACTACTCAAAGAAGATCAGTCACAACAGAACCCACGGCTGCAAGCGGTTTTTAATGCGGCTTTGGGGCGGTTTGGGGGCTGAGGAAAGAGGCAAGGCGACACCTGGCGTTTTACGAACAAATATGACGTGTGGAGTTACGCACTAAGGCTTTGAGAGTTTCACGTGGAGAAATCGGGTATTAATGTCGAGATCCGTCTACGATGGATTGATGCTCTCAGTACTATCTACAAACAACTGAGTGAGGACGATCTGCGCTTTGGATTATGTATTGAAAATGTCGCGCAGTCTGAAACCCGTACAGCGCTGAGATTACAAGCCCTTGGATGCGTCCATGAAGCGCAGAAAGAATACTTTCTCACACTTCCCAAGGCTCAGGGCGTTTGTGTTGCGGTGGAAGATGTGAATTTGTTCGAGTTGAGATTGTGGGAAGAGCGCTGGATCGAATGTGCCAAGCAGCTGTGCCAGTGGCAGCTCATGAATAATTTTGTCAAGTCGACATAGAACACCGCGAGTGCGATTACTCGAAGACAGTCGCAACTTTGTCACGCTTGGTGAAGTCTATGAATTGAGTTGTCAATTCGAAAGCAAGGACCCCGATCTTCCCGTGGAACTATTTCGTGATCGGCTGAGCCACGCCTTCGCGGTAGCAGATGCTGAAACGACACGAGCATGCCAGAGGAAGAGCGTGTGGCGCAATCAAAAGCTCGTGCGTTTGATGAAATTTGTAGCGAGCACGCCCCCGAGAATCTCTTGGACAAGTATGTGCATGGTATCTCGACAACCAGCGGCGCTCAATGGGCCCAGACGATCCGAGAAAGACAAGTACAACATTTTGGGGACGAGTTTAACTATGATACGAGACGATGTGATCCGACGGAGCCACTGCACGATCCACTGCCGCACGTCTTGCAATCCATTGTGGACAAGATTAGCGAGTGTGAACTTATGGACGGGGAGACACCCGATCAAGTCGCAGTGAATGAATACCGACCCGAACAGGGCATTGCTTTTCATATGGATACACACTCGGCATTTTTACGGCGACCGTTGCTACCTTGAGTCTATGCAGTGAAGTGGTGATGGATTTTAGACATCCAGCTGGCCTGCAACATGAAGGTGTGCTGTTGCCGCCGCGATCTTTCGCTGTGATGAGTGGCTCCAGTCGGGTACATGTGGGAACATGTGATCGTTCCTCAGACGTACGATGTGATCGATGGCAAGTAGGTGCCTCGTCAGCGAAGACTAAGTATCACGTTTCGTAAGATTCGAGCAGGTGCATGTGAATGTCCTTTTTCGAACTATTGTAAAACGTTGAGACGTGCAACGCCAGACGACGGAAAGGATCACGAGACGATAGAGCAGGAGTGTACGAGCTTGGCACCTTCCGATGTGGAGCAAGAATACGTTCATAAGTTTTACGTACAGTCGCGGCACACGTTAGCAGTACACGGCATAGTCCGTGGCCACGAGTCGCTTAGTTTGTCACCTGCCTGCTCACTGGTTCCATTCTCGCTGACATTGGCTGCGGAAACGGCAAGTACATGAAATGTGTCGATTCATCGCAGAGCTTTGTTCTAGGAGACGATCGCAGTGTACGTCTTGTAACCATCTGCCGCGAGCCGGATTTTGAAACCATCGTGGCCGACACGTTCACGATTCCCTTGCTCTCGAATGTGCGTGATGCGGCCTTGTCCATTGCCGTGTTGCATCATCTGAGCACTCTTGGGCACCGCGTCGCGGCTGTGAAGGAGTTGATTCGTTGGTAGGCGTGGCGACAGGAGCGCATCAAGTGAGTGGAGCACCTGTATTCTTGTCCGAGCTTGCAAGGCGTGGCATTCGACGAGGACCAAATCTCAAGTGTTCAAGGATAACGTGTCGGTGAGTTGGTGGAATGTCTTGGGGAATCAATACATGTGACTATCACGGTGAAGGAGAAAAGCTGGCGGTCTTTGCATGTTGGGGCGACCACTGACGGTAATGATGAAGCTGGAGAAACTTCGCTTATGCTGGCGAATGAACTCGGAGAAGCTGAAAAGATTTGTATAAGTGCTACTTATGCGCGCGCAAGAAATAATACGCAGCGTGCCACGCTCAAAAATGTCGCGCTTTATGGGTCTGCCGCTATACTTGAGCGCCGTATGCACCAACGAATTGCACAACCAGGAGTGGTTAAGATCGTACAATGAAAAGATTCGTTCTGGCAGCATTTCAATTAGCGACTATGAAGGCGTTCACGACTTGTCACTAAATGTTGGTTGGCGTGACCTGCTCCCTCGACGTGACCCAACGATTCCTACGGCGTACCGTCCTTCACCTAGTATTCTAGCGGAAGCGATGCCATCCACCGAAACCAGTGTGAAGTATATTTTTGTGGATGACAACCGAAATGATGTCATGTATCTGATTGCAGGGGGGGGGCTGTTTAAGTACACAACGGAAATTGCAGGCCTCGTGGGCGATGTTAAGTTCGTGAAGGCGGAGGTGGAAGGTCAAAGCATGTGGCTGTAGGTCCTATTATTTTTGGCTTCCCGTTCCTGAACTTTAGCCTTTCATACCATTTGGGGACGGTGAAGTCTTGCGGTAGTGAATTAAATTGGCCTGCGTGAATAAGCGACCGGTTTTTGCCTGGAAGGACCGATGGATGTGCGAGACTTTAATCATAAGGGTATTGTTCCGCGTGCTTCTCCTCTTGATGGTGGCATCTCGCAAGGAGACGAGCTAGGTGGTGACGTGAGCTACCACGGAACGACAAGTGTGGGCTTTCCTGTCCCGTTGCTTTTTTCGCTATGCTGGGTCTTCGTGGACAGATTTACCTTAACGCTGGTAATCTGACAACGTGGGAACGCGCGTTGGACGAAAAGATGTGGATGAAGAATGTTGCTGATGACACGCGTGGTCAGAGAGTACAAGCGATAGAAGGACGCGATACGTCCGTGTTGAAGATTGAGATTTCCAGTGAAGATGACCACGAGATTGGCATCAAACCTTTTTAATTTGATAGTGGAAATGAACTCGGTATTGTCTGTAATGAGATCCGACACAAAAACAGCCGCTCCAGCCACTTTAACGGAATGAAACAGAGTGTGAAGGCCCATGTTGGAAGCTAACAGTGTGTGTCTAGTTCGTTGTGCGATTGTCTCGCGTCGTGTGTCAGTTTTTCTTTTGGCGGCGGCGGCTTCATCTTGTCGGCCACTAGTACGACGGCCAAATCAACGATGAACTGCGCAGAGCTCCCTCCGTCTCCCGTTCACGATGCTGATGAAGATTGTAGGAGAGACTTGAGCGATATTAACCTGGACGCCGCGCCCCACATTTAACAGCTTCTAGTGAGCCATCTCCGTTTCGCGCAGTCTTTTCGCACAAAATTAATGCTGCATACTCCTCCGGTGCTCGACGATATCATATCCCCATATAGAAAGTCATTGAACGTCGTGAAAGCCACGCCATGATATTCTTCGTGCATCGCCGGGTGGAGCGGTCGACTGACAGTTTTAAAAATGCTCACATTACGCGGCTGTTTGGAATTCCATTGATTATTCGTGTCTCCCCACGCGATACATCAACTTATAGGCTTTACTTACTCGTGTGAAACCGGCTGCGCCGCATATTTAATTGGCAGACGCCGCCACGCCCCTCAGATTGTGAAGAAGAATACTATGGTAAGCAGATTCGGTCGAATGTATCGTCACTAGCCCTTGGCAAACATCTCCCTTTGACAAAGTTTGGCTTTTACTTGCGGCTTGTCACGTAACATGGAACTGGATGCTCTTGCTGCGAATGGATTGATGGATGTCTAGGATGCATGCTAGTACTGTGGTGGAGCGGCTGATCAAGTGTTTTGACGCTTGATCAGGCGTTACCACGGCGCCCGGACTGCCAACTAACGGAGGGGGTCCTAAGGTTGTCCTTGACTGCTTGTCTTTCTGCTCACCTTGTGTACCCGACGGCTTGGGCGTGGGTCGCTCTCCAGGTGGAGGGGATGTAAACGCGACAATTCCTTGATGCAAGATTGGGAAAATTTGTAACGAAACGACCTATGTGCTGATCAGGCGTAATCAGGTACAATCAAGCTTGAATCAGGTGTGATCAGGTTTGATCAGCAGTGATCAGGCTTGATCAAACTTGATCAGGCGCTAAAAAGTCGTTGATCAGCAGTGATCAGGCTTGATCAGGCGCTAACAGTCGTTGATCAGCAGTGACCAGGCTTGATCAGGCTTGGTCAGGCGCTAAAAGTCGTTGATCAGCAGTGAAAAACAGGCTTGATCAGGCTTGATAAGGCGCTAAAAGTCGTTGATCAGCAGGGACCAGGCTTGATCAGGCTTGATCAGGCGCTAAAAGTCGATGATCAGGACCGGCCTTTGGTCAGGGGATGATCAGAGTCGGTGAACAATGTAGCGTTTTTGTACAAGTTGGCCGATCTGCGAGTCGTTGATCACAGAGCGCAGTTGCAGATCGATGATCTTGTGGTGATCAGTGGAGGGGTACTTGATCAGGCAGCGGAAATCTTCACCACCCGATCATGGAGCCTCTGGAGTCTTAATCAGATAACAGAATACCCTATCGAAATGTATTCTTAGCCTAGACCTACGAGGGGGGGGGGGCGATCAGCTACGGGATGATCGACAGTTTCCACTAAAAATCCGCCTAGAGTTCCCATGGGGCGCTTATAATAGCCGAACTTCTAGGGGCCAAACGTGGACTAATGGGGGAAGAGGTGAGAACACTTTCCCCCCAAAAAAACTTTACAAAATAACCGCTGACACAGCGGGTGGAGTTGAGAGTGAGTTCCCCAGACCTTACGTCTGCCGGTGAGCAAAAAAGTGCACTACGTGCTCCCGCCCGGGACGTAAAGGGTGCGTATGCAAAAGAGAGGGAGGCTCGAGGAGATCACGCCTCCCCCTCGGTGATCTTATCGATCGGACGCAAAAGGAGAACTTTATTATTGCTTAAATCCCTAGAACTGCCAATTACCTAATGTCAACCAATCAGTACCGTCCATTCCAGCGTCCTCCGTCGACCAGTCGACCTGATTTATCCGTCGTTCGCCGCTGTTCGTCGGTGTTCGTCGGTGTTCGTTAGGTACCTGTACACAGTCGTACCATCTCACGGTGTACCGTCTATGGCCCGTCGATGTACCTACAATCGTACACACGGTTGTACATACAGGTGTACACACAGGTGTACCACTATCTACATCACGCCACAGTTGGACACAAAATCTACAGTACGCTTCTCCACAGTACCGTCCTCACGAACAGTGATCCTGCTCGCGTCAGAGGAAACTGTAGCGATTTATTGCGATATTCGTACTCTAATATGACCCCATTCAAGCGAGTAAAATGGACGTTGATGTATCAGTCCAGCAGCATCAGCGACAAGACAACCAGCCGCTGAACCTGAAACACTGCATGGAGATGTTTACAGCGAAGGAAACCATTTCTGAGGCATATTGTGGTCACTGTAAGACGTTGCGTCCCGCGACAAAGAAGTTGGACTTGTGGCGCTTACCACCCTTGCTTGTTATTCACCTCAAGCGCTTTCGCTTTACGAAAGTCTCACGGCAAAATTGCACCCACCACCTTGTAGATTTTCCGTTTAAAGGCTTGCAGTTTAAAGAATTTGTTGCTTGGATGCGTGAACCAAGTCATGAACAGGCAGACCACAAGTATTGGCTGTTCTTGGGTGGTAAACTAGTTGAATCAAATCGTCAGGATCACCACGAGAGGTGTCGATGTCGGCACTGGAGGCCCCTAGTGTGACTAGAATAACTCGATTTATCGTGTGGGATCTCGTCCAAGGGGGCGAGAATGAGCAGATCAATGAAGGTGAAGTATGGAAACGTGCGCTGAAAGATTTACAAGGGAAATACGTTGACTTTCACGTGAATGCGATCAATCTGGCCGAAGTACTCAGTGATGTCTACTTCTTTTGCTGGGATCGAAGTTGTTTTACCCACGAGCTGTGTGTGCCGTTGAGTGCCTTGATGCTTCCTATGTATCGATAGTGGCCGTAAAAATGTACTCATTACTGCCGACCTACAGTGCGTGTGGTAAGCAGTGTTGGAAAATGGCGATCCTACGCGGAGCCGACGGCTCCCCAAGTTGTCATTAGTAGTGATAGGAGTGATTCGCAAGCTCACTGAAATGATGGGCGATAATACGTGCTTGTTGGCTGCTGTCGTTCGTGGCTTGGCCTCCTGTCTGGAGCTTCATGAATTGATGGTAAAAGATTTGCCTGGTGACATACCCGAGACGATAAGAAAAACGCGTCGTGTGCGCGATTGGAAAAAGCTTGTGCCTGCGCTCGGGACTGTCCAAACAGGTTTGAAGGCTGTTCCTTCTCGCCTGGTGCGTGCCGTACGAGCGACTGCCCGTGCTTTGCAGCGCTACGCGAATGTGATACTGATGTATGCGTGTCATGCATGTCCATCGAGTTGGTCGTGACAGTGGCGCGGGGTTCCAGCAGCAATGTAAAGCTAATATGTGGTAATGTGAATGTGATTCGCCGAAAACATAAATGCTTGGGTATGGGCCTCTCGTCCATTCATGGGTATGGAATGTATGCGCGGGAGGAAAAAGCGTTGGTCTCGCACAAGTTATCGTGTTGAAGATGACCCAATTTTGCGCTATGCAGCCAACGCAAGATCCAATAGAGGCGAGAACGGTGTCGGGGAGTTGACGAAGGAGCATGAGCTACGGGTTGGCAATGTGCCGATGAAGAAGTGGCGGAATACGTGTGTGACTTGTGATTGGTCGCCTAGGCGACTCCGAACAGGTGTTACAAGCGCTAAAGAGCGAGCTTGGCTTTCCCCAGGCGTACACGGCCTACAGTGAGAGTTGAAAAGAAAAGGTACGACTCAAGGAAGCGAACAAATGCCAGTTTGGATACTATTGAAAAGATTTCTCAAAGCAGAGAACGTGCTGCGGATCCTGACGTCAGAGCCATGGTGAAATTGCTGAAGTGGTCGTACATATCAAAGGGCACGCACATGAAATGATTAAGTCGTCGATTGCAGCCATCGATCAGCATCTTTGAGTCAAATATCCTTTATGGTCTCTGGCGAGGAAAGTCTGCTGGCATGGGACTGCGTGCGACGGACTCATACAGCGAACTTGTGGATGAATCTCGAAACTGTTTTTTGTCGGATATCTTATACGTATACTTGTCATGATCATGGCAGAGACCACCCGCTTCCGACTAGGCGCGTGGACACCGTGTACCCCCGTGTTTAATTGGCACCGCTCATGCCTCCACCCGACCAGGAAGTTGCTTCTCCGGTCTCTTCGGACGAAGACGTAGTCTATTTGGGCACGGAAACGAAAGGTAGTACGAGGTTTGCGGACATTGCAGAAGATCGTAGTGCCATAAAGTGAAGAAGGAGACAAGGGGTTGTGTGCAGGCAACATGACGGCGATGACTGGTCGGATTCTGTACATTGAATCAGGTGAAATCTCTCCTGTTCGTGTAGTTGTGACGTTTACGCGTAACAAAAGTCCTTCAACTCAGCGAGGGAACGAAGTCTTTTGGCTTTCGAATCTCAAGCTTAAGATCGATAACGCATGTGTGACACTCGATGGCTATCGGTTATCACATTTACTAGCGACACAAGAGTCGCTGCGAGCAGCAATTGCGCGGTTTTATGAACAATCTGTCAATTCACAGGCACTGGATCTGATCAAATCCATGGAAGTGACGTCGCTTGTGACGAGTATGTTGATAGGGAGTGTCACGTCCCTCGTGTCTACGCTACGAGGGAAAGTCGATCCCGCTGCTGTAGATGGTGCCAAAGCGCCAGGATTACTCACCTCCAGCTTGTCCAATGTGGAGAAAAGTGACGATCAGTTGAGCGTTACGTTCCGGTACGAGCACATGTCCAATGGGGAAATTGTACCAAAACATTACCGAGCATTGGACTCGTTCCAGAGCAGCACTGAGTTTTTACGGCAGTGTATTGGAGCCTTCGACGGAAAGTGGAGTTGCTGGAGGAGCAAGCGCGGCGGCATAGCGCAGATCGTGCGCTTGTGGTATTTGCTTATGGTTGCACTCCGACACTATTGACATCAGGTGACGTGTATTTCACGGTGCAATCCAATGCTTGTAATGTTTACGAAACACGCAAGAATGCTCGACTCAAGGCCAATCGAGGGTACACGACGACTTTTACACTACAAGAGACACATAGCTGGTGGTCTTAAAAACGTGCCGCTAGCTCGGACTGTAGAGCGCCGACCTTATCATGGATATAAGTGCGCAGGGGCGCAAGCCGCTCACGTAACTGCTTGATCACGTCATCACGATCAGCCAATTCACGAACAGCAGGTGCGAGCTGCTGCCGAAGATCAGAGACGGTGTCCTCGAGTACCGAGAGCTAGACGGTAAACGTGACGTTCTCCTCCTCTCGCGTGCGGCGTGACTCCTCCCGGGTATACGCTTGTTGGATTAACGCAATTGCGGCGTTTGCTGTATGATGATCAAGTGCTGGAGCGCTGCTCGTGGTCGTGGAGGAGTTGTTTGGGGTCGTGGAAGTGCTATTCTCGATCTCTCTCATGCTGGATGTGCCGAAAGAAATGTGAGCTGCCAGATCGATGAGGACCTGATTTATGGGTGTCAACGGTACCAACATGATCAATCCCCGCCCCAACCGCTGTATGGATGGGACGCGGATCAGGGGCGGCTGTGGTGAAGCATATTATAAATTTTTGCGGCACCATAGTTGGTACAGTAGTCAGTATCATAGTTGGTACAATAGGCGATATATTAGTTGGTACGATAGTTGGTACCATAGTTGGTACAATAGACGGTACGACTGTTGACACAACAGTCAGTACCACAGTCGGCACAACTGCGGCGAACATGGACGGGGCATGGACGGGACATCTAGGACGACGCGGCAAGTGATATAGTTACGTAACGAGTACCTAACGGGTACCTAACGGTTAACGACGGACGACGGATAAATCAGGTCGACTGGTCGACGGAGTACGTAGGGATGGACAGTTTTTGATTGGTTGATTTTAGGTAATTGGTAGTTTTAGGGATTTAAGCAATAATGAAGTTCCCCTTTTGCGTCCGATCGATAAAATAACCCAGGGGGAGGCGTTAGCGCCTCCCTCTCTTTTGCATACGCACCCGTTACGTCCCGGGCGGGAGCACGTAGTGCACTTTTTGGCCCACCGGCAGACTTAAAGGTCTGGGGAACTCACCCTCAACTCCACCCGCTGTGTCAGCGGTTAATTTGTAAAGGTTTTTTTGGGGGAAGGTGTTCTCACCTCTTCCCCCATCCCATTTTCCACGTTTTTTGGCCCCTAGAGTTCGGCTGCTCTAAGCGCCCCATGGGAACTCTAGGTGGATTTTAGTGGAAACCGTCGATCAGCCAGTCGCTGATCGACCTTCCTCTTAGGCTTAAGCTTAGAATACATAGTATATTGGGTGTTCTATTAGCGGACTAAGCTTAAGAGGCTCGGCGATCGGGTGGTGAAGATTTCCGCTGCCTGATCAAGTACCCCTCCACCGATCACTGCCCTGATCGACACTCTGCAACTCGATATCCGCGCTTAGATGCTCGCAACTCGCGCCAACCAGCTGATCAGCGACTTTTAGTACCTGATCAAGCCTGATCAAGTCTGATCGCCGCTGATCGACGACTCTTAGTGCCTGCCCAAGCCTGATCACTGTTGATCAAACCTGATCGCACGTGATTCAAGCCTGATTGCGCCTGATTATCGCCTGATCGCATCCGTCGACTCATCACAAGTCAACACAGTCTTGCCACAACGAATTGTAGTGTGCCATCCCCGCCACCTGAAGAGCGACCCACGACCAAGCCTTCGGGTACACAAGGTGAGCAGAAACACAAGCAGTCAAGGACAACCGGAGGACCCTTCGTTGGTCAGCAGTCCGGGCGCCGTGGTACCGCCTGATCAAGCCTCAAAAACTTTTATCAGCCGCTACACCACATGTAAACGCATGATTCATCCACTTTTCACACGTCACGACACTTTTCTGTAGCTCTACCCGCCAACCAGCATATGCGTTCCCTCGTGTCTAATTGAATTCCATTAACTTACGCCACCGCTTCGTCGGGAGACGTTGGAAATACGACGAAGGCAAGCGATCCCAGTGCTGGAGGTCGACAAAAGCACGCTCTACTTTTTCAAGTGGCGTTTGTGGTGGAGCGGCTGATCAAAGTTTTTGACGCTTGATCAGGCGGTACCACGGCGCCCGGACTGCCGACTAACGAAGGGGTCCTCCAGTTTTCCTTGACTGCTTGTGTTTATGCTCACCTTGTGTACCCGACGGCTTAGGCGTGGGTCGCTCTTCAGGTGGCGGGGATGTAAACACGGCAATTCCTTGAGGCAAGATTGGGGAACTTGTAATGAGTCTATCGAGGTGCTGATGAGACGTGATACGGTATAATCGAGCACGAATCAGGTGCGAACAAGCTTGATCGGCAGTGATCAGGATTGGGAAGGCACCGAAAGTCGTGGATCAGCTGTGATCAGGCTTGATCAGGCACTAAAAGTAGTTGAACAGCTGAGATCCGACTTGATCAGGCTTGATCAGACACCAAAAGTAGTTGATTAGCTGATATCAGACTTGGTCAGGCTTGATCAGGCACCAAAAGTTGTTGTTCAGCGGTGATCAGACTTGATCAGGTGCCAAAGGTCGCTCAGATACAAGTTGGTGCGAACTGCGAGTTGTTGATCGCGGGTCACGAGTTGCAGAGTGTCGATCAGGTGCTGATCGGCGAAGGGGGTACTTGATCAGGCCGCGGAAGTCTTCACTGCCCGATCACGGAGCCTCTGAGTCTTAAAACAGCCAATGGAACACCCAAATACCTGTATTCCTAGCCTAGGCCTACGAGGGGGGGGGTAAATTTCGCTTAATCCACCTAGAGTTCCCGTGGGGCGCTTACAGCAGACGAACTCTAGGGGCCAAACGCGAACCAAACGCGGAGAGGTGAGAGCACTGCTCAATCACACTCTCAAAACCAAAACCCTTTACTGAAGAACCGCTGACACAGCGGGCGGAGTTGCGGAGTGAGTTCTCAACACTCTACGTATGCCGGTGGGCCAAAAATCCACAAAGTGCTCCCGCCCGGGACGTAGAGGTGTATACGAATAAGGTAGGCGCAAAGGTGCCGTCCCTGTAGGGTCCAAAGGGTTTGAACGTAAAAGGAGAACTTTATTATTGCTTAAATCCTAAGAACTACCAATTTCCTAATATCCACCAATCAGAACTACCCGTTCCAACGTCCTCCGTCGACCAGTCGACCTGATTTGTCCGTCGTCCGTCGCTGTTCGTCGGTGTTCGCTGAGTACTTGTAAGTAATCGTCCCGTCTTCCTATGCCCTGTCTATGTCCTGACTATGTGCACCACGGTTGTACACGCAACTGTATACGCCGTGGTACCCACAATCCTATACGATTACGTACTTATTTTGACCGTAATCGCCCCCCTAAATTAGGCCCTATAATAAGGCCATATAATAAGACCCTATGGTAAGGCCTTATAATAAGGCCCGTTATTGGGCCCAATTATAACACGCTTTACGACACGTTTACGACGAGCAAGTAGCGTTCTTCATACTGCTCTGGTCGTTCAAAGGCCTAGTGGCCAGCAGGAAACGTCTTCTTTCGGTGCAATAACCGCAGAGCTCGAGCTGCTTCATTGAAAAACTGAGAAGACACTTTGCTCGAATCTTTTCGTGCTGTACTGATTTATTTCATATTATCTATGTTCGAAAATCCATGGACGGAAGAAGACGCCCAGTGCGTTCCATGTTGACCAAAGTGTGGTGAAGTGGATTCAAGAACTTTAGTCACTTCGTGTCAGCGGCACGCCGATCAGCTTATCGGCGATCGAATTGGTGGAAAACAAGGAGCCTTTTAAGCCTATCATGTGCAAGAAGTGTCAAGAACGCATATTTTGGTAGGTCACATGATATTGCGTGTACTTTACATATTTCATGTTTGTACATATTGGGGACCGTAGGGAGATAGGATTGGTTTAGTTTTGGTTTTTCCTTCTAAGAGTCTTTTGGTTTTTCCGTCTTTATTGGTCGTTAACAGCTCAACAAGGAAGTCGTTCGCATCTTGCACAGTACATCAGTCGCCTCCGCACGCCGCGGAGTGTTTGGGAGCAGAGGGTAGAGTAATCCCCTCTAGCTCATTATACCCGGCCGGGACGCGTTACAGACGCACTTGGACCGGCGGAAGTCCCTCGACGGGAGTACTAATTGGTCGGCTTCGCAAGCTTAAGTTACACACGTTTGGAACGTGTAAACAATTTTTTGGATTGTTACGTGGAGATATCGTTCGTGGATCTTGTTACGTTCTCGTTGGGTCTCCATATTGGAATATTGGACTTTTCTTCATACATTGGTTGGTGTAGCCGGTGCGTACACGCACGGTGCGGCTAGTGCACAGAGGAAGACTTTCCTAAAGCGGCGATATGCCGCTACTTAGCCGATACGCCCTTATAAAGTGCTTCGTAAGAGAGAACTCTCTTACTCGGGGCCAAGATTCCACTTTGGTTTACCAGTTAGCACAAGCTAACGCCTTAACACAAGGCTCCCTTAATAAGGGGGTAGCTAAGGGAAGAACTCCCATTACGCTACAACACTCACTGCGCGCGCGACCGGTCGAGGTCGTGCGTCCTGCAGTCGTTTGAGTGAAATGTAAACTGAATGTATATTTAATATGTAATTAGCCTAAATTAATTTAAACTAATGTAAACTATATGTAATACTAAGTAGAACTTACTAAATTTGTACCTAGATAAAATGTAGTAAACAACACCTGTGTACTAACACATGGCTGGCTCCCACGCCTCCACCAAGGGCTCCTGCCCTGATTGGTTAAAATAGCCAATAGTCCAAACCTTTCGGACCGGTCAATACTGACCCAAACCGTAGTACTCACGTACGCCACACATACTAAATGTAACCAGAATGTAACCCTGTTACATCCTCCCCCATCAAGACGCTTTAAAGCGTGATAAGGGTTTGTGTCATTCGATTGGAACATATTGTCACGAGCTTTCTATTACTTATATGTTCTGAAGAAGTATCGCTTTAAGGAGCAATACTATGGGAAAAAGCTTGCAAAATGCTGAAGAGCAGAAAATAGAAGGCTATCGGTAAGCTTGATCGGTTGCAAGAAGAATTTCAGCGGAAGGTAAAGGAAAAAGTCTTAAGACCTGTAGCGGTAGCAAATATAACGCTTGAGGGAAAGGCCGTGGGGAGCCCGTGGCACAGCTTGTTTCATTCAACTTACCCAACCTATCGTTCAGCATCTCAGCAAAGTTCATCTTCTGGATTTTGTAGTTTCTTAATGTATCTTGCATCTGGATTTTGATGTCTGATACACTCATCCCCTTGGCGTACAAGGAAATTTTATGGGGGATTATCATAAAGCTAAGGGGCTCTTAGAGAAAGCTCTACTTGTGGCAAATAAGTAGCTACCAATAGCTTCTTATAATGGTGGTCCTCATAATGTTGATAAATGGCTTACTATATATGGTGATCAGTTCTTGAAATAGCTTTTGTGAGAAACGCCATACCGCCTTCGTACGTTTTCAAAATTTCGATAGGATTTGAAAAATATCCCGATTGTTTACCAAGACTTGGCAATTTGTGGATATTGTTTTCCCCATTTCTTCAAAATATTCAAGTGCAGATTGAGCTTCATCCATTTCTTACGCAATAAATCAATATTAGTTGGAGAACTCCAACTGCCAGAACCTCTGGCTAACCATGAGCACCATTAGTGGTGCTGTGGATTCTCCTCAAGAAGAGGAGGTAGACTATTCCGAGACTCGGAGGTGGATGTCCTTGGGGATATCTCCCCAAAGGCTGACCGCTCCGATAACGCCGAACGGCGATGTCGGCAGCCTAATCCGTTCCCCACACGTGAGGAAAATGCACTAACTAGTGCGCCACCCCTGCCCATGTCAGATAATACATCCGTATCGCCTAAGACGATCATCATCAATGAGCTGGACGCAGCTCAAGAAACTCAACTTGCCTCACAGGCACGAAGGGCTGAGTTACGCGCCCCAAAACTCCCGCCACAGGCGGCATATAATTTTGAAGGTCCTCGTGACCTTCCAAAGTGGGCTAGTAGTATTGTAAGGAATGGTTTAGCATCTATACCCCTTGCCCTGCGGCTGAACAGCCGTATCAATGCTGTGGTGGAGTCAAGTTCAAAATCGAACACATTGTGTCGAGAACCTGACCACCATCGTGCCCAGCCTTCCAACTTACGGGGGGGGACCCCGCGGACCTTCGCTTGCGATCCGATCTGATCGTCCACTGCTAGCAGACGACCGATCATCAACATAAGACGCCTGGCCCGATTGATCTTGCGTTGCCATCTCACCTTGTGTACCCGATGGAATGGGCTAGTTCAACACTCGGTGGATCGTGTCGCTGGTTGACTTGGGTCTGATAGTATGCAGACCGTACTGGGGGGTGTACCCTGGGCGGAACTCTTCACCCTGGGTACTTGTAGACCGGTTACACTTGAAATATGTATAGTCCAATGGGTCGGCCGTCCAATCGATCTAGACCCAACCCATACGAGATAATAGAGGGTAGACCACTCAACTGGTCTATCCCCTGACCAATATGAGAGAAGACCAAAGCCGGTCTAAACTCCAACCAATGTTATAGTAAATCAATATGTTCACGTAAAGATCCAATATGCTCGTGAATTCCACAAACGATATCTCCACGTAAAGACCAATCCACTTGTTAGTACGTTCCAA
Organism: Peronosclerospora sorghi; assembly: GCA_026184515.1. Classification (NCBI taxonomy): domain Eukaryota; phylum Oomycota; class Peronosporomycetes; order Peronosporales; family Peronosporaceae; genus Peronosclerospora; species Peronosclerospora sorghi. The sequence goes on from CM047584.1 coordinate 18,478,662, forward strand.
ACGTACGTGACTTAAACTTGTGAGAAGTCAGCCAATGGATACTCCTGTCGAAGGACTTCCGGCGGTCCAAATGCGTCTGCGACGCGCCCCGGCCGGGTATAATGGGAAGGAGGGGATTACTCGACCCTCTGCCCCCAAACACTCCGCGACGTGCGAAGACGACTTAGAAAAGCAAACTTTTAGAGTGTCTCTTAGGACCTCTTAGCCACTTTTCCAATCCAAGACCAATTTACTTCTTTTCCACTAACCTTACGGTCCCAATATGTACCAAACACTAAAATATTTAAAATACACGCAATGCCATGTGACTTACCAAAATCCGTGTGCTTGACACTCCTTGCACATGATAGGCTTAAAAGCCCCCCTTGTTTCCACCAATCCGATCGCTGACCAGCTGATCGGCACGCCGTTGACAGAAGGTGACCAAAATTTTGCCTTCGCTTTGCCACATCCGCCCCTGAGTCTGGTCGCAGCCGCGCAACGGTAGCGACCCGATATCACCACCAGTTAGCCCTTTCGCCAGCAGTTGACCTCCTTTACCTTCACGGCAACCAACATTCCACCAATGGCCAGGTCATCGGCACCGCCTTCACCAGGTATGCGCCCCTTGTACGTCTGATATCCTTGTAACTTTTCTTGACGCTTGATCCTGCAGGTTACCTGTGCGCCCAGTCACCACACATCGATTCCCTTAGCCGATCGACCCGATCTGACAGCTCTTGCAGCACCCCAGGTTCCGACAGACCGGATGGGGATCAGATCGGGTCTGATCAGCTTCGAAAAACCATCTGGGACCTTTAGTCGGAGCTGGCCACCAAGAATGCATCGTTCCTGCGGCTGCGGAAGGATGTCAACACCTTGAACCCCTTGGCTGCGCAGTTGAAAGATGTTCTCGCCGAGAACGCACATCTCCGGGTCCAGCTTGCCCAACAAACAGCGCGAGGTAAGTCGATCGATACGATTTTCACCTTGGAACTGCCCTAACCTCTCTTCGTATGCAGATCGGTTGCCCACTGACATCGCTCAAGCGGTTGACGCCTTGCTTGCGGCTGATAGACAGTCGCGTGACCACTGCGATCAGCTCCGCCCCATATTGGACGGGCTGATCGGCGCTCGGCATGATCTCTCTCGCCTAGAAGCGTACTGGTCACACCTCCGGGAACAGCTCGCGCTGGTCAACCGGCAGAGGTTGGAGGATCATTCCGACCGGACCCTACTCCGTACCCAACATGGTGACCTAGAGCGGCAGACCAGCGAGCTACAGGTCGTCGTCAAGGGTCAGGTCGATAAGGTCTGGTCTTTCCAGAGAAATCGGACGTCTGGACCCAGGAGTCAGACCGCCGTTGGGATGCCGTAGAGCAGTGCCGCAAACAGCTGACCAACTTGCTATACCGGCGTACGGCTATTAGCTCCAGCGCGGACCGGTCTTCATCGGCCGTTCTGGTCGACCTACACTAGGATCGAGGACAACGTCACCCATTGGCTAAAATTCGCCACTCCAAGATTTCGAAACATCCAAGCGTAAACGCAAGGACGCGTCGAGGGGCTCAAGGGCGCGGGGCATAGCTCGCGACTCCGAATTCGAGGAGAAGCGGGCGGTGCCCCAAAAGAAAGCCAAGACGATGGCTCATCTCTCAAGCCCAAAGTCGGCCACAGCCGGCACTTCCAACATCACCAAATCTCATGCGCCCTCGCGCCCCCTTGCTGTTCGCACCCAGCGCACAGAGGTCTACTCCGGAGGGGACTCGGAAAGCGGATCGGGAGATTCTGAGTTCACACTCAGCGCGTTATCTAAGTCCCGGTCCAATCGGCGTCGAGGTCCGGCTCCGATGAAGTCTGCATCGGGGACGGATCAGGCGATCAGTTCCCAGAGTAACAAAACTGCACGGGCTCGTGAAACACCTGGATCAGTGCCTTCTTGCCAGCCTGGCACATCTGGACTGCGCCGTCATGCCCGATTGAGGGAATATCGATTGGAGATCGACCTATCCCATTGCGGACTTTCGACGCCATTATGCCGTGGTCACCGGGGAGATCGGTAGCTTGCACCGGTCAGCCCTGACCAAACCAGGTCTCGTCCGGTTTCTGTCCCAACCCGACTTTCGGCTCTTCCCCCCAGCTCCGAAGACTCCTGACCCATCTGCGTGGCGAGCAGATCTGGTTACAGGAGCGCAGATCTCTCTGGTACATGCAGATCGGCCATAGGGGGTGTTGCTCAGCGCCAAGTTGGACTCGATATTTGCGTCAACTCCTTGAGTCGATTCGCTTCTGGGTCGACTTCGGACTTTCAATGCAGCCCACTGCCAAGCGATATGGGAATCCACACATTACCTCGTACTTCCCGCGGGTCAGAAGTTGCGTGACGTATACTTGATCCTGTATCGGAAGCTCCGGAAACAGCGCCAGAGTCGAGCGGGCGAGGCCTGGCTGATCCTATGCCAGTTTGTACTGGAAGGGATGTTGGCCCGCGAGTGCGACCTCGACGTTTTCTTATATCCAGTGTTTCTTCACATGGCCAAGCGTCGCATCGAGAGCCCCGGGGCGTTAGCTGAGGATGGCATCTGGTATTCCGGCTTCCGCTGTGACGAGCCAGTTGCAGACCTGAAGGACGCCTTGATCCAGATGGATCGGAAGGAGCCTTGGCGTAATGAGTTCCAGGACCAGATTGTAGATCACCCGGCGCTGACTATCAGTCGCCTGTGGGGTGATTGCGAATCTTGATACGGTAATAGCTGACCAGATAATTCATAATATATGTCATCATTATTTCAAACTTCTTGATCACCTGGTCACCTGACCAAAGTTCATCACTTTATCCAAACGTGCACCAACACGTTATCATATACCGTTCCATTCACATCGCGAAAATCATCATCAGGTTCGTAACTCCACTACTCCAGTTCATCACAGTTTTTCATATGTTCACAATAATTCATACCTTACACATATTCACACCGATCGGTCTGATCGGTGCTATTGCGTGTCTTGGTCTGCATCTTCATGAGTCTGCATTACTGCGAAGCGATTCCGACTGACTCGTTCTCGCTCGAACTCTCGTAGCAGTGCTCCACAATTTAGATCAAGTTCATCGATCCAAGTTGCTTCATCATGATCTTTCCACCGGACCAGGTACTCTCGGTGAGTCCGACCGAACCTGGTCTTCTTGGTCGACCGAACATCCAAGTCCATCTCCACTTCAAACTCGTCTTCCTCTAATGGTCGTTCCCAACTATACTCCGGCAGTAACGCTTCATCGAAATCAAATCTCTTTTTTTCGTCTACAAGACAGGGAGTTTTGGGTCGATCAGGAAATTCTGGGACCAGCTTCAACTTGGACACATGCACGATCGGAAAAACTTTATAATCCGTGCCGATCGTGATCAGACGGGCAGCATGCTCACCGATCATCTCTGCTACACGGAAAGGACTGTGCCACATATGAGCTAACTTCCTTGCATAACCTTCCTTGACCCGATCGAGGTATAACCAGACCCTCGCCCCTGGTTCAATACCATGAGGGCGGACCTGATCGTTATTCCGATCTGCTCGATCTTGCGTGGCCTGACGCAACTTTTCATTGACGACTTCTTTCGCATGATGATAATGCTTCTGGACCTGCATGCGCCAACGACGGGCATCGCGATCGAGGGTCCGAGTGTAGCCGATCGGTATCGCCGCTTCAAGTGTCGATCGAGGTTCCCATCCATACGCCAGATAGAAAGGCGTTTCTCATCGGACCCGATCGGTTGAAGAGTTGAGTGCGAATACCAGTCTCTCTGCATATTCGTCCCAGTCACGTTGGTCCGGATCGGCCACATACATCCTGATCGCCCTTGTTATTGTCTGCACCATGCGTTCAGCCGATCCGTTCGCTTGTGGACGATATGCCATCGTAGCACTCAGTTTCTGGCCTAGCATGTTATGAACGATCGGAACACCTCGGCCATAAAACCGGGTTCCCGATCGTGTCTGATAACTTCGCTGGCGCCGAACCTTCTCAACACGCATTCTTCGTAACTCTGGGCGATCTGCTCCGCAGATCGGGATGCACTATCCTTTGCAATCACCAGACCGGTGAATAGGTCGACCCAGATCAGCAGCTCAGTGTTGCCGCGTGTCGATCTGGGCAGTGACGGTATGTGGTACATCGCTATCACCTGGAAAGGTTAGGTAGCCTCGATATTTCCGGGCGTTCGGCCCTTGATTATCGGTCTGCTCTTTCCGGTCTCGCAATCCGTGCAACAACCCACATATTTCTGCACGCTTCGAAAAAGTCCTCTCCAGTGAAAGTGGGCTCTGATATTGTGATATGTTCTGCCTATGCCCTGATGTCCCCCTTCTAGACTCACATGGTAGTGATGGAGGACATCCGGCTGCAGCAACTCAGGGATCACCAGTTTCGCCAGTCGATCTCGATCGGCACTGTCTTGATAAGTGTCGCGGCAGTAATATAGCAATCCATTTTCATCCACATCGTAACTATCCGCGATCTTGGCACACGCTTTCACCTGACCATTTGTCAACTTGGACAATTCACCGCGCACATGAGCCTTCAGGTTGACGATCCACTCTTCTTCGTCCTGCGCCTTGAGGATCCGTTCCGCCCTTAGCTGTTGTACAACGTACTCACTCAGCCTTTCCTTGGGGAACGATCGGCGGGACTTCCGAGCTCGCGATCTGGATGCGGCCATCACATGCACCTAATCAGGGCTGTCCTTGGGCTTGATCACCTCCGGGAGCCTGTTTATGTCCATAAGTTCCTGTAAAACGTCTTCCTCGGTGATCGTCGCCCCGGTCTGGTCTAGCATGGCTTGGGTCGCGAGGTGGTCGGCGCTTGTGTTCCAGTCCCGTTTCACGTGCAATAGCTCGTGGTTGGGGTAGTCTTTCAGTGCTTTCATCACCCGATCATTTAGCAACTTTAGCCGTGGCGCCTTGCAGTCGATCTCCCCGGTGATCTGCCTTATCACTAGGTTGGAGTCACCACATATGATGATCCGCCCTTTCTGTTGTGATGACAGCAGATCAAGACATAGAAGTAGACCCCGATATTCTGCCTCGTTGACCGTTATGTCAGGCGTGAAATTGGTGGCGGCTGCGACTATAGACCATTGTGGTAACTTCCACAGTATGGCACTATAGGAGCCGGACTTCTTCTTCACGCTGGCCGACCCGTCAAAACTCAAGACCAGGAGTTCCTCATCCTGATCGACGGTCGGCTGCGGCCGCGAGATTGACTGTAGAGGTTGCTTCCTTGGGGCAATCGCCACTAAAGCCTCATCCACTTCGGACCGAGGGGTTATACTGGCAGCTAATGTGCCCAATATCTCTTCCTCTCCCTTGGTGCACTTGACGACCTCGAGAGACCACTGCGAGAAGACAGCTGACCATCTGCCGAGCCGACCGTCCATCCCATTGGCTGATAATAACCAGGCCAATGTCGACTTTCTTGAAAGGACCTTTACAGATCGGCCGACCAGTAGGTTGTAGCACACATCCAAGATCCGTAGTAAAGCCAGAACTTCTTTTTCGACGAACCCATAGTTTACCTCGTTCGTCTTCAATGTCCGGCTCATAAAAGTGACCGGGTGGTACACTCCATCATGTTCTTGTACTATAGTGGTCGAAATGGCCCACTTACTAGCATACACAATTACGATCGGCATTTTCTCCGGATCGAAGTGCTTGATAATCGGTGCCGTCGCCATCTTGGCCTTTAGCATACCGAAAGCAACCTTTTCACGACTCATGTGATCCTCTGCCTCTACTTGCGGACAATCTGCGGGCAGATCAGAGTCGCTGCCCTCCCGTAAAGTTGCCCGATCTTCTTCGCGCAACATATGGTAGTCGACTTCCCGGAGCTCGTACAGCACGGCCGCGTAAATTGCAAAGTCTTCAATGAAGCGGCTGTAGTAATTTAGTCTTCCAAAAAAGGACTGCATTGCCTTCAGCGATCTGGGAAACGGGAGGTTGTTCAGTGATTCCAGATCTTTGGGATTGTCCTCCAGCCTACTGATCGACACCATATGACCCAAATAGGCGACCTTGGACATGCCCCAATAACTTTTCACAGCACTAATCGACAGGTTCCAGCGATCGCATGTCTCCAACAACGTTCGACCTTCTCGCACAGATCGCTCCATGACGAGGCTGTGGTGAAGTGTACCACAAATTTGGTCACTTTTGGTCAAGGCAGTTGGTCGAGTTTCCGATTGGTCTAAACAAGGGGGGCTTTTTAGCTTATCATATTCAAGGAGTATCAAGGACGCTGGTCTTGGGTGAGTCACCTGACGTTGGGTATTTTACATAATTTTGTGTGGGTACATTAGGGACCATAGGGAGGTAGTATTATTGGTTAGTTGCGGTTTTTCCAAGTAAGAGTCTTTTGGTTACGAATTTTTCCAGGTAAAGGTTTTTGGTCTAGGAATAAGTGGCAAAAACCTCTTCTGGTCTTGGTCTACACCGCAGCAAGGGGTCGCCGTTATTCTTTCCACGTACACTAGTCGCCTCCGCCCGCCGCGGAGTGTTTGGGGGCAGAGGGTTGAATTATCCCCTCTTGCGTATTATACCCGGTCTGGACTCGCCGCACGCGCACTTTGGCCACCGGAAGTCCCTCGACGGGAGTACGATTTGGCGATCTCGACACTTTAAGTCAAGTACGTTTGGAACGTGCTATTCACTGGATTGGTCTTTACGTGGAGATATCGTTTGTGGAGTTTCACGGGCATATTGGGTCTTCACGTGGACATATTGGCTCATTGTAACATTGATTGGAGTTTAGACCGGTTTTGGTCTTCTCTCATATTGGTCAGGGGCTAGACCGGTTGATTGGTCTACCCTCTATTATTTCGTATTGGTAAGGTCTAGATCGTTTGAACGATCGTCCTATTGGAATTTATCTTTTGTAAGTGTTTCTGGTCTGTACGTATCTGGGGTGAAGAGTTCCGCCCTAGGTACACTTAGCCAGCACGGTCTCATATTCAAGACCGAATCAAATCGATCTGCGATCCCGATCCACCGAGTGTGTAACTAGCCCATTCCATCGGGCACACAAGGTGAGATGAACTTAAGTGAATCGGACCAAGTGTCTTTGGATGATGACCGGTCGTCTGCCAGCAGCGGACGATCGGACCAGATTTCGAGTAGAGGTCCGCGGGGTATCCCCCCGTAAGTTGGAAGGCTGGGCACGATGGTGGTGGTCAGGTTGTCGATACAAATGTATCGATTTCGAACTTGACTCCACCACAATGGTGCGAGTGCCCGGATCAATTGGTGATCGTGGATATCACCTCGAGGTGTCATCAAAGATTGAATTTGGAATTGTTCTGGAGAGGGCGTAAGGAAAGGCTATCACCTTACGTCTTCGTTCTCGATAAAGATGGCGATGTCCGGTCTGGCCTGGTGGAGGACCAGATCGGGATTAATGAATTTTTTCCTCCCCAAAAGGCTCCCACCGGAGCCGATCGGGACTATAGAAAGTCATGCTATAGTCCCGGAAAGGATCAGGACCTTGGTCCTGATCCTATGTATTTGCATAAAAAGTTGAAGGAAAATCAAAAGACGAAAAATACTAGGAAGCTGATCAGAACGATCAGAACAACCTCCCCAAGGTCCCCAAGCTATCCAATATTCCCAAGAAAGGGTTGGGAATGCCGGCCGACGAAGAAGACCTCGAAGAAAAGTCGCAGGTCGGAGATGGAGGCATTAATGAAGAAGACCTAAACAATATGTACTACATTTTTGAGCTGAAACGATTTGTTCGTTTTGACGTGGTCTTTCGGGTGTTGAACCTCCAGATCCCCGACCTTCGTCTCGGTCCCACTACCGAGCCGGTCCAGAGTGATCGCCCATTACCGTTGGTGAAGAACTTGGTGGCGATGTTGGCGGAGGTTGGCATTAGAATGCAGAACCCCTCAGATGTCCAAAAACTATTTGAATTTGAGACTTGTAGGCTAGGCTGAAATCGTCGATGTCGACCTTCCACGACCATTTGGTCCCACTGGTGGGGGCGGTTCGCCGCCCAACTCCCACCGCAGCAGTGAAGGTCGCTGAAGCCTCCACAGAGCTTGTCGAAATTGGTTCTGATGACGAATCGGTTTATCAGTTTCCACCGGTCTCAAGCAGCTCATCAGAGTTGGAGACCGCTGTCGAGCGGATGATCATTAGGGCGGACCATGCCCAGCCTGAACAAAAAATGGACATGCGGCAGCAAAGGGCTGCTTGCCAGTCGGGGCTCCAGCAGCCCCCACAGGCCTCAGTTCCGCAAAAGGATGGTGTCAACACGTTGTCCATGACTCCAGCTAACGTCCAAGCCATGTTTGAGACGATGATGGAACGTTTCATGGAAGACCGGGTTAGACCACCTCTGCGCCCACATGTCCAAGACCGGTCTACCCAGAAAAGTGCCAATGTTTGCCGAGATGTGGATATGGAATCGGTAACATCTGTGGACAAGCCCACTCGAAGTGATAAACAAGGCGGAAAAGGGAAGCGCAAGCCGCAACCGGGCAGACCGCGTAGACCAAGCAAGAAAAGTGACTGTGACATGGAGTCGGTCGGCGGTCTTGACGACCACTGTGGGTCAGACGGTACGGGCGCTGGCAAGCCACGCAAGGCTAACCTAGCCTCCACTACTGCTTACGACTTTGGATCTGCTGCGATTCCGCGCATCCGTATGGCCGCGACGACCGACCTCAAGGACTTCACTGGCAAGAATACTGATGAAGACCAGGCCCGGTCTTGGTTCGGTCGGGTCAAGTCTGCGTTCCTGCGAGACCAGACCCCGAAAAGTGAAAGGTGTCTGATTCTCCGGGATTTGTTGAAAGGACCGGCTGCCAACTGTATCCAACAGTTAGGTCGGGATGTCCGGTCTGACTGGGACCAGCTATGTGCAGAGTTTGAAGGGCAATATTGTAACTCCGGATTTTCGAGTGCCCGCAAGTATCACCATATGCAGAAGCGGAGCGACGAGACACCGATCGAGTATTTGCATCGGTTGAACGTGGCTGCACTTCGTGCCGGCATAACAATTAAAGAGAATAACCCGCCGAACGGTGCTACTCTGGAACATGTGGGTCACTACATTAGTACCCTGGACGATCAAGAACTGGCGGAACAGCTTACTCTGCTGCGTATTAGGGACGCGGGTGAAGTTTAACAGACTCTACGGACGCTACAGCAGTCGCGTAGCATGAGGGCGAAGAGTGCTTGTGGATAAGGTCGCTACCGATCCAAGACCCAGACCGATCCGGTCAAGAGGCCCTGGACCAGAACGACCCGAGCGGTCAAGGCGATCGTGGCCGAAGACAGCACGGGATCGGAAGGGGAAAGTGGGAGTCAATCCAGCCATGAGTCGTCGGATGAAGACCAGTATCGTTACGTCTATGTTGCGGGACCTGCCCCGAAGACCAGGTCTAAATCCGACCAGGTAGACCGGAAGGGAAGGAGCGGAAGCAAGTCCGATCCAGACCGACCTCGTCAGAAGTGCTCCCAATGTAAGTAGAGCAAACATGATGGTCCAAACTGCTGGAAGAAGATGGTGTGCAAGAAGTGCGAGAGACGCGGCCACCCGACTGACCACTGCCTCTTCGTATGCAAGTCATGTGGAGAGATCCACGAGGCCGGCCACTGCAATATTGAAGAATTTTTTAACATGATACTCAAGTGGTACGTGCCGGACAAGCACGCGGGGATGCTGCCGCCGGACGCGGAAAAGATGTTAAACTAGAACGCTCGCCAGGTTGGAATCTGGATCGAGCCGAGCGTTTTACGGTTCACATCTATGCATATGTCGGCAAGGAGGATAAGACCGACAATACACGTTCTATTCCAAATTGCGTCGACCGAGACCATCCGGTCTACAGTCTGAAGACCGATGAGTACTCCCGGACCAAGGTGGTCATGCAGCTAGATCTGCTTCCTGGAGAGTCTCGCGGATACTGGAAGTATCATGCGCCCGACAAATGGTTTAAGCAGGCGAAAGCCTGTGGTAAGATAAATAACCAGAAAGCGACGATGTTGTTCGACTCTGGGCTGAAGTCTCGATTATGGACTCCGCCTTTGCTCGTAAGATCGGATGTCGTATAGACGATACCAAGAGACAAGAATGCGTCGGGATCGGTGAAAATTCTTATATGACCGAAGGAAGGACGCGCGTGAAGATCACCCTATAGGGTTCGTTGGTCTACTTCTTCAGTGCTTGGGTTGGTAAGCTGGCCGGTCAGGATGCCCTGTTAGGCATGGATTTCATGGTGCCAGCGGGTATCGCCTTGATCTGTCTCATGGAGTGCTTACACTACCGGATGAGGTCCAGATCCAGTTAGCTGGTCGGCGGCCCCTATACGGATCGTACACCGATTTGGTCAGGTGGGATCAAGATGTTACCATTCCAGTCGGCCAATCCGCGGACACCCCGGTCGATAAATGTTTTCGTTCAAGGAAGTTATGGGTGACTAGGGGCGATCGGTGGGTGTCGACTTTTGTGAAGAGTGCTGGTCGACGTGATTTTATCCGAGTCACTAATATCGGTGACAAGCCGCTGACACTGGACAATAACACTATTATCGGTATGTGGTTAGCAGAAGGGAAGGTACCAAGGAAGATGGGGTTCATCTCGATTGGATCGAGGCGGTATGTCGAGTGGCAAAACCTGGCGTACCAATCTACCACGGATCTTATCAGCGATGATGGGTCGGTGGAAGAGGATACCTCATCTTTAGTGGAATGACCAAGTTATGTCACCCCAAGAAAGATGTTGGTTCGAAGAAAGGCGCCGCAGTCACCACGAACGGTGGACCATCAAGTAGACGAGCCAAGGTTAATCAACGTGGTTTCAGCACAAGACCAGGCGACAGTGGAGCAAAAAACGGAAGAAGGGGAACATGAAATTGCTAGGTCGGACCAGGACGGTGTTCCTAATCAGACCGATATAAGCGAAGGACAGCCCGTCGATCAAGACCAGGGGCGTTCAGCCGGTCCAGATGGTCCAGGTGATATCACCCCAGAAGATGAACAGTCTGTATACATGAAGGCGGGGAACAGTATATTAAGGAGCTGGAAAGCCAGATGGCAGTCCTCCCTGAAGTGTCTGCCGACTCGCCCGAAGTTACAATGGATGATTTACAAGTGGGTGATCAAGACCTTAACAGTCCAGATCATATCGAGCAGTTGAAGAGTATCATATGGAAGAAAAGACATCTGCTGATCGGAAAGGGCAACGCCTTACCACCTGCAGCCCGTGGTGCGATTTGCGATATTGACGTGGGAGATGCCAAGCCGATTGCCCAGCGATGTCGAAGCGTGGCGCCACAGTACCGTGGAAAGCTTTCTGATCTCATTAAAGGACTGTTGGGCACCAAAATTATTAGACCGTCGACCTCGCCATGGGCCTCGCCGATCGTAATTGTTATCAAGAAGAACGGCGTTAACATTAGACTGTGCATCGACTATCGGCTGGTAAACCGGTTGACTAAACTCATGGTGTACCCGATGCCGCTGATTAATGATCTGTTGGAAGACCTCGACAAGACCTTGTGGTATTGTTCTCTAGATATGGCAAGTGGATTTTGGGTGGTCTCGATGACTCATCGAGCCCATGAGATTTCCGCATTTGTGACGCCGTTTGGTCTTTTCGAGTGGAATCGTATGCCGTTCGGTCTGACGAACGCGCCCCAGATCTATCAAAGGCTGATAGACAACTCATTGTACGGACACTTCAAGATCAAGACCGATCGGGACCCTGTTGAAAATTATGATGTGTTTAGAGAGGGTGAACCCGATCGGGAAAGAGGACCGTCCGTTCTAGGGAGGCGGTCGTACATCGACGACATTCTGATACCTTCCTCGTCATGGAACGATCTGTGCGAGAAGGTTGAACGATTGTTGGAGACATGCGACCGCTGGAACATGTCTATCAGTGCCGTGCAAAGTTTTTGGGGTATGTCCAAGGTCGCATATTTATGCCATATGGTCTCGAACAATGGTCTAGAGGCTAATCCCAAGGACCTGGATTCGCTGAGTAACCTCCCGTTTCCCAGATCGCTGAAGGCAATGCAGTCCTTCCTGGGAAGCTTGAATTATTATAGCCGATTCATTGAAGACTTTGCTATCTACGCGGCTGTGCTGTACGAGCTCCGGGAAGTTGACTATCATATGTTGCGCGAAGGAGATCGGGCAACTTTACAGGAGGGCGCCGACTCTGGTCTTGCTGCGGTTTGTCCGCAAGTGGAGGCCGAAGATCATATGAAGCGTGTACAGTTTGCCTTTGGTATGTTGAAGGTTAAGATGGCGACGGCACCGGTTCTCAAGCATTTCGCTCCCGAAAAAGTGCCGACCATTATTGTATATGCCAGTAAGTGGGCTATCTTGGCCACTTTAGTGCAAGATCACGATGGTGTGTATCATCCAGTCACGTTTACGAGCCGGACGCTAAAACCAAATGAAGTGAACTATGGAATTGTCGAGAAAGAAGTTCTGGCGTTGCTACGAATTCTGGATGTGTGTTACAACCTGCTGGTCGGCCTACCTATAAAGGTCCTGTCAAGACGGTCTACTTTGGCCTGGCTACTATCAGCCAATGGGATGGACGGACGTCTAGGCAGATGGTCGGCGGTCTTGTCGCAGTGGACCCTCGAGGTCGTTAAGTGCACCAGGGGCGAGGAAGAGATATTGGGCACATTAGCTTCCAGTATCACCCCTCGGTCTGAAGTGGACGAGTAATTGATAGCGACTGCCCCGAGGAAGCAACCTCGGCAGTCAGTTTCGAGACCGCCACCGACCGTCGACCATGACGAAGATCTCTTGGTCTTAAGTTTTGACGGATCGGCAAGCGTGAAGAAGAAGGTAGGCGCCTATAGTGCCATATTGTGGAAGTTGCCACAATGGTCTATAATTGCAGCCGATGCCGATTTCACGCCGGATATTACTGTGAACAAGGCGGAGTACCAACGTCTACTTCTATTTCTGGACCTGCTGTCGTCTCAAGAGAAAGGGCGAGTTATCATATGTGGTGACTCCAACCTAGTGATCAGGCAGATCAACGGAGAGATCGACTGCAAGGCTCCACGACTAAGGACGCTAAATGATCGAGTAATGAAGGCATTGAAGGAACACCCCAACCACGAGCTATTGCACGTGAAACGGGACTGACACAGAAGCGCTGACTACCTCGCGACCAAGGCCATGCAAGACCAGACCGGGGCTACGATCACCGAGAAGGCCGTTCTGGATGAATTGGTGAATATAAACAGGCTCCCAGAGGTGATCGGACCCAAGAACGCCCCAGTCCAGGTGCATGTGATGGTCGCGACTAGATCGAAAGCTCAGAAGTCTCGCCGACCGTTCCCGAAGGAAAGTTTGAACGAATATGCAGTGCAACAGTTAAGGATGGAACGGATCCTCAAGGCGCAGGACGAAGAAGAATGGATTATGAACCTGAAGACATAGCTGCGTGGTGAAGTGTCCAAGTTGACGAACGATCAAGCGAAAAAGTGCATCAAGATCGCGGATAGCTACGAAGTGGATGATAATGGATTATTGTATTACTGCCGCGATGCCGACCAAGACAGTGCAGACCGGGACCGACTGGCGAAATTAGTGATCCCCGAGTTGCTGCAGCCGGATGCCCTTCATCACTATCACGCGAGTCTAGAAGGGGGACATCATGGCATAGTCAGGAACTATCACAAGATCAGGTCCCACTTCCACTGGAGAGGTCTTTTCCGCAGTGTGCAGAAATATGTGGGATGTTGCACGGATTGCGAGACCGGAAAGGGTAGACCGGTAATCAAGGGGCGATCGACCGGAAAAATCGAAGCTACCTACCCTTTCCAGGTCATAGCGATGGACCACATACCGTCACTACCTAGATCGACGCGCGGCAACACTGAGCTGCTGATCTGGGTAGACCTGTTCACTGGTCTAGTTATTGCGAAGGCAAGTGCATCTCGGTCTGCGGAGCAGATCGCCCAGAGCTACGAAGAATGTGTGTTCCGAAGATTCGGCGCCAGCGAGGTCATCAGGCACGATCGGGAACCCGGTTTTATGGCCGAGGTGTTCCGTTCGTTCAATAACATGCTGGGCCAGAAACAGAGTGCGACGATGGCATATCGTCCGCAAGCAAATGGATCGGCGGAACGCATGGTGCAGACCATAACGAGGGTGATCAAGATGTACGTTGCTGATCCAGACCAGCGAGATTGGGACGAGTATTCATAAAGGCTGGTGTTTGCACTCAACTAGTCGACCTATCGGGTCCGAGGATAAACGCCTTTTTATCTGACATATGGATGGGACCCTCGGTCGACACTGGAAGCTGCGATACCTGTCGGTTGCACCCGGACACGCGATCACGATGCTCGACGCTGGCGCATGCAGGTCCAGAAACACTACCAGCATGCAAAAGATGTCGTCAACGAAAAGCTGCGTCAGGCCACACAAGACCGGGCTGACCGGACCAATGACCAGGTCCGACCCCACGGTATCGAACCAGGGGAGAGGGTATGGCTATACCTAGACCGAGTGAAAGAGGGCTATGCGAAGAATCTGGCTCACATGTGGCACGGCCCTTTCCGTGTTGCCGAGCTGATTGGTGAGCACGCTGCCCGTCTAGTAACAACTGGTACAGATTACAAGGTCTTCCCGATCGTGCATGTGTCCAAGTTGAAGCTGGTCCGAGAATTTCCTGATCGACCCAAAACTCCCTGTCTTGTAGACGAAAAAAAGAGATTTGATTTCGATGAAGCGTTACTGCCGGAGTACAGTTGGGAACGACCATTAGAGGAAGACGAGTTTGAAGTGGAGAAGGTCTTGGATGTTCGGTCGACCAAGAAGACCAGGTTCGGTCGGACTCACCGAGAGTACCTGGTCCGATAGAAGGACCATGATGAATCAACTTGGGTCGACGAGCTCGAATTGAATTGTGGGGCTCTTCTACGAGAGTTCGAACGAGAACGAGTCAGTCGTAATCGCTTCGCAGTGATGCAGACCCATGAAGACCAAGACCAAGACACGCAGTAGCATCGGTCGGTCTAGACCGGTGTGAAGATGTGGAAGGTCCGGGGTTGATGTGAAATTGCGATGAACTGTGACGGATTGGAATAGCGGAATGATGAATGTGATGACTTTTTTTCATGATGGAGGTGGAACTGTTTACGATAACGTGTTCGGTGCAACTATGGAGAGAGTGGTAAAATTAGCTCAAGTGATTTAACGATTGGACATATGAAAAAGAAATGATGACATGTATTGCGAGTTATCTGGTCGAATACCTGCGACTTCACTTGCTATCGCCCCACAGAAGGCCGATGACCAATGACGGATGATTTTGCACTTGATCCTGAAACTGGTTACGCCAGGGGTCCTTCCGGTCAAGCTGGACCAAAGCATCCTTGAGGTCCGCGACCGGCTCAGCGCAATCAAGACCGGGGTACCATGTGCCGTCGTCGGCCAGCATTCTGGTCTTCTCAACTCGACGCCTCGGGATGTGGAGGAACACCGGGTATAAGAACACGTCGACGTCACACTCACGGGATCGCATCCCGTCCAAAATGTACTGGCACAGGGATTGCCAAGCCTCGCCCGCCCGAATTCGACGTCGCTTGCGCTTGCTCTGGAACGTCGCCAGGCCCGGATCTTGTCGCACCCGGTCGGGGGGAAGCACCAAGTAGTGGGACGCTTCCCAAAGTGCCTGGCCGTGGATCTTGTTGAAATTCTTCACCCGGCCTAGCAAAGTGCCGATCCACGGAGTCAAGTGGAACACAAGTCCTATCTTGGGGTGTTCGAAAAATTTCCATGGTTCATCGCCGTATAGGCGGGAGATCTGCGCCGACGTAATCAAGTCAGCCCTCCATGCAGACGCGGCAGGGGTTTTCTTGGCCGGTGAAAAGAGCCAGAGGTCCGGGCGGGAGAAAGACTGGGCCAGAAGCTGCTTGGTCAGGGTAGACCGGCTCAAACAGCCGATTTGCCCCGACGACCACGGCAAGGTGATTTCAAACGTCCGTGGCGGAAGGGAGCTGGTGTCAACTGCCACGTTCTTCAGTAGTGCGTACTTGTGAAGCTTGGATGTCCCGGGGAGAACCGAAGGCGCCGGCTTCGCTGATGTCGATACTGGTGTGGCGTTACTTGGCAAACCGGTCTTCTGTTCCGACCGCAATGTCGACTCCACTTGGATGAAACTTTCACGCAAATTCGTTCGTGACTTGGGCTGGATGGCGACCATAAACTCGGAATCGCAGGACCCTTCGCTGGAGTCCTCCTCGGACGAGACCCCTGTGTGCTTGGTGCGATTTGCAGTACGGCGCGAGGGCGCTCGACTTTCCGAGGGGCCGTAGATTCCGTCCGTGTCCGAGTCCGAGTCCATAAGAAGCGCCTGTGTCTTGGCTTGCTTATGAGGAACTGCAGGCTTTCCCTCGAGTCTGGGTTCGCGCGCAGTGACCCGCGCCCTCGAGCTACCCGGCGCGTCCGCGCGCTTCTTTGATTTGTGTGCAATTTCGGGCTGCTGAATATCAGCCGATGAACGGTGTCGGTCTTGGTCCTGCTGCAAGCGGTCTTGCTCTTGCTCCGAGGCGACTAAGGTTGCTGACGCAGACCAATCTATGCTGGAGGAAGCAGTCGAACACGGATGCAGCAAGTTCATCAAGCTCTGGCGGCACTGGTCTAGTGCCACCTGACGACGACCCGACTCTAGCGTCCAAGCGTCTGACTTGTATTGATAAGACCGGACATTCTCGGTCTGGTCTTAAATGGAGATTTGAAGCTCGGCAATGCGTCGCGAGAAGTTGTCGCCTTGCATGCGCAGTGAGGTCGCGTCAAACTGTCCGTCCAGTTGCTGCCGGCGAACAAGTGCAAGTTGATCCCGGAGATGGGACTGATAAGCCTCCAGACGGGACAGATCATGACGTGCACTTACCAGCTCCTCTAGAATTGGTCGGAGCTGGTCAACATGATCGTCGGACTGCCTATCAGCATCAAGCAAGGCACCTATCGCCTTGACGACGCTGGGAGGGATGAGAGCTAAAGACAAACGAGGGTCAAGACAAGTACAAGACGAAGACCAAAGATGCGCACCTCGTGTTGCCTGGTGTGCCACCTGGGTCCTGAGACGCATGTTTTCTGCAAGCATATCCTGCGTCTGCGTGTCGGCTTCAGTCTGACACCCTTCCGATGTTTGAAGTGCAGGAGAGTTACATGGTCTGCCAGACCGAGCCGACCGGCCAGGTGAAGCAATGTGGAGTGACTCGACACATAGAGTTTCTACAAGAACAAGCGTCAAGAGGAAGCGGATCGAGTGCAGTAAGGTAAGTACCTGTCGCAGGTGGCGAAGATGGCTGGTCCATGGTGAAGAAGTGTGAGTGACCAAGGTCCAGTTGGTCGAGTGATGGGTGAGTCAGACCGTTATCGTTGTGCGACACGGTCGGACTCAGGGGAGGCTGTGGTGAAGTGTACCACAAATTTGGTCACTTTTGGTCAAGGCAGTTGGTCGAGTTTCCGATATGGTCTAAACAAGGGGGGCTTTTTAGCTTATCATATTCAAGGAGTATCAAGGACGCTGGTCTTGGGTGAGTCACCTGACGTTGGGTATTTTACATAATTTTGTGTGGGTACATTAGGGACCATAGGGAGGTAGTATTATTGGTTAGTTGCGGTTTTTCCAAGTAAGAGTCTTTTGGTTACGAATTTTTCCAGGTAAAGGTTTTTGGTCTAGGAATAAGTGGCAAAAACCTCTTCTGGTCTTGGTCTACACCGCAGCAAGGGGTCGCCGTTATTCTTTCCACGTACACTAGTCGCCTCCGCCCGCCGCGGAGTGTTTGGGGGCAGAGGGTTGAATTATCCCCTCTTGCGTATTATACCCGGTCTGGACTCGCCGCACGCGCACTTTGGCCACCGGAAGTCCCTCGACGGGAGTACGATTTGGCGATCTCGACACCTTAAGTCAAGTACGTTTGGAACGTGCTATTCACTGGATTGGTCTTTACGTGGAGATATCGTTTGTGGAGTTTCACGGGCATATTGGGTCTTCACGTGGACATATTGGCTCATTGTAACATTGGTTGGAGTTTAGACCGGTTTTGGTCTTCTCTCATATTGGTCAGGGGCTAGACCGGTTGATTGGTCTACCCTCTATTATTTTGTATTGGTAAGGTCTAGATCGTTTGAACGATCGTCCTATTGGAATTTATCTTTTGTAAGTGTTTCTGGTCTGTACGTATCTGGGGTGAAGAGTTTCGCCCTAGGTACACTTAGCCAGCACGGTCTCATATTCAAGACCGAATCAAATCGATCTGCGATCCCGATCCACCGAGTGTGTAACTAGCCCATTCCATCGGGCACACAAGGTGAGATGAACTTAAGTGAATCGGACCAAGTGTCTTTGGATGATGACCGGTCGTCTGCCAGCAGCGGACGATCGGACCAGATTTCGAGTAGAGGTCCGCGGGGTACCCCCCCCCGTAAGTTGGAAGGCTGGGCACGATGGTGGTGGTCAGGTTGTCGATACAAATGTATTCGATTTCGAACTTGACTCCACCACAAGGCAGGGATAGAATGTCCTCGATATACGATCGCCTTCCCAGAACGGACGGTCTCCTTTCCCGTTCAGGTTCACCCTCTGGAAAGACATCATAATTTTTGGTGAGATCCGGATCGGTGCCGATCTTGAAGTGTTTATACAGTGCGTTTTCGATCAGCCTCTGGTAGATCTGGGGTGCTTTCTTCAAACCGAACGGCATACGGTTCCACTAGAACAGACCAAACGACGTAACAAATGCGGAGATCTCGCGACCCCGATCTGTCATCGAAACCACCCAAAATCCACTTGCTATATCCAGTGAGAAATACCACAGAGTCTTGTCGAGGTCTTCTAGTAGATCGCTGATCAGCGGCATCGGGTACACCATAAGCTTGGTCAACCAATTTACCAACCGATAGTCGATACACAACCTGATGTCGACACCGTTCTTCTTGATCACGATCACGATCGGTGAGGCCCATGGCGAGGTCGACGGTCTGATGAACTTGGTAGCCAACAGTCCTTTAATAAGTTTAGACAAATTTTCGCGGTACTGTGGCGCCACATGTCGGCATCGCTGGGCTATCGGCTTGGCATCTCCAACGTCGATGTCACAAATCGCTCCGCGAGCAGCAGGGGGTAAGGCATTGCCTTTATCGATCAGCAAATGTTTCTTCTTCCATATGATCTGCTTTAGCTGATCGATCTGATTTGGACTGTTGACATCTCGATCACCCACATGCAGATCGTCCATAGTAACCTCGGGCGGGTCAGCAGACACTTCAGGGAGGACTGCCATCTGGCTCTCCAGCTCCTGAATATATTGATCCCCGCCCTCATGGATGCAGACCTGGTCATCTTCCGGGGCAATAACACCCAAACCGTCCTGATCGGCTGAACACTGCTGTTCCCGATAGGCGGGCTGCCCTTCACCGACATCGACCTGCTCAAGCGTGCCATCATAGTCCGCCCCAGTCTCGCCATGCTTCCCTTTTTCTATTTGCGGCTCCGCTGTCGCCTGTTCTTGTGTCGCCACCACGTTAACGAACTTTGGCTCATCTACTTGATGGTCCACCGTATCCGGCGCCTGCGGTGCTTTTCTTCGAACTAGCATCTTTCTAGGGGTTACATAGCTGGGTAGTTCCACTAAAGGTGAGGTGTCTTCTTCCACCGATCCATCATCGCTGACCAGATTGGTGGTCGCTTGGTATGCCAAGTTCTTCCACTCAACATACCGTCTCGATCCGATCGAGACGAACCCCATCTTCCTTGGCACTTTCACTTCTGCCAGCCACATGACAACAATCGTGTTGTTGTCGAGCGTAAGCGGCTTGTCACCGATATTAGTGACTCGGACAAAATCATGTCGGCCGGCGCTTTTCACAAAAGTCGACACCCACCGATCGCCCCTGGTCACCCATAACTT
>CM047584.1:18518589-18539473 GCA_026184515.1 Peronosclerospora sorghi
TTGGTCACCTTCTGTCAACGGCGTGCCGATCAGCTGGTCAGCGATCGTATTGGTGGAAACAAGGGGGGCTTTTAAGCCTATCATGTGCAAGGAGTGTCAAGCACACGGATTTCGGTAAGTCACATGGCATTGCGTGTATTTTAAATATTTTAGTGTTTGGTACATATTGGGACCGTAAGGTTAGTGGAAAAGAAGTAAATTGGTCTTGGATTGGAAAAGTGGCTAAGAGGTCCTAAGAGACACTCTAAAAGTTTGCTTTTCTAAGTCGCCTTCTCACGTCGCCGAGTGTTTGGGTGCAGAGGGTCGAGTAATCCCCTCCTGCCCATTATACCCGGCCGGGGCGCGTCGCAGACGCATTTGGCCCACCGGAAGTCCTTCGACAGGAGTATCCATTGGCTGACTTCTCACAAGTTTAAGTCACGTACGTTTGGAACGTACTAACAAGTGGATTGGTCTTTACGTGGAGATATCGTTTGTGGAATTCACGAGCATATTGGATCTTTACGTGGACATATTGGTTTACTATAACATTGGTTGGAGTTTAGACCGGCTTTGGTCTTCTCTCGTATTGGTCAGGGGCTAGACCAGTTGAGTGGTATACCCTCTATTATCCCGTATTAGTTGGGTCTAGATCTATTGGAAGGTCGACCCATTGGACTATAGATATTTCAAGTGTCACCGGTCTACAAGTACCCAGGGTGAAGAGTTCCGCCCAGGGTACACCCCCAGTACGGTCTGCATACTATTAGACCCAAGTCAACCAGCGACACGATCCACCGAGTGTTGAACTAGCCCATTCCATCGGGTACACAAGGTGAGATGACAACGCAAGATCAATCGGACCAGGCGTCTTCTGTTGATGATCGGTCGTCTGCTAGCAGCGGACAATCAGATCGGATCGCAAGCAAAGGTCCAAGGGGTATCCCCCCCCGTAAGTTGGAAGGCTGGGCACGATGGTGGTCAGGTTCTCGACACAACTGTGTTCGATTTTGAACTTGACTCCACCACACGAGCTGTTCCCGGAGGTGTGACCTGTAGGCCTCCAAACGAGACAGATCATGCCGTGCGCCGATCAGCCCGTCCAAGATCGGTCGGAGCTGATCGCAGTGGTCATGCGACTACCGATCAGCCGTGAGTAAAGCGTCAAACGCTTTGGCGATGTCGGTGGGCAGCCGATCTGCACGCGAAGGAAGGTTAGAGCCGATCCAAGACGAAAAACAGACCGATCAGCTTACCTCGCGTTGTTTGTTGGGAAATCTGGGCCCGGGGATGCGTGTTTTCAGCGATCACCTCCTGCAACTTCGCGGACATGAGGAAAAAAGTGTCCACTTCCTTCCGCAGTTGCAGGAGTGATGAATTCTTGACTTCCGACTGCGACTGAAGCTCCCGGACTGTTTTCCGGAGCTGATCGAGCCCGATCTGATGCCCATCCGGTGTGTCGGAATCTGGAGTGTTGCGAGGGCTGTCAGATGGGGCCGATCTGGAAGACGAAATGACATGGGGCGATGGGGAACACAGGGAACCTGCAGCAACGGACGTCAAGAGAGGTTACAAGATGATCAGGTGCACAAGGACAAGTACCTGGCGAAGGCGGATTCGAAGATCTGTCCATCGGTGAAGTCCGCTACTGCGAAGATCTGGGATGTGGTGAGATCGGGTCGCTACCGTTGCACGGTTACGACCAGACTCAGGGGCGGTTGTGGTGAAGTGCAAGTGAAAATTGTTGACCAGTTTGTACCAGTGTACAATTTTCAAGGCAGTTCGATCGAGTTGGCTGAAAGGACGGAGTATTTTAGGCCAATCGTGTGCTTCGAGTGTTTTGTACGCAGATTTGAGGTAAGGCACACGGTTTGCATGTAGTATACATATTGGATTTTAATTGGTTATATAATATAGTGTTAGTATTAAATTGGGTTGCATAAGTATCCGCCGCTTCGTAGGAGTCATTTGGAGCAGAGGGCTAACACGGTCCCCTCTTGCTCATTTAATCCCGGCCAGGACAGAGCTCCACCGGAAGTCCCACGACGGGAAACTCCCATTACGTTCACTCACCCCTCAACTCTCGCCATGTTTGGAACGTGTTTTTCTATTTGAATTGGCAGGGTTACTCACTTCTTTGTAGTCAAGCCCCAGAACTCTTTTGGCTGGATTATTCACTGCTGCGTGCAGTCAAGTGTCAGATTTTACACGCATTTAGAGTGACGATTTCCGCTCCATTTGCAGATCGGAAGCATTTGATTATCTTTTCGTTGGTTTTTGGTTCAAGTACCCCGGAAGAGGTACACCCATATCGATACCTACCAAGGTCCACACTAAGGGACGGTCCACCGAGTGTGTAGCCACCCACCCCAATGGGTACACAAGGTGAGACAGAAGACAAATCAGAATCGGCGTCCTGCATTGCCGATCGGTCGCCCGATTGGCACACAGGCGAAGGTTCGCGCGGTGCCCCCCCCCGTACGTTTGTCTGCTGGGCGCGATGGTGGTTCAGTTCCGGACACTTCGGTGTTTGATTTTGAACTGGACTACACCACACCTTCAAATATCCCGTGGAAACGTTCAACCACGCATTGTTCCATGGTTCCCTTCAGCCCACGAGATCGCCAAATGACCTTAGTGGCGAATATGTCGAGTCCAAGCATAAGCGAAGTGAGTTAGGTACGTCATCCATGTTTGTTCGAGGTAAGGATAGCGTTGCCAAGAGAGCCATACATCAACCTAAAGGCTTCCAACTTGGCATCGTGGTCTTCTTCCGTTATGAATCGAACAACGGTTTGTCAATCCTTCATAAATTCGTCGAACTCTCCATTCGAAGGAAATTGCTTCTTCGTGTTTGCTAGGATGTTCTTCTCAATGTGATACGCGCAAAATATATGTGCTGTTTGTGGAAATACAGATTCGATAGCGGACATGAGAGCTAGTTTTCGGTCGGTAACTATGACGTTGGGTTGGCGTGTATCCGGAAGGTGCCGCTTGAGTTGTCGAAGAGCCCAAATATAACTTGACTCCTTATCGGAAGTCATAAAACAGAACCCTAGTGAGAAATTCATATTTTTTGCAACCGTGCCGACAATGTGAAGGCGGGGAATTCTAAATCTACAAATGGATACATAAAGAGAGTAAGAACGATTTTGGTGTGAACATTTGCAGCAGGAAATGGTTTTACCTGCTGGTCCTGTACGTGCATTCCATTAGTCGTGTGATGAAGTGCAAGTGAAAATTGTTGACCAGTTTGTACCAGTGTACCAGTTTTCAAGGCAGATCGATCTGGTTGGCTGAAAGGACGGAGTATTTTGGGCCAATCGTGTGCTTGGAGTGTCAAGAACACAGATTTTGGTAAGTCACATGATATTGCGTGTACTTACATATTTCATGTTTGTACATATTGGGGAACGTAGGGAGATAGGATTGGTTAGTTGTTATTTTTTGGCCTTTAACTCACAACAAGCAAGTCGTTAGCATCTTTGCTAAGTACGTTGGTCGCCTCCGCACGCCGCGGATTGTTTGGGAGCAGAGGGTCGAGTAATCCCCTCTAGCTCATTATACCCGGACGGTACGCGTTACAGACGCACTTGGCCCGCCGGAAGTCCCTCGACGGGAGTACTCATTGGTCGGCTTCACAAGCCCAAGTCACACACGTTTGGAGCGTGCATGCAAGTTTTGGATTGTTACGTGGAGATATCGTTCGTCACGTTCTCTTTGGATCTCATATTGGAATATTGTTCTTTTATTCTCGCATTGGTTGGGCTATACGATCGGTTAAGCGATTTGCCCTTTTGGAGTATACATACTCTAAGTATAATTGGTCTGCCCGTACCCAGGGTGAAGAGTTCCGCCCAGGGTACATTACCCAGCACGGTCTCACATTTTAAGACGCACATCGATTCGCGGCGACGATCCACCAAGTGTGCAACCAGCCCATTCCATCGGGTACACAAGGTGAGATGGAGACGCAAAAATCGGACCAGGCGTCCTATGCTGATGATCGGTCGTCTGCTGGAAGCGGACGATCAGATCGGATTGGAGGCGAAGGTTCGCGGGGTACCCCCCCCCGTCAGTTGGAAGGCTGGGCACGATGGTGGTCAAGTTCTCGACACTACGGTGTTCGATTTTGAGCTTGACTCCACCACAAAAGTCTTGATGGAGGCTGGGGCGTCTTATTCAAAGCGGGCTACTTGTATCCATTTGAAATCTTTACAGCTGTGTCGTATTGTCTCGACTGGCTGTCTTGATACTGTCTGTACTTATCGCTTCATAAAATGTGGTGCCCGACGTTGAGTGCTTCGGTTCAGTGGACATTCGCCAGTCCGACGTTGCTTCAATACCACTGCCGTACACATGTATACAAGGATCCGAATATCCGCGTGATAGCTCCGTGGCGACGCTCTCAACTATATCTTGAAACAGCGTCAGAGTATAAAGCAACAAGTGAGGGAGGCACCGCAAGAGGAAATTGCTTTCTTGACTTCTCGACGCTCTCGTCGCCTTCGGTCCTTTACTCACTCCCCCTATACATAGCCCTATTTTGCACGTTTTAAATTTAAATGGTATGCATTAGGTATTAACACCCGACGTAAAATGAGCAACGATTTGTCCTCAGCTATCTAATAACGAACGACTACCCAGACGCTTTCCATTCAGTCTCATCGAGCGACTGTTAAACGTTGGAGCCCTCAGGCGGCTGGGGAAGACGTCGGTTGGACGTCGACGCCATTTCAGCACGAATGTCTACCAGTACGTGTTCAATGCCGTTACTGCGGTGCCAGCTACCCAATGCCATCAATCGTCGGGGGTCGACGCGGCCCGATTGGGGATCCCCACAGCCCATATTGATGCGGCTCGTAAAATGCACCTCAAGTGGCATGTATGGATACTGGTCACTACAGTGAATCCGGAGGCTGTAAATACGTCCATCATGACACGTCTGTAAGGATTAAAAAAGAGAGCAACAAAATCCCAACTAAAATAATGGGATTAATGGCGTCCTTCATCCACCCAATGGGTGGTACGTAAGAAAATGTATGTCAAGCAGTCACGCCAGCAGGGCCGAGAATCATGTCGATCCTGTTTGTGAGGAAAATGTCATCTGCTTGATCTAGTCCGTACGAAATGCTCATATCGCCATGGACTTTTTACTGTTTTCCAGCTCCTCGATTAACATAAAGTTGAGCGGCACTAGCGCATGCAGCAATACAACCACGTCGGTCTTCGATGCGACAAAGCAACAGTAACGCAACAATTTTCACAACGTACCGATCACTACCTCTGCTCCAGGTTTTGCCATGACTCTCAACGCGTCGTTTGCTGTATATGACAAATCAGAGAACGAAGTCGTTAAAAATGCACGTGTCATGGAACAGTCCAGTGGAGCGAAAGCGCTACAATATGAAACGTAACGCTGCAGTGTATACAAGTACAACACACAGTGTTAAAAATAGTATGTATACTTAATTATTATAATTAGGTAGGACCATTTGTTTTTAGTTAGCAATCTGTATTTCTTATCTTTTAGGTGCTAAAAATAAGGCATCTGTACTCGGTTCTGAGTACTGCCTATTTTTGTGCTGATAAGGTATGTATGTAAAACAACAGCTGTTAGCGGTATAGTATACCTTCAACAGCTCATGTATATTCACGTTAGGCTAGCTAATCACTTCTCAATAAACTTTGCATTGGATGAACATCTACTTGCATTCACTTCGTCAGACGTTCAACAATCTCTCAAAGGGTGTCACTCTCGCAACCTAGCTGCAATTGGTTGTCGAGATACAGAAACGAGACGATTTGGTACATTTGACTTCACTATACGACTATTACGACTCGAGTTTCCTACGTATCTACGCTACGATGGATTCTAACACCTTTCAACACACAGCCGTATACTCTCGTATCAAGAGCGGTAATCGTACATTAATCGCAGGAACTGGGCGGCTCACTTAAGAAATAGTCGCCACCCCCTCGTTATTTTAGTAGCCTGATATCTTATTGGATAAAAAATATACGTTTTTGCTCTTAGTTTGGGGGGGATACGCCTATAATTGAGGGGTGGATACGGGTAGTAATTTGGGGGTATACGGATGTCAATTGCCGAATTTTATCTTTATATTAGGGTGGGGGTCAAATTTAAAGTTTAGCCCAAACGAAATAAACGTTTAGAGCATCTCCACCGGTTTGTGCTATATTATATCAAATTGTAGCTGCATAGTATTACAACCTCAATTTATTTAATAAATTCGGAGCACTTGATCCAGCGGTGTCCATCTTATATCATATCAAATTTTTATAATACTGATTTAATACGCGTCGACAATGATTCCAGATTTAGCACTGGGTGTCCAGGTTTTTAAGAAATTTCTAATGGTTCGACCTACCCGCACCCCCCTCCACCCTAGGGGCACCCCCCCCCCAAGTGACTTTTGACTAATAGAATTAGATCCTAAAGACCCTAAAAAAATCCTAAAATGCCCCTGTTTTTGCGGTGCCCTCCAAATCGCTAAATTTAAGGCGACTATTTAATGAAACAGTAGCATGCCAATGATCTCTAAGTTTGAATGTCGGTATTACAGTCGGGCCAAAACAGGGACATATGAGACGTTATCTCATGTTAGAAAATATATTTTGATTCTTCATCTGTAATATCGTCACATTTCAACAGTGCTATCAACATTTCTTTAGTTAGGAGCCCTACGTTACTTAATTCCATGAAAGATGATACCAGCAATGGTGGCAACAGATGCGACGGCAAATCCAATACCGATCAAGCGACTAATTAGCTTCCATTTTGTCTTAAGCAGGTGCTGATGAATAGACTTCGTCAACTTCTCACTCGCGACAATAGAGCTCCGCTTTCTTGGCAAAAGCCTACAAACTGCAATAGATTTGCACTCAGAAAGCGCCACCAGTACACGCTTGCGGAATTGAGGATTATCCTTTCTACGAACCGATTTGCCATGAAAATCACCACAAGTAACCACCACGATGCAATCGAAAGCTACACAGCCTTCTCAGTCACGCACGCGAGATTATGCTGGAGTTTGCCAACTACTTTCTCTCTCTCTCCATGCTCTTCGCTTGGAAAACACAGTTTGAATGCGGTAGATGGTTCAAGGAATGGCGCATTTTCACTTAGTGCTTCTGTGGGAGGGAGTAAATTCACCAGCGTTGTATTAGTGCTGAGACTGCTTGTCAGGCACTGACTTGAAATTGAGGCGTCATTTAGACGCACGTCTTCACCATTGGTAGTACAGTCTTGAAACATGCGGAACAATATACTCGAGGTCTTACGCAGTCTTCCAAATCTTTGAGAGAAAAATATTGATTCTTCCACGCTACAGCCAAGTCCAAAGTCAGCGCCGCGTAGTCACCTCGAATGAAATCGTTGGAAATGGTAGTGTACCTCTGAATTGCATCAACTGGATTGGTAACGCGTTTGCTCGTGTTGTTATTTTTCTCGTAAAACGCGCGTGTTATACTTTTAATGGTGGTTTGTGAAGTCGCTCGTTCATTACTTAAGCAGTGCGCTGTGTGAGCGTTCTTCCACATGTAAAACCCTGCTGTGATCACTGAAGCCACACCAACAAAAAATAGGAATGTCACTAGTACGCGCAGGAACCATGTGGCGTTTGCCAGAGTGTGACACAGACCGCAGAAAAACTCTGGTGGCAAAGCAAGACCTCCCAGACGCTTCCAATCGTTTCGACAGTGGTGATGCCTCGAATATCCAGTACTGGCATGTATAAGTATGACTCGGTAATCAATCCAACTGCTATATCTTCAATCAACAAAGCGAGACGACTAACATCTATTTAGAATATCACTCGAGTAACGAAAGCACCAACATCGACCAACGATGCACGTAGTACGGTAGTATCAATATCAAACTTTTCTCCATTGGGAGATTCAAATTATTCACTTGTTGAACCTTCATTACGTGAGGCGGTGGCTAACTTGCCGAGATCATTTTTCAAGTTGGAGTTCGTTGTTCTATCTGGCAATAAATACCTGCGCTGAATAGAGATCTCTGGTCTGACACGTTGGCGCTGGTTCGCCGTGAGCTCGCCAACCAATTGATCTCCCAGTCGTTGCCACGGCTTGAAATCTTTTGCCTCCATCTTTTTGGGCAGTGTCGTGCCACCGATCGCGCAGAATATTAAAAGCTGTGGAAACTTCCTGCTGGGCCTGATCCAAGATCGTCATGACTACGGTACTAGTATTTTTCATCTGCTGAGCGGTTGACTCGGCTGCGTATACGACCTCCTTTTGAGTTGCGTGACCATCTGGACGGAGGCATTAAATTGTTTTTCTAGCGATTTCCAGCCTTCATCCACAGTGTCCAGGACGCTCGTAACACCATCGTGCAAGCCTGCAACAAACCCAAGAGCCTTGTGAAGTTTCTGACCGGCTTTTGCACAGCCTCAAGACTGGTAGTCGACTCAGATGTCGAAGAGTCTGAAAGTTCCGACGATGCTAGTCTGCTTAAGCGGTCAATGCGGGAGGCCGACTGTTGCGCATGACCACTACCGTCGATTTGAGACAATATTGGTGATAGTGAACTTAGGTGCTGGAAAGCCACAGCATTTGTTTCAGCAATCGTTTTATCGATGGAAGTCTTCACGGCATCGATAATATTCCACATCTCGAGGAGCTGATTTTCAAGTTTATTTGTCTGCTTGGATGCACTCATATTCGGTTACAAAGCAACTTGTGTGGTCAATATTGCACGATCTGCCAGGATTAGCTCTCGGGAGGAAGATTGGACGTCATAATTCGGCATCGTGTCGTAAAAGTTGTCGACAAAGCAATGTAGCGTCGAATTGGCTTCATTGGATGGAGTTGCTGCTTGTATATGCTTCGTTAATGTCGATAAGAACGCATCCGTACCTGGCATAGCAAAAAAAGAAACGTATCAGAAGAACTTTAAGTCTCTATCTTGACCAAACTCACATGCCGCCGTCGCATTACTCTGGTCAATAAGAATTCCGTCATTAGCATTAACGGTTTCCTGAACGCGTTGCTATCGGCTTCGTACTGTCATTTTGCGCTGGCTAAATATGCTAGTGAACTGCGTTCAACACACTGCGACATGGTGTTCAACTAGTGACTGGTAGCAGCATACACTTCCCTCGCCGTCGTTAAATCGTTGTGAACCCCTAAAACGTGAAGAGTCCAAGTGGTGAATATTTTTGAGACGTAGGTTCCCCCAGCGTAGGTGCAACAAATGAAAAGCAGTAGGAAATGAAGACGTGGGTAGTTGTCAACTCATAGCAACGACTTTGACTTGGTTTGATGGGATGGTACGGATGGCGTCGGCAAGAAAGTGGTTTCTTCCCCTTCGTCTTTGAAATTCGCTTTTTCGGACGTTGATCAAGCTAGAGGATGCACTTTGGCGCTCGATTGAGACAGCATTTCCCAGCCACAGCGCTAAGAATAAAATGAAAAAGTTATAGACCCCATATCGCCCCTTTATCGATGTATGAATGCAAGCGACGTCCCTAGCAGGTGTAAGATTGATTGGAGAGATAATGTCTAGTATGTCCCTGTTTTTGCCCGACTGTAATACCGACATTCAAACTTAGAGATGATTGGCAAGCTACTGTTTCATTAAGGGCATCTCCACCGGTTCGTGCTATATTATATCAAATTGTAGCTGCATAGTGTTACAAACTCAATTTATTTAATAAATTCGGAGCACTTGCTCCAGCGGTGTCCATCTTATATCATATCAATTTGATATGATATAATACGCGTCGACAATGATTCCATATTTGGCGCTGGGTGTCCAGGATTTTAAGAAATTTCTAATTTAGCACAGATTTAATTTACCGGTGGAGAACCAATTTTTTAAGGGACTGGCTATTTCCACCCCCCCCTCGACTATTTCCACCACCCCCATTTTTGGCGGACGAAAAACTGAATTACTATTATATTAATCACCAAGGTCAAAACTAAGCGGCTGCAAATGTGAGCTAATGGACAGCAGTTGCAGAACATCGAGTCGAATCATCCTTGTCGCTACATTTGTCAGTTTACCGAGTGATAGCAAAGCAAAAGAGTTTAGTCGTGCACTAGCGTCGTCTATGCCCAGTTTCTCGCGAGTGATACAGCTCAGAGTTGTCCTTGACAACAATGCAATGTGCACTTACATTACCGAAGATGTCGCCAAGAGTTTGAATCGTCATTTGTTGTTAATGCTTGTGCCAAGCTCAACATAGTCTCTGCTGCTCCTACTTCGTTCATCTCTCTTGACACGTCCCTGAAGTCACAAAGAACGTAAGCGTGACGATGTACAGGTTCCTCACAGTTGGTCTGTGTGTATTAGCAAATCAGACGGCTCCATACCTTCCATACGCTAAGCCCAACGATGAGGAGTCCTCAGGCACAGTCTCTACGTCCGTGTTTTCACCACTGAAGTGGGTAACAACCAGTTCAATAATCTCTTAGTACCGTGGTGTTGGTCTACTAGCCATGACTGCAGAAGTAGCCATTCAGCCCACCTGGAAGGTTTATCAATTCTTGACTGCACTGCTGTTGCAGATTCACGTGTCAGAACCATTTTTTCCTTCTGCAGGTCCTGTTTGATGGAGAGGGAAGATTGCATAACATGCCCGCCACCGTCAACGTCAACGTGGACCGCATGATCGTCAGTCAACATGGGAGCGTGGAAAAAAAGAAGCACTATACTAGAACACGAATCAAGCTGACAGGGCGCTTCCTGACCTTAAAGACACTGCTTAGCGTTGTTAGTTGAAGTGCTGAAAGTAGGGTCGTGCAGCGGGGAAGTTGGTGCAAGCGCGAAGAGGTGGTGAGGGTGCTAGGGGTGGGGTGGAAATAGTCGAGGGGGGGGGGGAATATCCAGTCCCTTTTTTAAATGTCGGTGTTAAATTGATATAGAACGCATTTAACATTTACCGGTGGAGGTGCTCATTCGCCTTAAATTTAGCGATTTGGAGGGCACCGCAAAAACAGGGGCATTTTAGGATTTTTTTAAGGGTCTTTAGGAGCTAATTCTATTGGTCGAAAGTCACGTGGGGGGTGCCCCTGGGTGGAGGGGGGTGCGGGTAGGGCGACCCATTTCTAATTTAGCACAGATTTAATTTTACCGGTGTAGAACATTTAACATTGACCGGTCGAGATGCTCTTATATCGTCAAATATCAGGTTTATATCAAATTTGATATACACCCCTGCTGGTCTGAGTGACCCGTTTATTTTACTTCAAAAAAGTCTTTATTTCACATCAAATACGCAAAGCACTGTGATTGGAAGTAAGTACTGAGAGGTTAAAGCAGGAAGGTAGAGGTGTATGTACGAGAGAGCGCTATTTGTGCAAGGAAGAAGAGTGTAGGGACGTAAGGGTCGGTCGTCCGTTGACACTTCCGTCGCTACACCTTCTTAGTGTAGCCGATGCGTATACGCACGGTGCGGCTAGCGCACAGAGGCAGACTTTCCTTAAGCGGCAATGTGCCGCTACTTAGCCGATACGCCCTTATATAAGGGCTTACTAAGGGAGTTCTCCCTTACGCGGGGCCAAGATTTCCCTTTGGTTTACTTGTTAGAATTAACTAACGTCTTGCAACAAGGCTTCCCTTAGAAAGGGAGTAGCTAAAGGAGGTATTCCTTTTGGCTACAAACACTCACAGCGCGCGCGACCGGGCGAGGTCGTGCGTCTAGCTGGATTAGTGTTATTTGTAAAATGAATGTAGATTTAATATGTAATTAGCCTAAATTAATTTAAACTAATGTAAACTATATTTAATACTAAGTAGAACTTACTAAATTCGTACCTAGCCAAAATGTAATGTACACCACCTGTGTACTAACACATGGCGGGCTGCCACGCCTCCACCAAGGTCTCCTGCCCTGATTGGTTAAAATAACGATAGGGTAAACCTTTTGGACCGGTCAATGCTGACCCCAACCGTAGTGTACTTAAATACACAACATAACTAAATGTAACCGGAATGTAACCCTGTTACATCCTCCCCCATCAAGACTATTGATTACGCAATAAATCAATTATAGTTGGAGAACTCCAACTGCCAGAACTTCTGGCTAACCATGAGCCACTTTAGTGGTGCTGAGGGCTCTCCGCAAGAAGAGGATGACTATTCCGATTACTCGGAGGTGGATGCCCTCGGGGATATCTCCCCAATGGCTGACCACACCGACATCACCGAACGGCGATGTCGGGAACCCAATCCGTTCCCCACTCGTGGGGAAAATGCACTAGCTAGTGCGCCACCCCTGCCAATGTCGGATGATACATCCGGATCGCCGAAGGCGATCATCACCAATGAGTTAGATGCGGCTCAAGAAGCCCAACTTGCCGCACAGGCACGAAGGGCTGCGTTGCGCGACCCCAAACGCCCGTCAAGGGCGGCTTATAATTTTGATGGTCCTCGCGACCTTCCAAGGTGGGCCAGACGTTTCGTAAGGACTAGTTTAGCGTCCTATACCCCTGGCCCCGCGTTTGAACAGCAGTATCAACGCGAACGCCGTGAGAAACTCCGGCAACAACTGCTTACACAAAAGCAGTTCACTAGCGTCTCATACCGAGAGCGCTTAAACAGGCAGGCACAGTGTGCCCCTGTTGAGAACCTCCGCGAGGTTCCTTTCGTTCTTTCTCCGGGAGAAAGTGCCTATGATGCAGAGAAGAAGTTCCGCGCTTGTGCAGAAGGGGAGAAGCTTCTCCTCAGCTTCTATGAGCTGCATGACAGCTATTCCCGTCGAGACATTTGGGTGGAGAGGGCGTTGCGCCTGGAATTTGCCAAAGCCAAAGCGATGGAGCAACTACGTGCTCCGTATCGCACGCGCTACGTCAGCATCCCGGTCTCCACCATGGTTTCCGAAGACAGTGTGATCGCCACATCTGCCTCCGGCGAACTCCCACTTATTGGGAGTGAAGGGGCTTCTCATGCCTCTCTGGTCGTTGACCTACAGCGGGATTCTCCCGTTCAAAAGCGTCAACGAAGTCGCGGCAATCCTGCCGTAGGGGAGTCTCGAACTCCCACGAACTCTGTGAGTGTGGATAACCTTTCCACTTCACCAGATACTGGGTTTGACCCCGATGATGGCGTCGCGCCATCAGCCGCTCCTCATGAAGGTGTGGAGTACCCTCCACATCAAGCATTGGAGGAGGAGGTCGCGCAATTGCGACGTGAGATTCGCGAGCGCTGTGATCGACACAGCCATCGCATCCATGATCTCCACGAGAGACTCCGCGATGAGCTGGATGCCACAGATCTCTTCGAGAGGCGGCTTGCCTCTCTCGAGACGACCGTTGCGGAGCTTCGTGGTCACATTTTAGCCCTTTCGGGCTTACTTCGCCCTGCGCTTCCTTACGGCTATCCGCCTTTCCACCTTCCTCCAGGAGGGGGCCCGCCTCCGTGTCCTGGTA
Organism: Peronosclerospora sorghi; assembly: GCA_026184515.1. Classification (NCBI taxonomy): domain Eukaryota; phylum Oomycota; class Peronosporomycetes; order Peronosporales; family Peronosporaceae; genus Peronosclerospora; species Peronosclerospora sorghi. Next base: position 18,531,985 of record CM047584.1, read on the forward strand.
TGGCTTAAGCATACCGACATAAAAGGTTAGATGCGTACGCATCACCTTCGGGATGTCCAAGGTATACGATAAGCTCTTTCGGGATAGTACCTTAAAGGGTCCCACAAACCTGGGGCGCAGTTTATTGCGCAACACATTTGAAACTGAATGTGTAGGAAGATTTTTAGCGTTTAATAAAACACTTTCTCCCATTTTGTACACCCTTTTGTTACGCCGCCCCTTGCGGTCAGCTTGCTCCTTATGCTTGTCTTGGATTTCCGCCATGGCTTCGCAGACGTGTCGTAAGACACTAAGGCGCGTCGATAAGAACTTATCGATGTGCTTTCGCACCGATACAGGGCTGACATCGGGGACTCCTCCCCCCTCAAGCCCTGGGCCACACAAGTGGCGTCAACGGAACCCTCGGTTTCACCAATCCGTTCACGTAAAACGGGGTAAACCTCGTAGATGCATGTACCGAATTGTTGATAGCAAATTCAACCATCGGAAGCATCTCACTCCAACTCTTTGGAGATTCCGGACATAAACTCCGGAGAACATCCTCCACAACGCGATTAACGCGTTCCGTCTGACCGTCCGTCTGCGAATGATCCGCAGTGGACATGAGGAGCTTGGTGCCTAGCACCTTAAACAACGCTCCCCAGAACTGTCCCGTAAAACGGGGATCCCGATCCGACACAACGGAATCAGGTAGACCATGCTGTCGAAAGACACGGTCTAGGAACACTTTCGCTGTTCCTTGTCCATCTATGGACTCTGGCACCGCCGCCAGGTGAGCCATCTTGCTCAAAGGGTCTACAAAGACGAATATGCCGGTGTTCCCGGACTTATCCTTCGGAAAACCGAAGATAAAATCCATGCTAATGGATTTCCAACACTCCGTTGGAACCGGTAAGCTCGCCAAAGGTGCAGCTAAACTTGCAGAGGGTTTAACCCTCTGACACGTCTCACAGGTGCGTATATACGCACCGACACACTTATACATGTTGGGCCACCAATACAAAGCGCTTAAAGCGCTGTAGGTCTTATCCCGACCTAAATAACCCCCGGTAGGGGCGTCATGTGCCTCAAGGAGGACTCTGTACTTTAGTTCCTCATCATGAGGAACAACCACCCGCGGAGTGTCCTCCACGCTCGTGCTATAAAATAGCAAACCGTCACAGTACCTGTAACGGTGTAAACGAGCTTTAGCTCGACTTGACAGGGTTGGCTCAGACGGGCCAAATCCCTTTCCACCAAACGAGCTGATAAGCGCCGTACACTGTGGGTTTTTCTCATACGTCAGGCGTATGAGATCCACCACAGACGAGGTGACGAATGTCGCGTGATAGAGCTCGTAATCGGGAAGACGCGATAACGCGTCTGCAAGCACGTTCTGCTTGCCCGGTTTATACTAACCTCAAAGTTGTACTCCGCAAAGAAGGAGAGCCAACGGGCCATCCGTTGCGATAGATGAGGCGACTTTGTCGCTGTCCGCAAGGACGCGTGGTCAGTATAACCCACAAACGGCTTTGAGCCGATTAGGTGAACCCTAAATTTGACAAGGGCATACTTCATTGCAAGTAGTTCCTTGTCATGAACGGGATAATTCCGTTCCGCAGATTTAAGCTGCTTCGACTCAAACGCGATCACGCGTTCCCTTCTTGCATCATCTGCTTGTAACAAAGCACATCCGATTGTGAAATCGGAGGCGTCGCAGACGACACTAAATGGTTTCCCAGAATCTGGGAGAGCAAGAACGGGTGCTTTCAATAAGCTTCCCTTAACCGCTTCGAAGGCGGTTTGGTGTTTGGTTTCCCAACACCAATCCACGTCCTTCTTAAGAATGTCAGTCAATGGCTTCGCCATCTCAGCGTAGTTCTCGTTGTACTTGTGCAGATAGTTGGATAATCCAAGCCACTTCCGTAAATCTCTAAGATTTACAGGCGAAGGCCACTCCACAATGGCTTTCACCTTCGCGGGATCCGCCTGCACTCCATCCTTACCGATGAAGCATCCGAGGAAAGGAATTTCCTCAGCACCAAAGATATATTTCGATGCGTTTCCATATAATTTATGCTCCCGTATACATTTGATCACCGCTCGAAGGTGTATCAGGTGCGTCTGAACGTCAGACGAGTCGCATTCCGCGCGACTATGGACGAATATATCGTCGAAGTACGTCTGAGCGTACTTTCTATGAGGGCGGAAGGGTTGAGTCACCAAGAGATTAAAAGTCGCTGGTGCATTCGAAAGCCCCCGTGGCATAACAAGCCACTCCCACAGAATGCCACTAGGCGTGCTGACCGCTGTAAGCGAATATATGATGCTCGCATGAGCACCTGATAATACCCGTCCACCAGATCTAAGGCACTGTACACAGTACAGCCCGCCATATTGTTCTGGAGGACATCCTTCCGAGGAATCGGAGTCTGCATGGGTACAGTAACTGCATTCAGCTTGTTATACGCATGCACAATGCGCCACTTTCCGTTCGATTTACGAACTCAAACGGTGGAAGATGAGTGGGTAGACTTACTCTCCCGTACCATCCCTGCCTCTTCTTTCCCCTTGAATAATGCGTCGATGACGTCGCATTGTTCCTTGGGGAGAGGACACTGCCTAGTGACGCAGTATTTGGTTCCGGGAACCAAATCAATTTCATGTCGGACTCCCCGATCCGGTGGTAACCCCATCGGCGGGTTGTCGCTAATGACATCTCCAAATTCCTTTAGTAAGGAATGGTAAGGGTCCTCAGGATCCGCGAGGATCTTGAGGCCGCTTCGGGCATTTAATGCCTGTTTGGTTTTCACCAAAACTGACTCGTCCATCGTGGATGAGGAGTTCAACTCCTCTTCCGGACGCAACACGACGACCTCGTCGATTTAATCTGCTTTCAAAGCAGTCTCAAACTCGTTGAAGGACATCTCCTCCAACGACAACAGTTCGCCTACCCCAGGCAACCATTCCAGGCTTACGCCTTCTGTGACAACACCTATCACACTATTCAGCATCCTGTAGGACTGCTCACTACTGCCCTCGGGACTCATCCCGAGGCCCAGATGGGGGGAGTCAATCGCCCCATCCACTGAAAGCGCCACGCGCCTATCCACAGAGGTCTCTACCTCTACCACCGGTGACTCGCCGGTCTCGCCTATACCGGCGTAATCGGAATCATTTCCGACGTGCGAAAGAGACAAACTTCGGGTCTCTTCGCTTGGAAGCGCCTCGCGCTTAACCACAGGGGTCTCTACCCCTACCACTGGTGTTACCACAGGTAGCTCACCAGTCTCGCCTATAACGGCGTGGTCGGAATCATTTCCAACGTGCTAAAGAGACGAACTACGGGTCTCTTTGTGTGGAAGCGCCTCGCGCTTAACCACAGGGGTCTCTACCCCTACCACTGGAGTTACCACAGGTAACTCACCAGTCTCGCCGTTCACGGCGTGGGAATTAACCGCCGAATCCCCCTCGTTAAGGAAATCTTCCTTAACGCCATTGGGAATGATCATTTCAGACATCCCAATCTCTGGCATATCACGCCAGAATCGCTTTTGCTATCGAGCAAAGGTGGGTTCATGACTCGCCAATGCTTCACCCGACCGCGGGTGCGTTGAGCCAATGGACTTAGACTTCCAGACTATCCATGGCTCGTGGCGTTCCAGCCACTTCATGCCCAGAATGAGGTCATACCTCGAGTCCAAATCCAGGACTAGGCAACGTTCTAAGCTGGAGAAGTCTTCAAACTTCAGCTTAAGGTCAATCGAGACCTTGGATACAGAAACCTGTACGCCCGTCGCAAGACGGACCGTGACAACGTCACGAGAACGTGCCTCTAGGGCCTCGGCATACAGCCGAATCTTCTCCACAGAAGCTCATCTGACATAATTGCCAGACTCTCCATAGTCTATCAAGACTCTCCAAGGCTTATCAAAGCCTTTCACGTCCGCAAGGACTACCAGCAAACCTGGTTGGTACACCAACTCGGTGCTAGAAAGCACCGCTTCCCTCGGGGCTTTGTGCTGTCGTCCCCTACCCTGGGGCTTAACAGCACTGAGGGGTCCCCCAGTAGGGCGCCCTGCACCTACGGGGAGCCGTCGTTTCCCGACGGCTTGTACAAGGGCTTTTTCCCCACCCTTGGTCCCTTGGAGCGAGTGTCTCGCTGGGGAGTTTTCGGACATCTGTTCCTCAGATGATCCATGCTCCCACACAGGAAGCATCTCATCGGCCCATGCCGCTGCAACATAGATAAGATCTCCGCCTCGAAGCTCTGTGAAAAAGAGTCAGAGTGAATCTTAGGGGGAGGTTTCTCCTCCGCTTCGACCTGACTCAGGTCCATGGGTTCGGGACCCACCTTATAGGAACGGAAGTTCCTCTCGGCGTTGAACGCCATCTTGAACGCCTCCTCCAGGGATTCGGGTCGGCATCGGAACAATTCCGAACGTGCTGGCCCTTCTCTCAGGCCTCCCATGAAGACGGGGATGGACACATCGTCCGAGTACGCTTTCGCGTACATCCCTGCCAGCAGGGTCTTAAGCTCCTGGATATAAAACTCCAGGTCCTTAGTGCCTTGACGGCACCTTAGGAACGCCAGTTGATTCTGGAAAAACAGATCAGGCGTTGCGTACATGTCCATAAGCTTCTTCTTAAGGACCTTCCATGTTGGAAACACGTCCTTGACTGATTCTGAGCATGTAAACGCCCATGTACGGGCTTTTCCCGTAAGATGGGTCAATGCAAGTCCCACTTGCAAGTGATCAGCGGTCATGTTCGCTGTGGCGAAGGCCGTTTCGACCTCTCGCAACCAAACATAAAGGTTGTCACCCTTCTCTCCGGTGAACTCATTTATCTTAAACGATAATGGAGGGCGCACCCCCGTGGAATGACCTCCACCACAACTCGCCTCATGAGCGATGAGGGCATTCACCCTTGCCTTTACAGCCTCAAGGCCCTGCTCCACTAGGAGCTTCATACCTTCTTCCCCCGTTAAGGGTAACAGCCTTTTAAAGGCTTCCTGTTGGACGAGGGTCAAACTATCCCAATCGTCCTGATTCATCCTTTGCAGAGGATGTCTAGTCTACCAACACAGGTGTTGGATTGACTACAAGTGCTACCAGATGTAGCCGGTGCGTATACGCACGGTGCGGCTAGCGCACAGAGGAAGGATTTCCTTAAAGCGGCGTTCGCCGCTACTTAGCCGATACGCCCTTATTAAGGGCTTAGTAGGAGAGATCTCTCCTACTCGGGGCCAAGATTCCCGGGTTAGTTTACTCTAGCCTGTACTAGTGCCTTAACGGCAAGGCTCCCTTACAAAGGGTGTAGCTAAGGGGAGGGCTCCCCTTACGCTACGGCACTCACTACACGCACGACCGGTCGAGGTCGTGCGTCTGTACTAAGGAGTGAAAGTAAAACTGAATATATTTAATATGTAACTATTTAAACTAATATAAACTATATGTAACACTAAGTAGAATATTCCTAATTCGTACCTAGCTAAAATTTAGTGTCCATACCTTTGTACTGACACGTGGATGGCTGACACACCACCCCAAGGGCCCATGCCCTGATTGGTTAAAATAACCAAAGGTTCGAAACCTTTCAACCCGGCCAATACTGGCCTCAACCGTGGTGTACTCATGTACACCAACACTCAGTGTTACACGAATGTAACCCCGTTACAGCCAACTCATCATGTTTCTGCGTTAATCTTGAATACATAACACGAGGCGACACTTTGTACACACAAAACTTCTTTTGGAAAAGCGCAATCACCTAACTCCAGTCATATTTTACCGAATCTGCGAGTTGCTCATACCACCATGATGCCGTGCTTGTCAAGCTATCAACAAACACTCCCAGACGTTGACTATCTTCCAATGTGATATATTAGCCACATGTGATAATCGAGCGACCAGGCCCGTGCACTTCCGGCATCCTGCCTATTCCCATAAAATGTTTTATCTCAGTGTTCTGGATGATGGCTGTAACAGGTTGAGGTGAAGGAGCCCATGCATTTGCACTTCCACCAGGTATACCATACCCTGGAGTACTATGAGGCATTCGTGGCTGCGTAGCCGGTGTTTGATATGAAGTACTAGGCACCCCTCTCAGTATATTGGGTGTGCGACCAGCTGACAAGACTGCCGTGACTTTAGATAATTCTTCCAAACTCAAATATCCATCTTGCATCATCTTCACCAAATTAGCTAACACTGGATCTTGTTTGGTTGCAGCCATCCCTGAACCCTGTTTCGGTGCAGCCACCCCTGGACCTTGGTTAGGTGCTGCCACCCCTGGTTCTTGTTTGATTTCAGCTGGTTTGGGTGTATACATAATTTCATCACCATCAGATGAAAACTCTAACTTCTTCTTAGTTTTTGCAATCTTTCTGGGTCTCAACTGTGGTACTTCTTCAGACTCACTTCTGTCAATGAGATCCAACATACCCGGGGTTTTAGACTCCCTTACCGGTGTATGTACAGTATCTGCTATTATGTAATAAGTGGGAATGATATTGTAAGTTTCTTCCCGATATACCATTAATGATGTTTCCCATTGATTTTCTGCTAATAGCAAAGACATCATCAATCCAATATCTTCTGCGGTCCGTGCCAAATCGTAATCACACGCACTCTCAAACTCATCCCGTTTGATAATCTCGTACCCCAAGTTTGGAAACAAATCCTCCAGTGCCAGCACAGATGCTTGCAAATTCCCAAATGTGGTGAGATCGTCTCGCACCCTAAAGTTGGGTGCAGCCCGATTCACCTTACGTATCTCGAATAATGAAAACCAACAGCTCGAATCACCTGGTAATTTGAGCACCTGTTGTTGATATTGCGTCATCTTTGCACACGCTTCAGAAAATGTGTAAGTCCTGTTAGCATCATCATCTGAGTATTCCAGTGTAAAATGGAGATCTGGATCACCCTCTTGTGATACTAATACCATTATGTAAGATTGAGTTTGATTTCGACGTTAGTCTCGGGTCTCGGCACCAGTTGTCGTGAAGGGGTTGAAAATTATTATAATTCTACGTAATTAACAACACAAAGAGGTATTAAGCCAGTCCTCCTTGTTTAACTTCCCGGGTACTGAATACTTCCGTCCGAACCAACAAATCAATCAATTACACTTGACGTGCACTTCACAATGCTGTACCGGGCTGCCCCCAATTGAGCACTTCAACAGGCTGCTGCTTCACTCACTAGGGCGTGTGCTCACTGACTTCCTTTTGTTACACTTGGTTTTTGTATGGGGTTAAAAAGGAAAGGTTTTTGAAAGCCGCCAGAGACCTGTGCAGTACAGGGGAAATTTCGTTCTATTAAGTGTTACTAACTCCTACATCAAAGTCAATCACTTTTCTCACCCACTACTTCTTGGTTACTTCAGCGCTGACTTCAATAATGGACTCTGGGGCCGTCGCAATCCTCTGTAATTTGATTGATCAGATTTGCCGTTGCAATCTGGCCGCCGCATCCTCTGAAACTTGATTGATCAGTTTTGACAT